>ML790123.1:614276-650051 GCA_009831015.1 Picea engelmannii | reverse complement strand
GATTAATTATGTATTAAACAAATGGGGGAAAATAAAATATAAGGTTAAATGGGGTTACGTATCCCATAAGGGATAACGTAACCCATACGTAAAAGGGAAATATTTAATAAAGGATAAGACCATTAATAAGAACTAAATGAACATATAAGGCATTAATGAATGGATCAGGTGTTTGGTGGGGAGTGAAGGTGCGAGGGCGGTGAAGGAGGCATAAGGGAGGGAGAAGGACCATGGAGGAGGAGGATTATTCATTTTGGGGAATTTTGATTCATGCATTCGACGGGAGAGGAKATTTTGGGAGCATTGGGACAGAGTTAGTTAACAGTGGGATTTACAGTGCACCGGGGCTGAGGGGTTTTGGGCTCGGAGGGCTAGGACGTCCATAGATGTCCTAGGGCTAGGCGTACTAGTCGGTAGGGTGGCTGGTTTTGGGGTGTCTTAAGGAGCAAGCTGCTGCGGATAGGTTCAAGTGAAGGGAGCGACAGCATCAGAGCGAGGTATTTAACTTGTTATGCAAATTTTTATGTAAATTTAACTTGTTATGCAAATGGTTATGTAAATTGTTAATTTATTTATTGAAATATGGGAGTGAATATGCTAGATTAAGTGAAATTTTGAGTAAATTTCAAATTTACTGTTCCGATTTAATTCAATGGTAGTCTAAATTAAATGATGGTCACTACAAGGTTGGATATTTATCTAATGGCGTTAGTTCCCGAAATGACCAATGAAGGAACCCCTGCTCTAGGGGAACCTTTTGTTTTTCCTTCTTATGGAAACATTGGTCCTCCTCACATCGCTACTTTGAGTCTTCTAGGTCTCACTATTGGATTGCCAGTGTGGATGTTTTCCACTCAGGTAATCCCAAATGAAGTAAGTGCTTTGGTCGTAAGCACTTCCCCCCAAGAGAATCAATATCATGTTGATCCTTCACCTTCTTCACTTTCAAGGTCTTCTTCCATTTCATCTACTTCGCTGAGTGAAATCTCTCAAGCTAGTAATATGGTGGATAAGAAGAAGAAGAAAAGGAAGAATAAGAAGAAGAAAAATAAGCAAGGGTCCAAAATTCCAGGCTATAACAGTCCTAGTAACAAGTTATAATTGAGGGGCGCATCAACCACCTCGACATACACATCTACCATCTTCCCACCTAACTGGACTAGAAAGGAAGGAAGAATACCATGAGGGTGGAAGGAACGACCGTCAAAAGAAGTCAACATGGTCAGACACTGAGAGAGAGTCGGAGAGCCGAGAGATTTCCAACAGATCAGGGACATCACACATGTTGCAATGCCTTCATCAACAACCGCATGCTTGATGGTATACTTTGAGTAAACCACGTGGATTTGGAATGCCACATGGTAAAGAAAGTGAGGCTTTACATTTGTGACGTCAAACTTGATAACTTTCAAGCCACTGGGGTCTAGAGATTCTAACACATATAGAAATGAATTCCTATGTGAAAAACACGTCTGGAGTACCTCCAGGGCCGACATCGCAAAGGGGTTTGACCCAGGTCCTCAACAATAGAGTAACTCTGGGCGACTCTAGCATTTGGATTGTGGGTAGAGCGCTTGAGTACTACTTTTGGAATACGAGGTGGTGGCTCTAGTTTTTCAATATGCAAGGGCATATCTAGAGGAGGAGGATATTCTAGACCAGGTACAGCTTGTGGAGAAGTGTAATCGCGAGACTGGGTGGCTACATTAACGTGAGAATTGACCATATTGATGCAAAAATGGTCACTGTCTTGTGCTGGTGGGTTTTGACTCCCACCGACCACATTTACGACATTTGAGGAGCTCGAGGCCATGTGCTGGTTATGTGGAAAGGATTTTTCATCATGGCGGGTGGTATAAATAAGAGCCTCGTAGCTTCCGCAAGTTTGGGGCATAAATGAGTAAGATGATTGTCTATACAAAGCTTACAGGGTAATTTCACCTTACGCCTTTCTTTATTTCCCTCACCAGCATTATTATTCGTCCTCTCATTATTACCATTGTCCTTGGGTTTATTATTATTCTTCCCACCCTTGCGATTATTTTTACGTCCTTTCTTCTTATTCCTGCCTGGTTGTTGGTTACCATTTGGGTCCTTCGACGATTGCACGAAATGTACATTTGCTGACTGAGTGGAATTGGAAGACACAGATGTAGCTGACCCTCTTGCAGAATAGTTTAGAGACAACTCTTTCAAATGGCTTGTCATCGAGTCTGCAGATTTCACATTGGTAGAACCTACAATGCCATTGATATGAGGTCAAGGATTTTGTCTAGGGTCATAGTTTGACCTCGGTGCATTCAGAAGAATCTCGTATAACAACCCAGACTGAGCATATATAATATCTAACTATTGGGATTTGAATATTTTTTCTTCCACAGATGTAACCCCGGATGTAGAAACATCCTTCGAAATAGGAGGCTGTAAAGACTTAAGGAACCACTCTAATAGGAATTCTGGGGGTATGCAGGTCTCGATCAACCTCTTCTGTCTATGCCACTCCTATATGTGATTTGATATATGATTGGCTTTGTCCTGGAGTAAGGTCAACAAAATTTCTAGGCTAGAATCATAATTAACCGACGATTGGAAGTGGTTAAGGAAGACTAAAACCATCTGAATAAAGGTCCTGTATTCCCCCCTAGGTAGCTCGATATACCATTTTGCGGCAACCCCCGTGAGGGTGTGTTGAAATAATATTAACTGAATGGAATCGTCGTTAAGGGAATTAGAAGAGAACCATAATTGAAAGGTGATAACGTGATCACTAAGGTCCTCACCATTCTTGTCTTTGAATTTTGGAATATATGAAGGAAGCTTGGTGGGAACGGGGAGCCATGTAGGATCATGACACATAGGGTCCTTCATCAACTTAGACAAGTCTGGAAGGTTGAGCATGGCCAGAAAAGGGAGACGGGGTTACGACATCTGGCCCCAAGCTCCCTGGAAATATTGTGTTTGGGGAATCACAACCCATCCAGGGTTCTCGTAAGCACCATGGCCCTGTCTGGTATTGTAAGGCCCTCCTCCAGGATGATTCGTAAGAGGCTGGTTGGGCATCATTCCTGTGTGAATTTTCTGATGAGGGTTATAAAAACTTCCCCCAGCTAGAGTGGCTCAAGGTTGGGGTTGCCTAAGGTGTGAAACTGACCTCCTCCGAGTGTGAATCCGGAGGATAAAGCTGGATTTGTCATGCCAAACATGTTGGTTGGAATCAAAATTGAGGAGGTGAGGGTAAAGGATGGAACTTGAGCAGAAGATTTCTCACCGGGTTGGTTACTCCACCCAGAAGCAACATGATTAGACCTGAGGTTAAAAGAAGGAATGCCTCCCATGGTAGGATTCGTTTGAGGGATCTGAGAGCCACCAAATGAGAACGAAGTATAAGGAGGAGTTGTGCCCCCAAGTCTAATGCTAGCATTGGGGCCAACGACTAGGATGGATTTTGAAAACTGTGATGTAAAATTCAGCATACTAGAGGGCATCGAGATGGACTGAACATTATAGCCCGGTGAGTGACCAAGAGACCGAAACGCGTTCATGGAAATAGGTTGAGTATTCACTATAGGACGGGCAATAGTGATGATAGGTGCCTCTGACACTACAACCATTGTGGTTGCAAGAGTCGAAGGGGTGTCATTAAGTATAATAGGTATGGTATTCAAAGGGATCCCAGTATCTTGATGACTCGGTTCAGTACTCATCCTTGTAGAATCACAAGTCTAATAAGTGGAGGTGTGTGTACCACGTTTAATAACTCTACACCTTTTAGGAGGAAAAGACTCAAAATTCCATGGTAACTATAACAAGCAACGAGATTGGTGGGGAAGCTGGTCTGATTCCACGATGAATTAAGATTCAAGATATAAAAAACAAATCCTAAGGCCAACTAGTAATCAAAGAGCACACCAAAAATAATCAAATGACCAAAATGAACACAAACATGATAAAGTGGCTGAAAGGGGCCTCCCTCCCTAAATTAGTTATGCGTCGCCCAAGAGGGGCCTAAGACTCCCTGCTAAATATCAGAGGTATCATAATAAATTATAAGGGCCCTCGTGGGCTTAACAACCAGTCAGTCAGATCCCCCGAGAGAGGTAATCCTCCATAAAGGTTGTGTGTTGTTCGACCCTTATCTGACCCAGGGTACCTATAGAATAACCCTTGCAAGTAACCTATGTGGTACCTAAGTCAAGCAACTAATCAACCACAATATAACCAATGCGCAGGAGAACAGTCGTAAGTCAGTTCCACCGTATGGGTAGGGTAGCAAAGCCCTAAACCTTGAAAGCACAGCCTCTCACGGAGGTAAGGGCACTAGCAAGATCCCTAGATACGAATAGATCCTTAGAAATATTTCTGGTGCTAATAAGGTATTGGGGGGATATCCCTTCAACCGACCTCACACGACCTCGTGCTTAACTCTGGTGTAAGAGGAGCCTCCTGATATTACTGAATATGCAATGGATTTCTCCACTCCCTTAGTCAAACACATATGTTGATTTGATAGCCTTGGAGAATTTTACTCACAAAATCCTATTCCAAGGCACTAAATCCTAATCTAGTTTGAGCAACCTAGAAAATAAAATCGTTACTAATCAATTTTAAATTATAGCGTTAATTTTAATGGCCTTTCTTACTCAAAAGGTGTGGTTGTGAAACTAGTGATGTTATGACTCAGCAAGTAAAATAAATGAATATGAATACAATGCAAAGTCCTAACCTCGATTTCCAATAAATGATATGCTTCTTAAAAATGCAATTTTCAATTCAATTATGCAATTCTAAATAAAAATGCACTCTTTTTTTACATGCACTAAGATAAATGACAAAGACTCAAGAGATCAAAGTGCCAATCAATGTAAAATGCCTAATATTTTGGTATTTTCAATATAAGAAAAATGGAAATGCAAGGACTGAACAACAACTTGATATAAAGACTCTACTATGTATAGACAGAGACAACCCAAGTAGGATATCAAGGAGAAAAACACCCAGCCCAAGGTGAAAGGACAATCAAAATGAAAAGATGATGAGAAAGGCACCGCCAAAAAAATCAACTAAAGACAGGTTTTTTGTCATTCCACAGACACTTAACAGTCACTATAGAGACCCAAGAATACTCAACAATCATGAAAACCTACCCAACAACCACCAAACCCAGAAATCAAGCAACAAAGGTTGATGTATGTGACAGTTCAAGGGAAAAACATGTATGTACGTAGCTTGTAGAAGGACAACACACGTATGTACGTGACTGCCAAGAAAAAACCCGCGTATATGTGTCAAAACACAGCTAGGCTAAGGAGAAGGATGAAAGACTCAGACCCAGAGTGAACAAAGGCTGTCAAGCAATCATACGATAAGAAACTCAATATGAATGAGATCAATCTAAGGAGAAAAACACTCCAAACCCCAAAAATGAAGATTCAATCCCCAGTATGGTCGTCAATTCTGTTACGAGGAAAATCTCTCTATGGCTAGGGGTAAACCACAACAAATGGAAATGACTGCAGAAATCAACTCTAATCTCAAGTATGCTATATAGAAAAATATGCTAGCAAGACAAGATAAAAGGCCTACCTCGTCCATATGTTCGATGAAGTCCACCGTTGAGCACTTGACCCAAATTAATATACCTGCAACTAGTCCTCAACAACCAAGCAACGCAAACATATGGTGATAATATATTATGTTAGCACACTCAACAACACAATCAATCAACATTAATAACAAATGCTCCCATGGAATAATAATTCAAATACTTGCAAGATATTAATTGAACAAGAAAATTGTATTTCTATTAAGATATAATCAACAGAAGTGAATGAGTTACAGACTTCCATGTCAGCATGGTTCGGAACCGAGAAACTAAGTTCCTTACAACTGGGCCTCCATCACTTCAATCCTCCACCAAAGGCAAGCTCATATAAGAGAGACAATGAAGTTCTCAATCAGTAAGGGAAGAGCTTGGGGGCTGAACAATTTGTTCAGACTTAAAGGACAAAGGGATGCAGAATCAATGTGAAGTGAATAATTTCTCTAGAGTAACTTTGCTCTCAAAGTTGATGTTGGCCCTTGGCCAAGTTTTGGATAACCTTGGTCATGTTTGACCATTTTTGGGACTTCGACAGGCTGGTCAAAGGCGGAGTGCAAGGCGAAGCAGAGATCACGGGATCTCGCTCCCTTTTTAGGGAATTTTGGGTTTAGGGTTTATGTAATGGGTATGGGATGTTGGTGCATGAGTTTACCCATGCTTAGGCCCTTTTTGTAATGTATAAATGGAAAGCTAGGCGATGTAAGTAGAGGACTTTGTATGATGTTAGTCTAAGTGCAATCAATGTAAGTAGTCAGGTCTATGTGATTGAGTTAGTTCTGTGCATACCGTGTGTTGAGAACTTGCAGAGCTAAGTGCAAGTGACTGTAAGAAGGGTTTGTAATTGACCCTAGCTCGGGGAAGGAGGATATGGTGAGGTTCACGTAGATCTCCTGTCCTATGTGGAGTGGGTCTTGTGGCTCTGTGCGTGTAAGAAGATTGACAGAAGACAAGAAAGAAGAAGAAGAGTTGGTGGATGTAGCCCCACACTGGAGTGAACCACGTATATCCTGTGTTGTGGTTGCTTTGTGCATTATGGTTGTTATGTTATTGATGTGATTTATGCTTAGTGCAGTAATATATGTTAGATGCATTTGTTATAGTAGCTTAGTTCTTAGTGATGTGAATGAATGCTAGATTTGATCTATTTCTATATGCTAAGTGCTTGGATGTGTTAGATCTTGTTGAATACTGCGTTGTTCTGTAATTAGAGTTTCAACCTGCGATGTGAATAAGGGTTAAATGATAATTAATGTTAAATGCTAAGTGCTTTGTCAAGTACTGTTTTCGTAGACCTGTGTCCTAGCTAGGTTGTATACACTTGATTCCTGTAACCACCCCTACCTCTACCTTGGGTGAGACTTCATCTTCTTTTTAGGTGTTGCCGAAAGGTTCGATAGTCAGGGTTTGTTGGTGCGATGTTGAAGCGTTGAACCCTGGGTTTTCCCCTGTGCCAACAGTTGAATTCTTTTTCCTCTTTTCCATAGCTTGTATTTTGCCCATTTATAGCCTTCAAGTGGAACTGAAGGGCCGAGTCAGAATGTTTCCAGTATATGGAAGGCCAATGATCATTGATCTCGTGACGTGACATGGAAACTTGACACCATTTTTCAATTATGGGCACATTTCCTGATGTATGCGGGCTGTAGTGATGCAACCTGCGTATACACATGTTGTATAGTATGCAGGGTGCGTAGCTCTGGGATTTGCAAAAAAAAGACTTCAAGTCTACATAGGGAAATGGAAAAAGGCCTTCTGTGCAAGATTGCATGGGGTGAGGAAAATCTTGCTATAACAACATTAGCAACTCATTCGCTGAGGACATGTAATATAAGAAAGAATGAAAAAACTGCAAGAAGACATATATTTTCTCAGAATAGTCCATAAACAAACATGCTCTTACAACCCATGTGAACAATTTTTTTTTTCTTGAAAGTTTGCAACAAAACAACAACACATGCAAGTCCTTCTCTTAATCAAAAGTTGGCCCTGAGGTCTTATCTATATTAATAGTTTCAACAATTGTACATGAAAACTATTAGGAAAACTATTCAATTTTAATTGACACTGTATCTCGAAGTAGTTCATAGGTGTACAATGTTTGAAGAGCCAAAAAACCCTTTCTTTGAGTTCTATTCTAGTATTTATTGAGATTCAATAAGGACTTTGGCCTTTCGTCTCCCTCGATGACCTTTCGTCTTCTAGTGTTTTTCCCCATCCTCTTTGTGATGATGAGCAACAAGGACAGTTGTTACATTTCAAAGTTGTCTCCTAGCACTAATGGGTCGTCATGGATTTCAGCCATATATATCTTGCGCATCATAAAGACTAGCTTTGGGTATGGGGTATCTTCGTCGTCCTGAGTTTGACAGTGTATCGTCATGGAGTTTCTAGATCACTGATTCATACATTTTCATGATAATTTCTTTGTTTCTCTTCCATCACCACTACATATCTCATTATTGATCCTTTCTCATCTTTAGCTATAGATTTCATCGTGAGAATGCTGAGCACGATCCTCCTTCGCTCGGTACCTCACAAAATTCGACATACAATAGATGATAATAACTCCAAATAAACTATAAAGAATAATAATTTGAATGAAAATAACTGAGGCATTAACTGATTGAAATATTAAGTTAACTTCCCTGGATTCAATCCTTGCTTCTTCTGCTCATAATTTGCAGCGCTGTGTTTTCTAGGTCTTCCAACAAGGTACCAGATCTTCATCTTGAAAAATGAGGGAAATAATTTAGGAATTTCTTAAATCCTATAACTAGAAAGTTGTACAACTCATAAATACCTTTCCAACAGTATAAATAATGCACAAAAAAGACACCCAAGTCAAAATTTATGACCATTTTATGAAAGTCGGTTTTCTTATGTTCAGAGGAGTTTGAACTAACTCCTCCGACCTTCTTGGAGGATTTTTAACTAACTCCTCTGAACTGCTCAGAGGAGTTTGAACTAACTCCTCTGACTTGATCAGAGGATTTTGAACTAACCCCTATGACCTGCTCGGAGGATTTATTACTAAATCCTCTGACCTGGTCGGAGGCATTGATGGTAACTCCTTCGATTTGCATCGGAAGTCAAGTCATAAACTTTGTCGGGTGAAAGATGAAAGCTGAGTTATGAAAATTCGATGAATAATCATGTTGACACACACTCATCTACGCTCTCTGGGAAAGTGGTCATTGCAAATTTGAGGTCTACATCATCGTCGTGCATGCGTTTTAGACTTGCTGAATTTGAATTGTCAAGTGTTGAAATTGGTTTCATGTGATAGCACTTGGTTTGAATCTAATTCAAATTAGTTCATGAAGGGGGGAAATCAAAGTAGTTTAAAGAAAATCTTAAAATGGGGGGTTTTCCCCACTACTCTATCTCACCCTTCCTCACATGACATGGTCCATTTAAATATTTCATGATAAAATATTAGGCATGAGGGGAAGGGGGTGGCATGTCACACCCCTTCTCCTTTCCACTCCATGAAAACATGTTAAATTCATATTTAATTAAGAGTAAAGGGGGAGGGGTTGTATGAGTACACCATCTCCCTATATTTCATAACACCTTACACATGGAGGGGGGTCGTGATATGGAGGGGTTCGTGAGACATGCCCCTCCCCTCCATCAATGGTGTTAACTCTTCCGAGCATTGTTTGAAAAACATATTGTTAACTCTTTCGAGCACTGTTCGACAAACTTAGGATTAAGTCCTCCAACTCGTCGAAGGAGTTGGCTTTATGTATTGCGAATGCAAAGGAATTAGCATAGTTTTATAAGGGAGTACATTTGTTTAAATGGAGAATGTGGAGGGGCACGTGGGTCGTGAGTCCTCCCCTCCATGTGAGTTTTAAAAACCTTATATAATAACTCCCAAACACTTGTCCAAAATCATTTATGTATTGCCTCATTTGAATTAATTAATTTTCTTTTCCTTTTTTTTATTTAATTTATTTCAATTCAAATAAATTTGAAAATAAATGTTTTTCAAACTGAAAAAAAATTCAAATTAAAATATAATTTTAATTAAATGGTTTTTTTTATTAAAATATTCTTAAAAAATGATATTTTTGCGTATGGGTGGCGTTAACCAGTTGTCCAAAGGAGATGTTGGTGCTACCCGACTTAAACTTAAAATCTCATAATTCACTCATGCAATGCCAGATTGAGGTACCATTTGTTGTGATGTGGAGAGAAGGAAGAGAAACTTTTAGCGAGACAACTAGATATACCATTCAAGTATTCTATCGATCTCATGGCTACCGAGGCTAACTAGGTTAACAATCCTTGGTGATCATTTTGTAACTTCCGGCCCTCAAAATTTGACTTCGTCAGTTGTGCTGGAATCATAATGGAGAGAATAATACAATTGACCTTTTTCAGAGATGAAAAATTCACTTTGATGGACACCAAGAAATTGCACCCAAAGGCATTTTTATTGAAATTTCGGGTCTCGCGTTCGTTGGTGCTTCATACAAATTTAATTTCGTTAGTTGTTGGGTCATATGTGATGTACAAGATCTTGATCCACCCATTAATACTGAGGTTATTCATTAATATAAACAATTTATAAATCCTCCAAAACTTCCTACTGACGTTCAGTGCGCTTAGGACTGTTTAGGAGCTAAAAGGACCAAATTTCTCCCAAAGTGTGTTTCAGAACCAACACAAGACTTGTATATGTTATCATTAATCCATTTGATGCTAGGAAAGGATTCCATAATGAATATTTAGTTGTAACGTCAAGAAACACAAAAAAAACAAGCTAGTACAATGTGCGTGAAGAAGGCCACTGGGAACACTAAAACTTGATTATGGCTATGATATAGAGCGAATCAGGTGAGATAGGAAATTATAGACCAATTGTATAGATATGCATGGAGATTTAATCATTGGAATGTAAGGAGATTGACTGATGAACTCAACAATAAGGGATCCAAGCTGGGAGGGGGACGAGATAAGCCTTAAGGAAAAAGTGGGCTACGCTGACCTGATCAACATTGGCTAGAGGAAGCAGATTTTCCTCAATGTGCTCGAAGACAATGAGGGTTTGACATCCTTCCGCTAATGCATTTGTGACAGGAGAGGGAAACTTGTCAATGAGTAGCATGTTGGGAAGAAGAGGTGAATCTCATCAATAAGAAATGTAATGAAGAGAAAGGGAGAGAGCGTCATTGTTATGCGATGCAACGATGTGCATAGAAGTGAGTCAGATGATGAAAGGAGTGTGTGTGATGACTATAATAATGTGACCAATATCGATGGGACGACATTGATCATGCGAATTTCATCCACGATGAATATGTGTGTCAGTGAGGTTTGGAGGAAGCACACCAACGCATTAGCGAAGTTCAAAAGGATGTGGATGATGTACTGTCAATAAAATCAATGGCGTGTCAGTGAAAATTTGGAAGAAAGGATGTGTTCTTCAATGTGCTATGTGTCAGCGCGGGAAGAGGGAACTTGCAGAAGTGTGAATTTTCATGTAGAAGTGATTTGAGGAGGAACTGTATATGATAAGGAAAGGTAGGGTGAGGAGAACTTGGGCATATCTATTTGCATGAGAGAGAGAGAGAGTGAGAGGGTTCTGATTGGAAGAATTAAAGGGGGGCCCAATTTCTTATCTTGGATAGAGGCTAATACAAGAAAATTGGGAGGTTATTGTGGGGCCACAACAAGTTATTACACTTGATCATAATTGTATACACATGTATGGAACATGACTAGAGAGATATAGATGCACTTGGTTAAGGGATATGTATGATGAAGTATTCATAGGGCACAACTACAAATTGGAGATAGTGACATGTTGCAAGTTTATTTTATAGAGGAATCAAAGTGTTTGAGTTTCAAAAAAGGTGAAAAACTTAGATTTTTGAAGGTGTACGTAGGCTGTAGTATAGACAGGACGCGTGCATACACAAGTTGAAGTATAGATAGGGCACATACATATGCGAGCTGCAACATATACAGTTCGCATACCTATTGGTGTTTGTTGGTGCAGGATGACTTCTGGTACATGATTGATTACAAGTTATTGGTACATGTTGGTTACAGATTGTTGGCACATATTGGTTCATGTTTACAGTGGTATATATCATAGGGACAATGTGGCAGTGGTTTCATCATTGGATACTTATATTTTAGGGAGGTTGGATGGGGAAAGGATAGGTGGTTGTAGATACCATCCATTTGTAGCCGGAGAACATAGGGGGTTGTTTCCTCCTTCTGGTTCTAGCTAGAGAATTGGGGAGTTGGAGCTTCCTTGAGGTTGTATCTTGAAAATATAGGGGGTCAGAGCCTCCTTCTAGTTGCAGCTGGAGAAAAAATGAAGTTAGTTCTTCCAATGAATGTAATTCTTAAATAAATATAAGAAAAAACATTTTGTGGTTTAATCTCGCATTGGGTTTCCATGTAAAATATGGTGTACTATTTATGTGTATGATTGCTCATTTTTCATGGTTTAATTATTCTGCACTTATTGAATGATAATGGTAAATTGATCATAAAGATAAAAAAAACTTATATACTGTTGTTAAAAAGGATTGAATTTCTATATTACTAATTCACCCCCCCTCTCAGTAATCCAACAATTGGTATCAGAGCGAGTTCCTTCGTGAATCAGTTTAACCATTGGAAGGTAGATCATGGAAAGAAACAATATGTATAAAAATGGAATACCAAAGTTTGATGGATAAAACTATGCATTCTGGAGAAGAAGGATGAAAACATATGTACATGCACATGGATTTGAGATTTGGAAATCAGTTGTAGATGGATATAAAGAACCTGTCATTCCTCCAACAAATCAAAACAAAAATAAACTCATTCTAAATAATTCAAAGGCCAAAATTGCACTCATGAATGTTCTGGTTGATTCAGTATATGTCAAAGTTATGCATTGCAGCTCAACAAAGGAGATTTGGGACAAACTTCAGAATGTTTATGAAGGAGACACAAAAGTCAAGGCAACAAAGCTTCAAACTTATAGAGGTCAATTTGAACAACTGAAGATGAAAGAAGATGAAAGTATTGCAGTCTACTTTTTACGAGTTGATGAAACAATGAATGCAATCATAGTTTTGGGAGAAGAAGTTAATGAAAATATAATTGTTAAAAAAGTGCTAAGATCTCTTCCAATGAGATTTGATCCTAAGATATTAGTACTAGAAGAAATAACAGATTTGGATTCGATAAGCATGGATGAGATACACGAAATATTCACAACATATGAAATAAGAACTGAACATGATAATCTGGTTACAAAATAAGCATCATACAAAGAATCCAAGAATTCAAAGAAAAATGGCAAGAAAAAGGTAAAGTCAGATAATAGCAGCAGTGACATCTCAGAAGACGATGAGGAAGTAGCCGATTTAGTCAAAAGGCTAAAAAAGGGAACCGATGGAAAATACAGAGGTAAGCTTCCATTGTTTTATTTTAATTGTGATGGTATTGGTCATTTCACTAAAAAATGTCCTCATAAGAAAAAGGAAAGAAATGAAGAAGATGATTCAAATAGATAACAAATGCACAAAAGAAAAAGAACCAAAAATATTTTTTTCAAGAAAATCTTTTGCACAAAAGAAGACAACACCTCATCAGGCGAAGATTAAGACAAAGAAAGCAAGACATAAATGGTTCTATTCATGGAAATAGAAAATTCCGATTAAGAATGCATCGAAGAATAATATGAAGAGGCATAAGTTGACTACAGAGAAGAACTGTTGAGTGCTATAAAAGTTATAAAAAGAGAAAAGAAGAAAAACAAGTCACTACAGGCAGAACTAAAAAGAAAAGAGGAAACTCAATATTCCAACACTGAAGAACTAGAGCAGATGATTACTAAATTAAAAATTCAAGTTAAAGAAGACAAAAGAATTGAAGAATCACTAAAATAATGTTTAGAAGAAAGAGACAAGATCATTGAAAATTTGGAAGCAAATATTGTCACATTGAGAAAAGATCTTCAAAACAAAAACATGCAAAATAGCTCTAAAGTTTTGGAAAACATTATTAATAGTTAGATACCAAATCATGACAAGTCCAGACTTGGATACAATTATAAAAAAAAGGGATCAAGCTCCAAATAAACATATCAAGAAACACATACAAGAAGCTATGCAGAGACAATCAGAGGAGACAAGAATTTTTACAAGGAAGATCACAGGGACACTCCTCCACCCAGAAGATTAAGGTTTTAGAATCAACGACAGTCAAAAACAAGAAGGCCTCAAGAAGAAAAAGGATTCAAAAGAGTAACTTCTTTCAGAATATCTTCAACTCCCACGTATCAAACTATCTTCTTTGGTTTATGTTATTCATGTAACAATTTTGGACGTAAAGTTGTAAATTGTTGAGAAAATACAAGAAACAAAAACAACTATGAAAGTCATGCACAAAATGGTTATTCAAGAAGGCCTAATGAAACACTGAGAAGGAGCTACAATAGGTTTGAATCCTTGAGAAATGAAGTGGAATGCTACAAGTGCAACAACTTTGGACACATGGCCAAATATTGTAGAATGACAGTCCCTCCTAGAGAATCACAATAGAATAACAACAATCATAGACATGAACCTCAACAAAGAGAATGGATAAGAAAGTAGAATCAATATAACAATGAAGAATGCACACTCGCTCTACAAGCTAAACACAAGAAACATGGTTGGTATGTTGATGGTGGCTACTCAAAGCACATGAATGGTGATGAGGACATGTTTATAATTGAGAAATGAAAGAGATGGATCAGTCTCCTTTGGAAACAGTGACTCAACTAGAATCATTAGAAGAGGCATAGTTAGAATTGGTAACAAGGATACCAAGGAAGAAAATGTTCTACTAGTGGAAGATATGAAACATAATCTTCTAAGTGTAATTCAAATGTGTGACCAAGGTCACAAACTTGTATTTGATTCACAAAAGTGCAAGATAAAAAAAGAAGGTTCATGCATATTGGTTGCAACAATTGTAAGAACTTCAAGCAGCATATATGTATTAAGTGAAATTGGAAATGAGAAGTGTTATCTAGGAAATTAAGATGGAGTTTGGCTATGGCACAGAAGAATGGGTCACATAAAATTTGACAACCTTATCAGATTCAGCAAAAAGGAAGAAGTCAGATAAATTCCACAGATCACGAATCCAACCAACACCTTATGCAAGTATTGTCAACAAGGAAATAAAAAAAAGACCAAATTCAAATCAAATGAATATTCCACAACAAGACCACTGGAAATTGTGCATATTGATTTAGTTGGACCAACTAGAACAAATGGTTTAAAAGGTGAGAAATATTTTATGTTATTGGTTGATGATTATACAAGGATGACTGCAGTTTGTTTTCTTAGGAAAAAGTCAGAAGCATTCGAGAACTTCAAGGTATACAAGGAAATGGTTGAAAACGAAATGGATTAAAAAATCAAATGTTTGAGATCTGCTAATGGATGATAGTTTACTTCGAAGGAATTTATGCATTTCTGCAACAAGCATGGAATAAAGAGGAAATTATATGTTTATAGGACACCTCAATAGAATGGAGTTGTCGAAAAGGAAGAACAAGACAGTACAGGAAATGGATCGAACTATGTTAATGGATTCCAAGTTGATATATGTATTTTGGGCACATGATGTGCACACAAAAATTCATATTCAAAACAAAGTAATTCTCATAAAAATAGTGATAAAAATCCCTATGAGCTATGGAAAGGAAGACCAACGAATGTGAAACACTTCAGAGTTTTTGGAAAAAAATGCTACATCAAGAGAGAACATGGTAGAATGGGAAAGTTCGATTCTCATGTGGACAAAGGCATACTTGTTGGGTACTCAAGAACATGGAAAGCATACAAATGTTTCAATCCGATGCTCAACAAAGTTGTGGAAAACATTAATGTGACAGTTGATGAGACAGGTGGACGAAAAATAAAGGAAGAAGAAAAGGAGTCAATGGAACATGTTCAAAAAGAAGAAGCAAAGGAATAAGAAGTAGAAGAAGGGGAAGATGAAGAAGAGTGGTTAGAAGTAGAAGAGAAAGAAGAACATGCTATTCAAGTACCTACAAAGACACCTAGCAAACAAATACAGAAGAATCATCCATCATATCAAATTATCGGGAACAAAGATGCAAGAGTTGTGACTAGAAGAAGAATTCAGTCACCAGAACAACTGCAACTAGCACTCTTATCTTCGATTGAGCCAATCATCTTTGAATAATCCAACAAGGATGAATTCTAGATAAAATCCAGGATGAAGAGTTGGATCATATAGAGAATAATGACACTAGGGAATTGGTTTTGAGACTAAGGTACAAGAATGTGATCGAAAAAAAGTAGGTCTTCATAAATAAATTGAATGAAGATGGACATGTTAATAGGAACAAAGCTAGATTGATATGTAAAGGATACACACAGGTTGAAGGTATTGACTTTGGAGAGATGTTTTCTCCAATTTCCATAATGGAAGCAATCAGATTGATCCTAGCTTATGCATGCTCCAAGAATATCAAAGTGTATTAGATGGACGTGAAATCAATCTTTATGAATGGGGAACTAGAATAAGAAGTCTACATTGAGAAACTAGAAGGATTTCAATTGTCACAGAATGAAGATTATGTTTACAAGATGAAGAAGGCCTTGTATGGTTTCAAACAGGCCCCCAGAGCATGGTATTCTAGACTGGACATATATCTACAACAATAAGGGTTCAAGAAAGGAAATGCAGACAAAAGCCTCTACATCAAGGTAAATAAAGATAGTATTTTTTTAATTGAAGTTTATGTTGATGATATTATTTTTGGAAGTGATGATGACAGGATGAGCCAAAAATTTGCAAAGGATATGCATAATGAATTTGAAATTTCACTACCTGGAGAATTATCCTTCTTTTTGGGTCTTCAGATATGTCAAAGAAACTAAGGAATTTTTATTTCTCAAACCAAGTATATCAGAGAAATGCTAAAGAGGTTCAGAATGGAAGATTGTAAACCAGTCAATACTCCTATTGTAACACAACCTACCCATAAGTACCCTTTCTAGGGATGGGGAATAAACATTATGCTTACTTTAATCATCTCAAATCATGTCTCCAACATATCCATCCTCTTCTACTCAACTGTAGCTCTCTAATGACTTCTACCAGACTCAAAAATGAGCTCTGGATTGCAAGTTATGGCCTCCCGAAGTTCTAGGCATTATTAGTAATGGGCCACGTGGCACCCATGTGGGTCCACCTCATTTGTAGCATCCCCAAGTTCCTACATCCACAAGTAAATTCCATTCACCGTCCAATCCAACGGCGAGACACGGTCCTCATTTAACACCTAATATATAGGGGAGTTCAGTTTTCGGTGCATAATGCCCCTTCTCCTTTCTACATGCATGTCCTCTAGAGTCCCAAATTATTGAACTCCTGAAGGAGCCCAATATCTCTCCACGTAGCTTTGACCTTCGATCCTTTCAACTTATCCATGACACTGCATCCCAAAACTTCGGAGTCCCAAAGTCACGGACTCTCGAAGGGTCCACCCTCATGCATGGTGACGTACTAGACATGAATGCAAGGATAGGTGGGTCCCGATTACTCTACCCACCAAATGGACCTAGAAAGTAACTTCCATGGGTGACATGCGACAATGAAGAGATGAAACATGACCCCTATAGTGGGTGACACATGTCACATTTGAATGGGCACATAGGGTTAGTGAAATGTACGAATCCATGTGACATGTGGCATGTCAAACGTGGGTCCATGTCACCCTAGGTGACATCAACATGCCATGTCACCCCAAACTGATAGCATTCCAATCCCTTCTATCTCATGGTCAAGGTGTGTCCACGTAAGCCCCTAGATATATGGCCTTCATTACTTCATAACTTCGATGCTCATGGGATCTGTGGCGTGACTTCCTCCTTGTTCCCAGAGTGGTCAACTTCGGGATGACCATTGTATAGATCTATCAGTCATGGGATACCTCGAAGGGTACCTAGATCTATGGTCCTCATTAATTCAAAGATCCAGCCTTCAGAGGTTTCGACGTTATGACCACTCCACTCTCCCAAAGTAGGACTTTGCTAAAATACCATACATGGGTCTCTCCACTGGTTGATCATACAGTTAAGAGGGGTTTTGAACAGACTCCCTAGATCCACAACTTATGTTAATTTGTAACTTCAACATTTGGGGAATTTGGTGCTATAACATCTCAGTTCTCTTGAAGTAGCCAACGTCGGACTTGCCTCAGCGTAGATCCAATGGCCAGGGGGAATCCTGAATACCCTCGGATCTAGGGATCACTTTTCTATTTCCCTATAGGGAAATCTTCACCCACAACAACTCTCGTGGGATCCCCTCTTTTCACTTAGGAGATCGGACTTTGCGATTTCGCGAATCCAATGGTCGAGCGTTGGTCTCTCGAATCCTTGAAACTCGGCAACAGTCAACGCTGAATTTTCCCCCTTTCCTTTAGGGATTTTCCCTATCACAATTTCGGTGATCGCGATGTCGAGGTCCTTATTTTCCCGATTCCCGAATCCCCGATTAACCGAAACTTTGATACACGCGCGAGTTTGACCTTTCAACTCTACGTCACCTTTGTCGGGATTTCGGACTTCGCAATATCGTGAATCCTGATGCTATAAGTTTCTGGGACTTCACTTTCCATGAAAACCCAAAATAGTGTGCCACCTGTCCACTCGATGACTCCTCCATGGCCCACACTATCCTTTGGCTGTCGGGATATCACGTTTCGTGATATCGCAATTCCTGTTGCAAGATTTACGGAACTTCAACCCACAAAAACCCGATACAAGAATCCACGAGTAGATCCAACGACCCTTGTGGCTTGGATCTACGGTCCTGCCCCTCCTGAGCTTTGAACCCTTTGGGAACACTCGTCGTATCTCCCCTGCTCCTTCGTGATATCTAACGGCTCACAAAAATTCACGAATTCTCCTCAGTGAACTCCGACTGTCCATTCTCTCTTGACTATTTCTGCAAATAACTAAGTGTTCTCCTACAAACTTGTCCACTTGCACGCAAACTTGCAACGCCTGCTGAACACTCCACAACACAATATTCCAGTGCTTCTCTTCGACGATTACTCAGGGGTCCTATACCTCCTGAGCTTTCTCTCAGTGTCGAGTCTTAAAAAAGAATCTTGCGCGCACTCCATGCGGCAACCTTCAGACACTTCCAAGTGCTGAATTTCCTTCAACCCTGCGCACACCTGCAACAACAGTCTCTAAATGCTTCACTCAGGTCCACAAACCTGAGACTTCACTTGGCCTGCGCACTCCTTGCATGGCTCCTATGCCTGTCTACACTTCTGCGGAAATGAGAACAAAAGCTACCCTATCTTAACCCTTTGTCAACGCACTCCTTGCAGACACATTCGACTGCACTCCTTGCAGGAACCCTTGCTCAGATAGAGAAACAATTGAAACTCATTCCTTATTCCTCTTAGACTTCAAACTCAAAACATGAATCATATACACAACATATAAAGCAAATGTATAACAGGAAGCAAACATTCATGAGCATATCATTCAACATCAATACACAGAGAACAAACACAAAACCATGAATTTGAATCAAACTCTTTCTATTAATCCAAATATCTTTACATGGGTGTTCTTACATAGCTCTTTGCTTTTCTTTCTCTTTTCCAGCAATGCTCATAATCTTCCCTTATGTTACAATACACAATGAGGGTGTCTATATCCCGTTTCCCTCTTGTGTTCTAAAACTGTCTAATCTAGAATTAAATTCTATCTACTTTACATTAACTATCATAAATGCCTTTTACCTACTAAGGACGAGAGCAAATCGCTCAAGGTCCATTTACATTATACAAGTGTGCTTCTTCTTAAATGACTTCATTTAAGATTGCGCATCAACTTCAAGGTAATTTCAAAATTTGCGTTGGCGCTTGCCCAGCTGTCCGTTGTCTTCGCGCTGGCTCGCTTGATGTTGGCGATGCTCCTGCATCATACTCCCTGGCTTGAAAAAATTTCATGGGCTCCTGTCCATGAGCTCATGCATGGTCCGTCCATGCTTCTGGATCTCCGCTTCACTCTCCCAGCTGGCATATTCAACTGGATGGCCCTTCCACTTGACTAAATACTCAACGTATTCTTTCTGCCTGGTCTTCTTGCTCACTCTTTTATCCAGTATGCGCTCCATCTGTGGCTTATCTGCAACTGGCATCTGCTTCTCCCACTGGATTACTGGCTATTCATTTCCAGTCCCTGTTTCCTCAGCTTTATATGGGTACAAATCTGAGATATTGAATATCAGAGAAATTCTGATCCCATCGGGTAATTCAATCTCGTAGGCATTCGCCCCAAATTTCTTCAAGACCTTACACGGCCCAATTTTCTTCATCTTCAACTTATTATATGTTCCTCTCGGGAAGCTTTCCTTCCTCAAATGTGCCAGAATCAAGTCACCAACCTCAAACTGAAGTTGTCTCTTGTGCTGATATGCTCTATGCTTGTATTCCTGGCTCGAATTCTGTAGTCGCTCCTTCACCTGGCTGTGAAGTTCCTTCATCGCCTATGTGAATTCTTCTGCACTAGCGCTCCTAGTCGCAGTCTGTTCTGAATGCCTCAGTTTAGAAATTCCCCTCGGTTGCATGCCATAGACAACCTGAAATGGACTTTTCCATGTGCTCCTGTTAACTGAGTCGTTATACACAAATTCTGCCTGTGGTAATATGTTGTCCCACTGGCTATGGTGTTCTGTCACCAAGCTTCTCAGCAAGTCTCCCAGACTTCTGTTCACTACTTATGTCTGTCCATCTATCTGAGGATGATAAGTTGAACTAAAAGACAAGTTAGTTCCCAGCTTCTTCCATAAGGTCCTCAAAAATGCCCTATGAACTTTGTATCTCGATCCGAAACTATACTCCTTGGCAACCCATGAAGTCGAATGACCTCTTTGAAAAACAGGTTTGCAATGTGAGTTGTGTCACTGGTTTTATGACATGGAATGAAGTGTGCCATTTTGGAAAATCTATCCACCACCACAAAGATTGAGTCAAAACCTCTTTGTGTTCTTGGCAACCCCAATATGAAATCCATGCTAATTGCATCCCACAACCTCTCTGGTATGGGCAATGGTTGATAGAATCCTGCATTTTGCCTCCTTCCCTTCGAATGCTGGCAAATTATGCATCTGTCTATGAACCTCTTGATGTCTACTCGCATTCACAGCCAAAAATATGACTCATTCAACTTTGCGAATGTCTTGTCGCGACCAAAGTAACCTACCAATCCTCCACTGTGTTTCTCCTTCAACAGATTCTCCCTCATGGAGCATTTCATAATACACAGTTGATTTCCCTTAAATAGTAATCCTTCCTGAATCATGTATTTGGCCCATTGGCTTATGTCTTTGAGAATTGGATTCTTAACTGCTTCATACGCCTCCTTAAAATCCTGATCATTTGCGTACATGTCCCTGAGATCATCAAAACCCAACGTTTTGACTCTGAACTCCTGCAATAGAAAACACTTCCTGCTCAATGCATAAACAACTTTGTTAGCAGTACCAGAAATATGTTTAATCACAAAAGTGAAATTCTGCATGTATTCCACCCATTTTACATGTCTCTGATTCAACTTCTCCTATTGAGTCACAAACTGCAGTGCATGATTGTCACTGTATAAGACAAACTCTTTCGGGATCAAATAATGCCTCCATTTGTTCAATGCCTGTATGATAGCATAAAACTCCTTATCGTAAGTGGAGTATTTCACTTTCGCTTCATTTAGCTTCTCACTGAAGTATGCGATCGGCCTGTCTTCCTGACTCAAGACTGCCCCGATTGCAAATCCACTTGCATCGCATTTCACTTGAAATGTCCTCTGGAAATCTGGAAACACCAAAACTGGTTGTTCCGTGATCTTCCTCTTCAACAGATTGAAACTCTTATCAGCCTCTTCAGTCCATTGAAAATATTTGTGTCTTTTCTTCACTGTATCCATCATCGCTGCACTAATTCCACTGAAATTCCTGATGAATTTTTGGTAGAAACTAGCCAATCCGTGAAAACTTCTCACCTCAAAGATATTGTTCGGTGATGGCCAATTCTTAATCACTTCCACCTTATCTGGATCCATCCTCAACTCATCTGTAAAAATAACAAACCCCAAGTAAATGAGCTATGTCTTCATGAATGAGGACTTCTTCATGTTTATCAACAACTTCTCCTGCTGCAATTTCTGCATCATTGTAGCAAAATGCTTGAGATGCTCTGCCACTGTCTTACTGTAAACCAGTATGTCATCCAGGTATACGATAACAAATTTTCCGATGAACTCCCTCAGGACTTCGTTCATCAATCTCATGAAGGTACTTGACGCATTTGTTAAGCCAAATGAAATAACAAGCCATTCATACAACCCTTCGTTAGTTTTGAATGCTGTCTTCCACTCGTCACCTTCTCTCATGCGGATATGATGATAACCGATTTTCAAATCAATCTTTGAAAAATACTTTGCTCCACTCAAGCAATCCATCAGATCATCCATCCTTGGCAATGGAAATTTGTACCTGATGGTTATCTTGTTGATCTCCCTCGAGTCAGTACACATCCTCTAGCCTCCGTCTTTCTTCAGACTGAGTACTGTTGGAACAACACATGGACTCAAGCTTTTCCTAACCAAACCTTTGTTCAACAAATCCTGGACTTGTCTTTTGACCTCCTCATTCTCTTGCGGCATCAACCTGTACGTGGATTTGTTTGGCAAACTGGCTCCTAGTATGAGATCGATGTGATGACTCACACTTCTAATCGGTGGCAACAAATGAGGTAATTCGTCCACTACTATGTCAGGGAACTCTTCCAGCAGTTCTTGAACTTCTTCTGGTAAATCATCCACTCTTGTGCTGGTCAAAACAATTCTAGGCTTTTTGACAACAATGAATTGTGGATCCCCCTTCTTCTTAACCTCTGTAAGAAGTTCCTTCCCACTCATGAGAAGTACAGTGTTTCTTACTTCCGGCTTCACCTCCTTATCCTTAGTTGGAAGCAACATATGAGTCCTCCCATTCTTCTCTAGGGTGTATGTGTTCATTCTCCCATCATGAATCACATTCCTGTCATATTGCCATGGTCTACCCAACAATAGATGACAAACATCCATAGGAATGACATCACATAAGATATTATCATTATATCCTCCTATCTTGAATTCAACTAAACACTATTTAGTGACAGTTACGTGATGTCCTTTCTATAGCCACAAAACTCTGTATGGGCTTGGATGATTAGTCGTCTCCAGCTCCAGCTTCTCTACCATCTCTGTAGAAATGAGATTATCTGTGCTACCACTGTCTACAATGACCTTGCATACCCTGTCCTTGGTCTTGCAAGTGGTTCATAAAAGTCTAGTCCTTTGGACTGAACTCTCCACCTCCTTCATGATGTCAAAAGAGATTTTTGCATCATCAGCGATCTTCCGCCTTCAACATCTTCTACCTCAACATCCCACCTCTGTGCTTCGACGATGTGAGCTTCTCCACTATCCTTATTTTTGTCTGGACACTCGTAAGACTTGTGCCCATTCTTTCCACATGTGAAGCATGTTATTACTCCACCTCTTCCTCTTCCTCTACCTCTAGTACGAGGAAAAGTATTGTTATTAGCATAACCTCCTCTCTGCTCAGTATGTTGTCCTCTCTTTTCAGCATATTTCCCTCGCTGTGAGGTTCCCCCTCTCTCTATTTGATTATGAGGTTTCTTCCGGTCCTCCTTGGGCTTCTGGTATTTGTCATGGGCAACTGATTTTCCTCTAGGCTGGCTCCTTCCTCGGCCTCTCTGACCCTGCTTTCGGCTCAGCTTCTCTTCTGCTTCTAGAGCCATCTGATAAGCATCTTCCACCATTCGGATGGTTACCATGCTCATCTCATCCTGGATATCATATCTCAGGCCATTCATGTATCTGGCAACTTTTTCATCATCGCTCTCCCGATGACCTGCCCTGATGTTCAGTTTGTAGAATTCCTTAGTGTATTCTTTCACTGTCATCAGATTCTGTCTCAGGTTCTGCATCCTCCTGAACAAAGTAATTTGATAATCTCTGGGGATGAATTTCTCCTTCATCTTCGCGATCATTATGTCCCAGCTCTTGATCTTCTGCTTGCCTTTGCAGTGTCTGTCAGATTGTAGTTCATCCCACCATAATGTTGCATGTCCCTTTAATCTTGTGACAACATGCTTGAATTTCTTGTCCTCTTCGACATCTTCATAGTCGAAGTATGTGTCTAGAGCTCTAATCCAGTCTAAAAGCTCCTCTACATCCAGATTTCCCTCATAAACTGGAATGTCCATTTTCGCTCTTGCACCCATCCTTGCAATAGCTTTGATCAAACGTTCATTTGATGCATCTTCATCTGCAACTTCTTCTTCACGTTCAGCCTCAATCTCACTCTCAGAATCACTCAGATCCCCAACACTAACTGTGCATCTTTGGGCTGTCTCCATGTCTTCGAGTCTAGCTCATATATCACGCATCTCTTTCTCCATAGCTAGATCTATCATCTGCCTGCCTCTTCTTCTCGACATTTCCCTATCCTCTGGTGGATCAGGTGTTTGCCTGTCCCTTCTTCTTCACAGCATGGTGAATTCTCTTTCTCTGATACAGAAAGAAAAGAATCCTTTCTGTGCTCTGATACCAAACTGATGGCGACGCCCTCCCTCCACAACCCGCAGGTCGGAAGGTCGGTGTGCACATAGGATCTTTCTTTTCCCACTGGCCCGAAGAACTCTTAAATAGCTCTTCTATTTCCCTATCGGGAAATCTGCACCCACAACAACTCTCGTGGGATCCCCTCTTTGCACTTAGGAGATCAGACTTCGCGATTTTGTGAATCCAATGGTTGAGTGTTGGTCTCTAGAATCCCTGAAACCCGACAACAGTCAACGCTGACTTTTTCCCTTTTCCTTTCGGGATTTTCCCTATCGCAATTTCAACGATCGCGATGTCGAGGTCCTTGTTTTCGCGATTCCTGAATCCCTGATTTACCGAAAATCCGATACACGCGCGAGTTTGACCTTTCAACTCTACGTCACCTCTGTCGGGATTTCAGACTTCACAATATCACGAATCCTGATGCTATAAGTTTCCAGGATTTCACTTTCCACGAAAACCTAAAATAGCATGCCACCTGTCCACTCGCTGACTCCTCAGTGGCCCACACTATCCTTTGGTTGTCGGGATATCACGTTTTGTGATATCACAATTCCTGTTGCAAGATTTACCAAACTTCAACCCACGAAAACCAGATACAAGAATCCACGAGTAGATCCAACAGCCCTTGTGGCTTGGATCTACGATCCTACCCCTCCTGAGCTTTGAACCCTTTGGGAACACTCTCCGTATCTCCCCTTCTCCTCTGTGAGATCTAATGGCTCACCGAAATTCATGAATTCTCCTCAATGAACTCCGACTGTCTGTTCTCTCTTGACGATTTCTGCGAATAACTAAGTGTTCTCGTACAAACTTGTCCACCTGCACGCAAACTTGCAACGCCTGCTGAACACTCCACGACACAAGCTTCCAATGCTTCTCTTTGACGATTACTCGGGGGTCCTATACCTCCTGAGCTTTCTCTCAGTGTCGAGTCTTAAAGAAGAATATTGCGCGCACTCCTTACGACAACCTTCAGACACTTCCAAGTGCTGAATTTCCTTCGACCCTATGCACACCTACAACAACAGTCTCTAAATGCTTCACTCAGGTCCACAACCCTGAGATTTCACTTGGCCTGCGCACTCCTTGCATGGCTTTTGTGCCTGTCTGCACTTCTGTGGAAATGAGAACAAAAGCTACCCTATCTTAACCCTTTGTCAACGCACTCCTTGCAGACACTTTCGACTGCACTCCTTGCAGGAACCCTTGCTCAGATAGAGAAACAATTGAAACTCATTCCTTCTTCCTCTCAGACTTCAAACTCAAAACATGAAATCATATACACAACATATAAAGAAAATGTATAACAGGAAGCAAACATTCATGAGAATATCATTCAACATCAATACACAGAGAACAAACACAAAACCATGAATTTGAATCAAACTCTTTCTATTAATCCAAATATCTGTACATGGGTGTTCTTACACAGCTCTCTGCTTTTCTTTCTCTTCTCCAGCAATGCTCATAATCTTCCCTTATGTTACAATACACAATGAGGGTTTCTATATCCCATTTCCCTCTTGCGTTTTAAAACTGTCTAATCTAGAATTAAATTCTATCTACTTTACATTAACTATCATAAATGCCTTTTACCTACTAAGGACGAGAGAAAATCGCTCAAGGTCCATTTACATTATACAAGTGTGCTTCTTCTTAAATGACTTCATTTAAGATTGCACATCAACTTCAAGGTAAATTCAAAATTTCCGCTGGCGCTTGCCCAACTGTTCATTGTCTCTGCGCTGGCTCGCTTGATGTTGGCGATGCTCCTGCATCATACTCCCTGGCTTGAAAAAATTTCATGGGCTCCTATCCATGAGCTCACGCACGGTCCATCCATGCTTCTGGATCTTCGCTTCACTCTCCTAGCTGGCATCTTCAACTGGATGGCCCTTCCACTTGACTAAATACTCAAAGTATTCTTTCCACCTGTTCTTCTTGCTCACTCTTTTATCCAGTATGCGCTCCATATGCGGCTTATATGAAACTGGCATCTGCTTCACCCACTAGATCACTGACTGTTCATTTCCAGTCCCTGTTTCCTTAGCTTTATATGGGTACAAATCTGAGATATTGAATATCGGAGAAATTTCGATCCCATCAGGTAATTCAATCTCGTAATCATTCGCCCCAAATTTCTTCAAGACCTTACACGGCCCAATTTTCTTCATCTTCAACTTATTATATGTTCCTATCGAGAACCTTTTCTTACTCAAATGTGTCAGAATCAAGTCACCAACCTCAAACTGAAGTTGTCTCTTGTGCTGATGTGCTCTACGCTTGTATTCCTGGCTCAAATTTTGTAGTCGCTCCTTCACCTGGCTGTGAAGTTCCTTCATCGCCTCTACAAATTCTTCTGCACTAGCGCTCCTAGTCACAATTTGTTCTGAATCCCTCAATTTAGAAATTCCCCTCGGCTGCATGCCATAGACAACCTGAAATGGACATTTCCCTGTGCTCCTGTTAACTGAGTCGTTATACGCAAATTCTGCCTGTGGTAATATGTTGTCCCACTGGCTATGGTGTTCTATCACCAAGCTTCTCAGCAAGTCTCCCAGACTTTTGTTCACTACTTCTGTCTGTCCATTCATCTGAGGATGATAAGCTGAACTAAAAGACAAGTTAGTTCCCAGCTTCTTCCATAAGGTCCTCCAAAAATGCCCTATGAACTTTGTATCTCGATCCGAAACTATAATCCTTAGCAACCCATGAAGTCGAATGACCTCTTTGAAAAACAGGTTCGCAATGTGAGTTGCGTCACTGGTTTTCTGACATGGAATGAAGTGTGCCATTTTGGAAAATCTATCCACCACCACAAAGATTGAGTCAAAACCTCTTTGTTTTCTTGGCAACCCCAATATGAAATCCATGCTAATTGCATCCCACGACCTCTCTGGTATGGGAAATGGTTGATAGAATCCTGCATTCTGCCTCCTTCCCTTCGAATAATGGCAAATTCTGCATCTGTCCATGAACCTCTTGACATCTGCTCGCATTCCCAGCCAAAAATATGACTCATTCAACTTTGCGAATGTCTTGTCGTGACCAAAGTGCCCTGCCAATCCTCCACTGTGTTTCTCCTTTAGCAGATTCTCCCTCATGGAGCATTTCAGAATACACAGTTGATTGCCCTTAAATAGTAATCCTTCCTGGATCATGTATTCGGCCCATTGGCTTCTGTCTCTGAGAATTGGATTCTCAGTTGCTTCATACGCCTCCTTAAAATCCTGATCATTTGCATACATGTCCCTGAGATCATCAAAACCCAATGTTTTGACTCTTAACTCCTGCAATAGAAAACACTTCCTGCTCAAAGCATCAGCAACTTTGTTAGCAGTACTAGAAATATGTTTAATCACAAAAGTGAAATTCTGCAGGTATTCCACCCATTTGACATGTCTCTGATTCAACTTCTCCTGTTGAGTCACAAACTGTAGTGCATGATTGTCACTGTATAAGACAAACTCTTTCGGGATCAAATAATGCCTCCATTTCTTCAATGCCTGTATGATAGAATAAAACTCCTTATCGTAAGTGGAGTATTTCACTTTCTCTTCATTCATCTTCTCGCTGAAGTATGTGATCGGCCTGTCTTCCTGACTCAAGACTGCCCTGATTGCAAATCCACTTGCATCGCATTTCACTTGAAATGTCCTCTGGAAATACGGCAACACCAAAACTAGTTGTTCCATGATCTTCCTCTTCAACAGATTGAAACTCTTCTCAGCCTCTTCAGTCCAGTGAAAATATTTGTGTCTTTTCTTCACTGTATCCATCATCGCTGCACTAATTCCACTGAAATTCCTGATGAATTTTCGGTAGAAACTAGCCAATCCGTGAAAACTTCTCACCTCAAAGATATTATTCGGTGATGGCCAATTCTTAATCACTTCCACCTTATCTGGATCCATCCTCAACTCATCTGCAGAAATAACAAACCCCAAGTAAATGATCTCTATCTTCATGAATGAGGACCCCTTCATGTTTATCAACAACTTCTCCTACTGCAATTTCTGCATCACTGTAGCCAAATGCTTCAGATGCTCTGCCACTGTCTTACTATAAACTAGTATGTCATCCAGGTATACGATAACAAATTTTCCGATGAACTCCCTCAGGACTTTGTTCATCAATCTCATGAAGGTACCCGACACATTTGTTAAGACAAATGGCATAACAAGCCATTCATACAACCCTTCGTTAGTTTTGAATGTTGTCTTCCACTCGTCACCTTCTCTCATGCGGATATGATGATAACCTCTTTTCAAATCAATGAATTGTGGATCCCCCTTCTTCTTAACCTCTATAAGAAGTTCCTTCCCACTCATGAGAAGTACAGTGTTTCTTACTTCCGGCTTCACCTCCTTATCCTTAATTGGAAGCAACATATGAGTCTTCCCATTCTTCTCTAGGGTGTATGTGTTCATTCTCCCATCATGAATCACATTCCTGTCATATTTCCATGGTCTACCCAGCAATAGATGACAAACATCCATAGGAATGAGATCACATAAGATCTTATCATTATATCCTCCTATCTTGAATTCAACTAAACACTATTTAGTGACAGTTACCTGATGTCCTTTCTGTAGCCACGAAAATCTACATGGGCTCGAATGATCAGTCGTCTCCAGCTCCAGCTTCTCTACCATCTCTGTAGAAATGAGATTATACATGATACCACTATCTACAATGACCTTGCATACCCTCTCCTTGGTCTTGCAAGCAGTTCGGAAAAGTCTGGTCCTTTGGACTGAACTCTCCACCTCCTTCTCTGGTGTCAAAAGAGATTTTCGCATCATCAACGATCTTCCACCTTCAGTGTCTTCTGCCTCAACATCCCACCTCTGTGCTTCAGCGATGTGAGCTTCTCCACTCTCCTTCTTTTTGTCTGGACACTCGTAAGACTTGTGCCCATTCTTTCCACATGTGAAGCATGTTATTATTCCACCTCTTCCTCTTCCTCTACCTCTAGGACGAGGAAAAGTATTGTTATCAGCATAATCTCCTCTCTGCTCAGTATGCTATCCTCTTTGTTCATCATATTTCCCTCGCTGTGAGGTTCCCCCCCTCTCTATTCGAGTCTGAGGTTTCTTCCAGTCCTCCTTGGGCTTCTGGTATTTGTCCTGGGCAACTGATTTTCCTCTAGGATGGCTCCTGCCTCGGCCTCTCTGACCTTGCTTTCAGCTCAGCTTCTCTTCTACTTTCAAAGCCATCTGATAAGCATCTTCCACCGTTTAGATGGTTACCATGCTCATCTCATCCTGGATATCATTTATCAGGCCATTCATGTATCTGGAAACTTTTTCATCATCGCTCTCCCGATGACCTGCCCCGATGTTCAGTTTGTAGAATTCCTCAGTGTATTCTTTCACTGTCATCAGCTTCTGTCTTAGGTTCTGCATCCTCCTGAACAAAGTAATTTGATAATCTCTGGGGATGAATTTCGCCTTCATCTTCGTGATCATTCTGTCCCATCTCTTGATCTTCTGCTTTCCTTTGCAGCGTATGTCAGCTTGTAGTTCATCCCACCACAATGATGCATGTCCCTTTAATATTGTGACAACATGCTTAGCTTTCTTGTCCTCTTCCACATATTCATAGTCGAAGTATGTGTATAGAGATCTAATCCATTCTAGAAGCTCCTCTGCATCCAGATTTCCCTCATAAACTAGAATGTCCATTTTCTCTCTTGCACCCATCCTTGCAATAGCTTTGATCAAACGTTCGTTTGATGAATCTTCAGCTGCAACTTCTTCTTCACGTTCAGCCGCAATCGGGTGTTTGCCTGTCCCTTCTTCTTGGAGGCATGGTGAATTCTCTTTCTCTGCTACAGAAAGCAAAGAATCCTTTTTGTGCTTTGATACCAAACTGACGACGACGCCCTCCCTCCACAACCCGAAGGTCGGAAGGTCGGCGTGCACACAGGATCTTTCTTTTTTCCACTGGCCCGAAGAACTCTTAAATAGCTCTTCTATTTCCCTATCGAGAAATCTTCACCCACAACAACTCTCGTGGGATCCCCTCTTTGCACTTAGGAGATCAGACTTCGTGATTTTGCGAATCCAATGGTCGAGCGTTGGTCTCTCGAATCCCCAAAACCCGACAATAGTCAACGCTGACTTTTTCCCTTTTCCTTTTGAGATTTTCCCTATCGCGATTTCGATGATCGCGATGTCGAGGTCCTTGTTTTCCCGAAATCCCCGATTTACCGAAACTCCGATACACGCGCGAGTTTGACCTTTCAACTCTGCGTCACCTCTGTCGAGATTTCGGACTTCGCAATATCACGAATCCTGATGCTATAAGTTTCCAGGACTTCACTTTCCACGAAAACCAGAAATAGCGTGCCACCTGTCCACTCGCCGACTCCTCCATGGCCCACACTATCCTTTGGCTGTCGGGATATCGCATTTCGTGATATCGCAATTCTTGTTGCAAGATTTACGGAACTCCAACCCACGAAAACCCGATACAAGAATCCACGAGTAGATCCAACGGCCCTTGTGGCTTGGATCTACGGTCCTTCCCCTCCTGAGATTTGAACCCTTTGGGAACACTCGTTGTATCTTCCCTGCTCCTCCGCGATATCTAACGGCTCATGGAAATTCGCGAATTCTCCTCAGTGAACTCCGACTGTCCGTTCTCTCTTGACGATTTCTGCGAATAACTAAGTGTTCTCCTACAAACTTGTCCACCTGCATGCAAACTTGCAACGCTTGCTGAACACTCCATGGCACAAGATTCAAGTGCTTCTCTTCGACGATTACTCGGGGGTCCTATACCTCCTGAGATTTCTCTCAGTGTCGAGTCTTAAAGAAGAATCTTGCGTGCACTCCTTGCGGAAACCTTCAGACACTTCCAAGTGCTGAATTTCCTTCGACCTTGTGCACACCTGCAGCAACAATCTCTAAATGATTCACTCAGGTCCACAACCCTGAGACTTCACTTGGCCTGTGCACTCCTTACACGGCTCCTGTGCCTGTCTGCACTTCTACAAAAATGAGAACAAAAGCTACCCTATCTGAACCCTTTGTCAATGCACTCCTTGCGGACACTTTCGACTGCACTCCTTGTAGGAACCCTTGCTCAGATAGTGAAACAGTTGAAACTCATTCCTTCTTCCTCTCAGACTTCAAACTCAAAACATGAAATCATATACACAGCATATAAAGCAAATGTATAACAGGAAGCAAACATTCATGAGCATATCATTCAACATCAATACACAGAGAACAAACACAAAACCATGAATTTGAATCAAACTCTTTCTATTAATCCAAATATCTATATATGGGTGTTCTTACACAACTCTCTGCTTTTCTTTCTCTTCTCCAGCAATGCTCATAATCTTCCCTTATGTTACAATACACAATGAGGGTGTCTATATCCTGTTTCCCTCTTGCGTTCTAAAACTATCTAATCTAGAATTAAATTATATCTACTTTACATTAACTATCATAAATGCCTTTTACCTACTAAGGAAGAGACCAAATCGCTCAAGGTCCGTTTACATTATACAAGTGCGCTTCTTTTTAAATTTGCGCTGGTGCTTTCCCACTCGTCACCTTCTCTCATGCAGATATGATGATAACCTCTTTTCAAATCAATGAATTGTGGATCCCCCTTCTTCTTAACCTCTGTAAGAAGTTCCTTCCCACTCATGAGAAGTACAGTGTTGCTTACTTCCAGCTTCACCTCCTTATCCTTAATTGGAAGCAACATATGAGTCCTCTCATTCTTCTCTAGGGTGTATGTGTTCATTCTCCCATCATGAATCACATTCCTGTCATATTTCCATGGTATACCCAGCAATAGATGACAAACATCCATAGGAATGACATCACGTAAGATCTTATCATTATATCCTCCTATCTTGAATTCAACTAAACATTGTTTAGTGACAGTTACCTGATGTCCTTTTGTAGCCACGAAACTCTGTATGGGCTTGGATGATCAGTCGTCTCCAACTCCAGCTTCTCTACCATCTCTGTAGAAATGCGATTATCCATGCTACCACTATCTACAATGACCTTGCATACCCTATCCTTGGTCTTGCAAGCGGTTCAGAAAATTCTGGTCCTTTGGACTGAACTCTCCACCTCCTTTTGTGGTGTCAAAAGAGATTTTCACATCATCAGCGATCTTCTCCCTTCAGCGTCTTCTGCCTCAACATCCCGCCTCTGTGCTTTGGCTATGTAAGCTTCTCCACTCTCCTTATTTTTTTCTGGACACTTGTAATACTTGTGCCCATTCTTTCCACATGTGAATCATGTTATTACTCCACCTCTTCCTCTTACTCTACTTCTAGTATGAGGAAAAGTATTGTTATCAGCATAATCTCCTCTCTTCTCAGTATGCTTTCCTCTTTGTTCAGCATATTGCCCTTGTTGTTAGGTTCCCCCTCTCTTTATTCGAGTCTAAGGTTTCTTCCAGTCCTCCTTGGGCTTCTGGTATTTGTCCTGGGCAACTGATTTGCCTCTAGGCTGGCTCCTGCCTCAGCCTCTCTGGCCCTGCTTTCGGCTTAGCTTCTCTTCTTCTTTCAGAGCCATCTAATAAGCATCTTCCACCATTCATGTATCTGGCAACTTTTTCATCATCGCTCTCCTGATGACATGCCCTGATGTTCAGTTTGTAGAATTCCTCAGTGTATTCTTTAATTGTCATCAGCTTCTATCTCAGGTTCTACATCCTCCTGAACAAAGTAATTTGATAATCTCTGGGGATGAATTTTGCCTTCATCTTCATGATCATTCTGTCCTAGCTCTTGATCTTCTGCTTGCCTTTGCAGCAACTGTCAGCTTGTAGTTCATCCCACCACAATGTTGCATGTCCCTTTAATCTTGTGACAGCATGCTTGACTTTCTTGTCCTCTTCGACATCTTCATAGTCGAAGTATGTGTCTAGAGCTCTAATCCATTCTAGAAGCTCCTCTGCATCCATATTTCCCTCATAAACTGGAATGTCCATTTTCACTCTTGCACCCATCCTTGCAATAGCTTTGATCAAACGTTCGTTTGATGCATCTTCAGTTGCAACTTCTTCTTCACGTTCAACCTCAATCTCACTCTCAGAATAACTCAGATCCCCAGCACTGACTGTGTGTCTTTGGCCTTTCTCCATGTCTTCGAGTCTAGCTCATAGATCGTGCATCTCTTTCTCCATAGCTGGATCTGTCATCTGCCTGCCTCTTCTTCTCGACATTTCCCTATCCTCTGGTGGATCGGGTGTTTTCCTGTCCCTTCTTCTTGGCGGCATGGTGAATTCTCTTTCTTTGCTACATAAAGCAAAGAATCCTTTTTGTGCTCTGATACCAAACTGATGGCGACACCCTCCCTCTACAACCCGCAGGTCGGAAGGTCGACGTGCACACAGGATCTTTCTTTTCCCACTGGCCCGAAGAACTCTTAAATAGCTCTTCTATTTCCCTATCAGGAAATCTGCACCCACAACAACTCTCGTGGGATCCCCTCTTTGCACTTAAGAGATCGGACTTCGCGATTTCGCGAATCCAATGGTCGAGTGTTGGTCTCTCGAATCCCCGAAACCCGACAACAGTCAACGCTGAATTTTTCCCTTTTCCTTTTGGGATTTTCCTTATCATGATTTCGATGATCGCGATGTCGAGGTCCTTGTTTTCCCGATTCCTGAATCCCCAATTTACTAAAACTTCGATACACGCGCGAGTTTGACCTTTCAACTCTACGTCACCTCTGTCGAGATTTCGGACTTCACAATATCGCGAATCCTGATGCTATAAGTTTTTGGGACTTCACTTTCCACGAAAACCCGAAATAGCATGCCACCTGTCCACTCGCCAACTCCTCCGTGGCCCACACTATCCTTTGGATGTCAGGATATCACGTTTCATGATATCGCAATTCCTGTTGCAAGATTTACGAAACTTCAACCCATGAAAACTTGATACAAGAATCCACGAGTAGATCCAACGACCCTTGTGGATTGGATCTACGGTCCTGCCCCTCCTGAGCTTTGAACCCTTTGGGAACACTCACCATATCTCCCCTGCTCCTCTGCGAGATCTAACGGCTCACAGAAATTCACGAATTCTCCTCAGTGAACTCCGACTGTCCATTCTCTCTTGACGATTTCTGCGAATAACTAAGTGTTCTCCTACAAACTTGTCCACCTGCATGCAAAATTGCAACGTCTGTTGAACACTCCACGACACAAGCTTCCAGTGCTTCTCTTTGATGATTACTCGGGGGTCCTATACCTCCTGATATTTCTCTCAGTGTCGAGTCTTAAAGAAGAATCTTTCACGCACTCCTTGCGGAAACCTTCAGACACTTCCAAGTGTTGAATTTCCTTCGACCCTGCGCATACCTGCAGTAGCAGTCTCTAAATGCTTCACTCAGGTCCACAACCCTGAGACTTCACTTGGCCTATGCACTCCTTGCACGGCTCCTGTTCCTATATGAACTTCTGCTGAAATGAGAACAAAAGCTACCCTATCTAAACCCTTTGTCAACGCACTCCTTGCGGACACTTTCGACTGCACTCCTTGCAGGAACCCTTGCTCAGATAAAGAAACAATTGAAACTCATTCCTTCTTCCTCTCAGACTTCAAACTCAAAACATGAAATCATATACACAGCATATAAAGCAAATGTATAACAGGAAGCAAACATTCATGAGCATATCATTCAACATCAATACACAGAGAACAAACACAAAACCATGAATTTGAATCAAACTCTTTCTATTAATCCAAATATCTGTACATGGGTTGTCTTACACAACTCTCTTCTTTTCTTTCTCTTCTCCAACAATGCTCATAATCTTCCCTTATGTTACAATACACAATGAGGGTGTCTATATCCCGTTTCCCTCTTGCGTTCTAAAACTGTCTAATCTAGAATTAAATTCTATCTACTTTACATTAACTATCATAAATGCCTTTTACCTACTAAGGATGAGAGGAAATCACTCAAGGTCCATTTACATTATACAAGTGCGCTTCTTCTTAAATGACTTCATTTAAGATTGCGCATCAACTTCAAGGTAATTTCAAAATTTGCGTTGGCACTTGACAAGCTTTCCGTTGTCTCCTTGCTGGCTCGCTTGATGTTGGCGATGCTCCTGCATCATTGGGCAACTGATATTGGAAAATACTTTTATTAACCTCATATAGTATCCTTATAGGCCCATAAAGGATATGATAGCAGATACATCCTTTGGGGCAGTCCAATCCATAATGGATTTGATCTTGTCAAGATCAACTACCACTCCTTCTTCAGAAATAACATGGCCTAAGTAATGGACTTGTTTCTGGAAAAAGTCACACTTACTAAACTTAGCATAGAGATAATGTTCTCTTAGTACTTGAAGCACTAGCTTGAGATGTTCTTCATTCTCTTCCCTATTCTTGGAATAGATTAGGATATCATCATTGAAAATCAATACAAATATGTCCAAGAACTTACTGAGTACATTATTCATTAAGCACAT
>ML790123.1:603362-614226 GCA_009831015.1 Picea engelmannii | reverse complement strand
GAGATGTTCTTCATTCTCTTCCCTATTCTTGGAATAGATTAGGATATCATCATTGAAAATCAATACAAATATGTCCAAGAACTTACTGAGTACATTATTCATTAAGCACATAAAAGTGGTTGGTGCATTGGTTAGCCCAAATCGCACCACCACAAATTCATAGTGACCGTATCCTGTCCTTAAGGTTTTTTTGTGGATGTCTTCATCCTTAATTTAGACTTGATGGTATCCAGACCTCAAGTCAATCTTGGAGAAAATTGTAGTACCCCTTAACTGGTCGAACAAGTCATTGATCCTTGGCAAGGGAAACTTATTCTTAATGGTCATCTTATTAAGTTTTCTATAGTCTATACACAACCTGAGTGTTGTTAGTGTTTCATGGAAACCTGCACAGGAGACCTAGCTAAAGCAAACACAAACAAAGATTATCAAGAAAAGGAAGAGAGATACATTATGAAGAATGAGAACCAATGTCTATTATGATCTTATCAACGAGTGAGTGATATTCACTCATATAGGAAATGACATCTTATAATTAGGAATGCATGCATAATAGTGATGGTATAAGATTAGAAAGTCTAAAATAGAACTAGTCATTTAACTCCCACTGAACTAGTGTGCCGAAAATAGAAATTTTTCCAACACCGCCCTTGAACATCACTATGGAGTAAAAAATGAGTCCCAGCTACTAGGCCATTTTAGGTACTCATGTACAATGCAACTAATGAACACTGAATAAAAACGATGAAAGAGGGAAAACCGTGTGGGAACGACCCCCCCCCNTAATAAAATGGTTGTTGCTAGGCAACTGTGTTCTTCACTGCAAGACGATCCCACAAATTCTAAAACTTCTTCTCAGTGAATGTCTTGGTGAATATGTCAGCAGTCTGTTTAGAGGAAGGACATAAATGCAAATCAATGATCCTATCATTTACTAAATCTCTGATGAAATGCATGTGGACCTCAATGTGTTTGGTTTGCTGTCGTTGTACTGGATCTCTAGAAAATCTCAGTGTACCCTGATTGTCACACCATACGATAGTTGTATAGTGAAACTGGATACCAAGCTCAGTAAGGAAGTGTTGAAGCCAAAGTGTTTGAATGACACAATTGACTACTCCTCTGTACTCAGCCTCTGCGGAAGATAAAGCAATGGTTGATTGCTTCTTACTTGACTAACAAATTGGGCCTGACCCCAAACTGAGAGTGTACCCATACGTGGACTTGCGATCTATGCTATCACCAGCCCAATCTAAATCTATGAAGCCTATGAGATATAATGCACAACTAACCGCATAGTGAATCCCATAACTCATGGTGCCCTGAACATATCTGAGGATGTGCTTGGCAGCCTTCCATTGCAGATCATGGGGTTCCTGCATGTATTTGGAAATTTCTCCTACCACATATGAGATATTTGAATGGGTGTGGGTGAGATATAGAATACTCCCCACCAACTATCGATACAAAGTGTTTTACACTAATGGTGTATCCCCGCCATCCTCAAGTCTGATCCCAGATAAGAAGGATGTAGGTGCATAATTACAGTCTGTCATGTGGAATTTATCCAGAAGATCCTTGACATACTTAGCCTGAGAAAGTTTGATTCTGAAATCATACTAACTGATCTAAAGACCAAGAAATAAGTGTAGTGGACCCATGTCCGTCATAGAGAACATGTCATGCAAAATATCTTTGACCAAAGAAATGGATGAAGCAGAGCTACCAGTGATCAAAACATCATCAACATAGAGTACTAATATCATCACAGATTCATTAGTCCTCAACATGTAAACATTCGAATCATATTTACATCTAACAAAATCATGTGAAAGCAAGTAAGAATTCATCTTTTCATACCATGCTCTAGGTGCCCGCTTGAGGCCATAGAGAGATTTCTTCAGTCTGCATACTAAAGATGAGTTTTGAATGAACCTTTATGGCTTCTCCATGTAGATCTCCTCTGAAAGGCCACCATGAAGAAAATCATTCTTCACATCCATCTGGTGAAATTCCCATCCTTTGGATGTTGAAATGTCTAGAGCCAAGTGAATGGAGTCCATCTTTTCTACAGGAGCAAAGGTCTCATCATAATCTATACCATGAATCTGCTGAAATAATTTTGAAACTAATATGGCTTTGTACTTGCTCACCTGACCATTTGTTTCTCTCTTGGTCCTCTAGACCCATTTTCATCTGACAAGTTTCCTCCCTGGTGGAAGTGGAACAAGATCCCAAGTCTAATTCTCTAGGAGAGAGTCATGCTCCTCCTGCATGGTTGATTCCCATAGTGGATTGCCAACAACCTCATTGTAGGTATGTAGATCAGAATATTGAACCATATAACAATGCAAGGGCATCACTGGTTCATAAGATGAAAGTACATGAGAAGGTTCCACATGCTAAGATCGAGTCCTCCTTGAATCCAATGGATCCCCTGCAAGGTTTCCTGCTGCTTGAAGTGTGGACTATGCCCACTTAGGAATTTGTTGAAGATCTGAAGCTGTCTCCTCATTTGGTTGTACTACCTTCTCATATACATGTACATAATCCTTTGAATCTGTGTCTGAATATGTAGCATATGAGTGTATGGAATCATCATCTCTGATGTCTGGAACTGATGGAACCACAAGAGTCTCTGCATGTTGCATGGTAGGTGCATGCAAAGGACTCTCCTCAAACTAAACAGTGTGCTCAATGATGAACTAGTATATAGAGGGATCAATCAATCTATACCCCTTCACATCATATGGATATCCCACAAAGATGCAAGGTGTGCTCTATGGATATAAGGATTTCCTCTTTTCAGAAGGAATATGGGCCCATGCTCTAGATCCAAGGATGCAGAAGTGTGTGACATCTGGTTTGTCACCTGTCCAAGCCTCAAAAGGTGTCTTATCCTCAACAGATCTGTGAGGTGATCTGTTCTGTATGTAAGTAGCACAGTTAAGTGCCTTAGCCCAAAGATTGGAAGGAAGTGATCTTGCATGCAACATGCAACTGTTCATCTCCTTGAGAGACCTGTTCTTCCTTTCAACAAATCCATTCTATTGTGGAGTGTATGGAACTGTGTGCTACAACTGGATACCATCTTCATGACAAAGATTATGAACATCTTTGTTGATATAATCCCCCCCATTTTCTGTACATAGGATCTTGATTTTCTTCCCAGTTTGTGTCTCTACTAGAGCTTTGACTTCTTTGAGATGCTCAAAAATTTCAAACTTTTTTCTGAGAAAATAAACCCAAGTATAGCGTGAGTAATCATCAATAAATGTAAGAACAAACCTTGCTTTGTTGATGGAAGGATGTGGAAATGGACCCATGAGATCACTGTGAACAAGCTCCAAGGAAGAGGAGGCTCTCCTTGCCTTCCCCTTTTGAAATGTCTCTTCAGGATTCTTGCCAAGAATGCATCCTTCACAAACCCCTTTAGAAAATTGAATATCTGGCAAGCCTTTGACCATTCCTTTCTTGGAAAGTCATTTCATGTACCTAAAGTTTAAATGACCAAATATCTCATGCCATACTCTACTACTATCATTAGCATGTGTAAGTAGAAAATAGGAGTCATATTCAATAAACTTAGTGAACTTATACAACCATGATTTGTGATCTACCTCACCAATTGCAATAATGGAAATGTCATGCATGTCACGTACAATAACTGAATCTGATGTAAATTCAACCCTTTTACCCATTTGAGTGATCTTATAAATTGAGAGAAGATTTATATAAAGCCTTGGAACATGTAATACATTCTCAAAACTTCCATTAGGAAGTTCCACTCTTCCCTCTCCTGCAACTGCTATTGGAGTATCATCCCCCATGCGAATAGGAGGTCCAGAGCATGAACTCAAAGAAGTAAAGCCTTCCTCTTTAGCTCCCATATGATGTGATGCACCAGAATCTATAATCCATGAATCATATGAGGAATTAATTGCAACCAAAGCATGGTGATTACCTTTCTTAGGCACATGGTCTTCTTCTTTCTTCTTCTTGGCTCCTTCAGGAATGAAGTCTCCAAGGTTATTCTTCTGAAGTACCTGTGTCATAAGATCGATCTGATTCTTCATTTATGTGGATTCTTCATGATTCAGTTTATTGCAATATGTGCACTTCTTTCCCTTCTTCTTCTTCCCTTTTGAATTTGAAGAATCTTTGGAACCTTAAGAATCCTTGAAGGGTTTGGAATATCCCTCCTTCTTTGAATTTGGATGTAATAGCTCCTTTCGTTTCTGCTTTGATTTCTGATTGGATGACCCTTTTCCATCATGCATGGTGAGTGCATTTTCTTTGATATATTTCATGAGGCACATCTATATGAGTTTTGTCTGCTTTTGTGTGAGAGACTCAATGAACTGAGCCATCGTAGGCATTTTCCAATTTGCGCCCAAAAGACATCTACCAGAATGGAAATTGGAGACATATACAACATATTTTGGTTCGAGCTTGGCCAAGATTGTTAGAATAAGTTTTTTCTCTTGTGTAGACTTGTCAATACCATATTCACCCAAGATCAATAGCAAAGACTTAAATTTAGTAAATAAATCATGTATATTATCAAAACTTTTAGGGTCTAAGGTATTCAACTCTAGCTCAAACATATGATCTCGCATCTCATCCTGCTTTCCAAAGAGTCCTTCCAAGGTGGTACAGATATCGTTTGGAGTATTTCATGCGGAAACATGAAACCATAAATCAGTGGAGATTAACTCAAGAAGTAGTCATGTGGCCTCATCCTTACAGTTCGCCCATCTGGTCTTCTTAAGCGCTGATGTAGGCTCTGTTTCTGTCGCCATCGTCAAATTATACAGTCATTTTCTTTTGAGTTGGAATGCGGCCTTTGGTTTCCATTCAAAATAGTTGTATGGTGTGAGTATTATCACCAGACTTGATTGAATAAGTTGCATCGCCTCCATCCCTGCTATTGATTCTGAAAAGATCCTGAAAACCTAGATCGTGGATTCTGAGATATGACAGGCAGTTCTATGGTAACTACAGATATGATAAAACAAATATATTTCCTAAAATATGATCTGGATTTTGGATATTTTTTGGTGAGCATGTGAATCCCTATGTTATACGTCTCTAGTAAAAATTTCAGCCCGAACCAGATCGTGGATTTCGAGATATTGCAATTTTACTGCAGAAAACCAATTTTTGGAGGGCTGTTGAATCATCACACCCTAGAGAAGGGTAAAGTGAGATGATGCTAAATCGTCATATCCTTAGTGAAGGACACAGTGAAATGATTGTGAAAAAATTAATCATCGCACCCCTGATGAATAACACAGTGCAACGACGTCGCACCTCTGAGGGAGATCGTCGCACCCTTCGACAGGGATAGGCCGCGATGATTCCAATGGTTGCACCTTTCGATTGGGATAGGCTGCGACGATGGAGAAAAATAGGTTTTCTAAAATACTCTTTCTCTCTTCTCTGGATTGTCTGAGTTGCTCCAAGCAGCTTGACTCTGATACCAGGTCAGTGTTTCATGGAAACCTACACAGGAGACCTAGCTAAAGCATACACAAACAAAGCTTATCAAGAAAAGGAAGAGAGATACACTATGAAGAATGAGAATCAATGCCTATTATGATATTATCAATGAGTGAGTGATATTCACTCATATAGGAAATTCCATCCTATAATTAGAAATGCATGCATAATAGTGATGGTCTAATATTAGAAAGTCTAAAATAGAACTAGTCAATTAACTTCCATTGAACTAGTATTACTCCCATTGAACTAGTGTGTCGAAAATAGAAATTTCTCCAACAAGTGTGCCATCCTTATTTTTCAAAAAAAAGGTTGGTGCTCCCCATGGAGACACACTAGGCCAAATATATCCTTTTTCCATCATCTCCTTTAGCTATAGTTTGATATCAACTATCTCTGGTGTACTCATTCTATAGGGTGTTCTAGACACTGACACCACTCTTGGTGCAAGTTCTATTGAAAAGTCATGATCTCTTCTTGGAGGTAGACCTAGTACCTCTTCTGGGAATAGATATTTATACTCTCTTAATATACTCTCTTAAGATATTTATACTCTTCTTGGAGGTAGACCTGGTCTTGGTCTATTGTTCTCAATAGAGTCCAACACTTGTATTGCATATAAAGGGCATCCTTTTATGCAATACTTCTTCACTTGAAGGGTTGATATTTGTCTCACTGAGACATGCTTTTGAATCCCTTGTAGGGTTACCTTTATCCCTTCTTCATCTTCACACTCCAAATTTTTATTGTAACAGTCCAACTTGGTTTTATGGGAAGCCAACCAGTCCATGCCAATCAATAGGTCATAAGATCCTAAAGGGAGCTTGTTTAAGGTTTCTTGGGTGCATAATCCATTCATAGTGAATTGGCATGCTGGTATGACCTCTGTTACTTTTCTTTTGGTTCTAGTGGCTAGTTGTACCAGCCATGATTTAACATGTTTAACTTGTTTCAAACTACATTTATCAACAATTTGAGGGGCAACATAAATCAAATTAGAACCAGGGTCAATTAAAATGGAAACTAGATGGTTGAAAACCATACCTTCCATCTTCACCACTGAAGCTTGGTGATCAACTTGTCTATTCTCCAAGGTTGCATAAATTTGTGGCATGCTCCTAGACACATCATTGACTGTGGTAGCCTATTGGATGTTGCATAACTTCCTATTATTCTATTTTCTATGTGGGAAGTCCCTCAGTAGATGTTAATATCCACAACCCCAACATTTCAAGGGTTCTCTCTTTGTGTTATCAGTCTTACCTGAGGCTACCCTAAAGGGTTTATTTCCACTCTGAGAGGGGAAATTTTGTTGATATACACTTTTAGTAGGAAGGCTCATCTTAGAACCTTTCCCATAGTTCTTAAATATTGAGGGTTTAACCCCCTTCTTCTTGAATCCTGAATTACTTTTGTTCTTCCAGTCCTCGTGAGGTTTTGTCTTATTCTTGAATTTCTCATAGAAATACCTTGCCTTCCGGATAGTGTCTTATAAGGTATTTGTCTCATCAAATTCAATTCTGTCTCAGAAGGACTGAGGCAGTCCACTAATAAATCATTTCATATTTAAATTTTCATCCTTTACGTAGGGCACATACTATTGATATTATGGTAGCTGTGGGAGGTATTAACCTCCACTTGTAATCTTTGACAAGACTAGAATATTTCAGGAAGTAAGAGAAACCCTAAAGCCTTAGACATAACCCTAGAAGACAAGTTGGCTAAAGAGAATAATTAATATTGAGTTTTTAGCCTCCACGAAGAGAAGTTAGCCCAGAAAATTAAGAAGGAGAAGTATAAATACAGGATGCCAGAGCTCATCTGGAACTCACTCACTCACAACTCCAGAAAATCAGTTGTGCACAAGTCTGGAGAGTAGTTGCTGCTACAGCTACTGCAACTTGTATTTTTTGGTTTTTCTGGATTGGAATTTCTAATTGATCTTTGGTTATCTTTTCTTGGTGCATTAGCCTTGGTTGGATATTTATTTTATACCAGAATTCTTCTCTTTGTGAAGATTAAGGTGCTTGGGGGTGGAATTTGTGCCTATGATTGGGTGACAATATTGCTATATTGTCTATGGTTAAATGAACACACCCATTTTTCTAACAAGTTATGGACCCGCACCTCCTTCATTCAGTCTAACCACTGGAAGGAATCTAATCCATAATATCATCAAGTTCATTGAAGAAATGTCGCTAGGGTTTCTAGCAGGTGTAGTTACTGAATCACTACCGCTAGGGTTACTAGCAGGTGCAGCTGCAAACCCTAAAACTCTTGTCCAAGAAATTATGATGGAACACCTTACTCAAGGAGAGGATATTATAGTGCACCCTAGTCCAACGCACCTATTGGCACTCTGAGAAGGCCAAAACATCAAAGTTGATATTTTGGGTCAAAATCAACATTTGACGAGTCAAAGTCAAAGTTTGACCAACTATTAGTCAATATAAATCATGAATGAAAAGACATATCATGTACACTATTAAGCTCTTACAGGAACTCTTGAAGATGACATGTGGATGATTGATAGTGGAGCTTCTAGGCATATGGCATGAGACCAAGTCAGACTCTCCAGTTTGAATGAAAAGAAGACATCCTACAAGGTAGAACTTGGAGACAAGAACACCTATCGATTCGAAGGAATTGGTCAAGCTTCCATCAAATTGAAATCAGGTAATAATGTTCATTTGAGTAATGTCTTATATGTACCTAGTTTAGAAAAGAACCTTGTATCCATATATTTCCTAGAAGACAAAGGAAATAAAATAGCCTTTGTAGATGGTGAAGTAGTATCTTGGTCTAGAGACTCCAACATAGAAAATGCTAGAGTTATTGGAACTCATGAAGGAATATTATACAAACTAATAGAATGTAATGATGAATCTCTTATACATGGTGAATTCAATCCCAGTGAAATTTGGCATAGAAGGTATGCTCATATTAACTATCAAGCATTACCTTTCCTCAAGAAAATAGTTGAAGGAATACCAGAGCTACAATCTACACATGAATGAATTTGTAGAGGATGTGCTCTTGGTAAAAATGTTAAGAATCCATTCTCACGAAACAATAATAGATCTAAGGAAATCCTAGATCTAATACATTCATATGTTTGCGGTTTGATGCTAGTCAAATTTCTAGGAGGTTCTCTTTATTATGTAATCTTCTTAGACGATTACTTGTTGGGTATGTGTTATATTCTTTGCATGTGTGTGTGTGGGTGCGGTATTTTCTATTTTTAGTGGATTTTGCTATTTTTAGCGGTTTACTAAATTAATCCCGGATTAAGGGATTAGGGTTTCGGTATCTATAGAATACCTAAAAAACATTGTATATATTGTATGGTGAATGGTGAAATTCAATAATGAATATAAGAAAGGTTTTCCTGGTTGAGGGTTTCCGGTATAAAATCTCTGTGTACTCTGTGTATGAGCCATTGATTAAATTCTATTTTTCTTAAGAATCTATATGCATTGCTTTACTTCACAGGTTTAAAACTTACATGTGGTATCGTAGCTCATTTTTGGCTTCACAGGGACGCCTTTGTTGTTGAGCGTTTGGCTCGGTCTTGATAGATCAAGTTTATCTTAGGTCTGTGATAAACTTGGGTTTAGTGGGATCTTTCGCAGTTGTGATTTGAGTGAAGAAAGAGGAATGGAAAGCTCTTCTAGAATCGAGATAGAGAAGTTCAACGGTAAAAACTTTGAGCTATGGAAGTTGAAGATGGAGGACCTTCTTGTAGACAAATAACAATGGATCGCTGTGGATCCTGGTACACATCCTACTAGTACACTGTCTACTAGCACAAAGGGTACTGGTACACAAGCTACCAGTACACAAACTACCAGTACACCACCTACTGGTATGTCGAAGGAAGATTGGGAGAAGTTGGATAGAAGAGAAAGGAGTAGTATTCGACTCTGCCTGGCAGATCCAGTGTTTTTGAATGTCTCAGGAGAGTCTACAACCAAGGAACTATGGGATAAGTTGGGGAATTTGTATCAATCAAAGTCCCTGGTAAACAAGCTGTTTCTTCGAAAGAAGCTGTATCATCTTAGGATGGAATATGGAGATTTTGTGACAGAACATCTAAATGCCTTTAATACTCTGGTAAGTCAACTTGTCTCTGTTAATATTACAATTGCAGAAGAAGATAAGTGTATTACTTTATTATGTTCTTTGCCAGACTCTTGGGATAATCTGGTTGTAGCAATTGGTAGTACCACTCAATCTACATTGAAGTATGAGGATGTAGTTTCATCCTTGTTATCTGAAGAGATGAGGCAAAAAAACATGGATGGTCATAGCACATATGCTTTATTTGTAAGAGGTCGTACCCAAGACAAGAATCCTGGTAAGCCTTCAGGGGGGAGATCTAAATCTATAGGTAGATCTAATTCTCCAGGAAAATCTTTGAGGAAATGCTAGAAGTGTGGTAAAACATGGCATTATAAGAAAGATTGCAAGTCTAAGAAGGTTGAAAAACCAAAGGGATTTGATAGTACCTCTTCCACAGAGGTGAACACCTCCACTGAAGAAGGAGGTGATGTTTACCTAGCATCTACAAGTACACATGCACACCGCGATGTATGGTTGATCGACTTAGGTGCATCATACCATATGACTCCTCACATGGAGTGGTTCTCTGAATATGAAAAATATGATGGTGGAGATGTGTTCCTAGGATATGAATCAACAACAAAAATATTGGGACGTGGAAGGGTTAAGTTTCTTCTAAAAGATGGAAGGATTAGAACACTCCCTAGGGTTCTACACATTCCAAAACTTGCCAGAATCCTAATATCTGTAAGCAAGTTGGATGATGTAGGAGTGGATACTATAATTGGAAAGAACACTTGCAAGATGGTACGAGGGGCAATGGTGTTGATGAGGGGATTTCGGTGTGGAAATCTGTACAAGTTGTTGGGAAGCACTTATACTAATGGGTTTAATAGTTCTACTGTCCTTGAGAAGACAAATAAATAAGACAAGACCAATATCGTCCCTGAAAAGAGGACCATGTTGTGGCATCAAACACTGGGGCATATTGGAGAAAAGGGCCTTCGAACACTACACAGTAAAGGCATGGTTGAAGGTATGTCTAATTGCACTCTGGGTTTTGATTTCTGTGAACAATGCATATATGGTAAACATAATCGAGTAATATTCCCATCTGGTGCTACAAGAGCAAAGTGGATCTTAGAGTTGATACACAATGATGTGTTTGGACCTATTCCTATTCCATCCCTAGGTAAATCTATGTATTATGTTTCATTCATAGATGATTTTTCAAGGAACACATGGATTTATTTTCTTAGAAAGAAATATGAGGTATTTGATAAATTTAAAGAGTTTAAGG
>ML790123.1:571972-603312 GCA_009831015.1 Picea engelmannii | reverse complement strand
TCATAGATGATTTTTCAAGGAACACATGGATTTATTTTCTTAGAAAGAAATATGAGGTATTTGATAAATTTAAAGAGTTTAAGGCTCTGGTAGAAAATCAGATAGAGAAGAAAATAAAGGTATTGAGAACAGATAATGGTGGATAATTCTGCGGAAATGAATTCGAATAATTCTGTAAGAATTGTGGTATAGCAAGGAAGAAGAATAATCCATACACTCCTCAATAGAATGGAGTTGTAGAAAGGATGAACATGACACTGATGGAAAAATAAAGGAGCATGCTCAGCGGTGTCTTGTTAGGACAAGAATTCTGGGTAGAGGTAGTGGGTACAACATGTTACCTGGTCAATCGATCACCTTCATTAGCGTTGGATGATAAAAATCCACATGAGGTATGGTCTGCAAAGAAATCCTCTCTTCAACATCTTAGAGTGTTTGGTTGTGATGCTTACGTACATGTTCCAAAGGAAAATAGGAGTAAGCTGAATAAAAAGGCTGAAAAGTGTATCTTTATTGGTTATAAAGATGGTGTGAAAGTTTATAAGCTTTGGAACCCATAAACCAAGAAGACTGTTTATAGTCGAGATGTTGTTTTCAGAGAGGTGAAAGATGTGTCCAAACAGGAATTCCTACCAATGCAAGATGAACCTGAGAAAATAGAGCTTGAGTTGGATGATGCAAAATTTGAATCATCTGAAGAAGAGGAAGAAGAAGAAGAAGAAGAAGAAGAACTGTATACCCCAGTATTGAGGAGATCAGTGAAAGATAAAAGGAAACTAGAAAGTTATAGTCCACCTAATTTCCATTCCAATTTTTCTTTATCTATTACTGATGATGATCCCAAAACTGTCAGGGAAGCAATGAATTCAGAGGATAGTAAACTCTGGAAGAAGGCCATGGTTAAAGAAATGGATGCCTTGGATAATAATGAGGCATGGATATAGTTGAGTTGCCAGCTGGAAGACAATCTATTGGTAGAAAATGGTTGTTTAAGAAGAATTTTAATGCAAAAGGTAAAAAGGAGAAATACAAAGCTCGGTTAGTAGAAAAAGGTTATTCCCAGGTAGAGGGAATTGACTTTGGTGAGATTTTTTCTCCTGTTTCTAAGTTAACTTCTATTAGATTTATTTTATCTATTGTTGCTACTTTTGATCTTGAAATGGAACAGATGGATGTGAATACAACATTCCTACATGGGTATCTAGAAGAAGAAATCTACATGATGCAACCAGAAGGCTTTGTAGTGAAGGGAAAGAAAGAGTTGGTCTGTAAGCTAAAGAAATAACTATATGGTCTGAAACAATCACCTAGGATGTGGTACCAAAAGTTTGACACATACATACTTGGATTGGGATTTGTAAGAAGCAGGGCTGATCACTATGTATATTCTGTTATCACCCTATAAATTATAGGATCAACTGGTGACTGGGGTATTACCTGTCTCTAGTGTTTTTGTTGACAAATGATTTTTCATTCTGCAAATAATTTGAAAAAGAAAAGAAAAAAAGAAAAAGAACAGAAAAGAAAAAAAAGAAAAAGAAAGAAAAGAAAAAGAAATAAAAAGAAAAGAAAGAAAATAAAAGAAAAGAGGGCATAAAAGAATTTCAATAAAAGCCCGATGCAATAATAGTAACTTGGTCCATACCTTTCAAGCATGGCCAAGTTCTTTTTAAATTGATGTTGATAGGATTAGTGAATGAGTTTGGCTAAACAGTTTAATCTTAGCCAAAGTATCTAGGTTAGATTAGTGAATAAATTTGGCCAGACTGTCTAATCTTGGTTAGATAGCCCCAGGGTAGAGTAAATTCTTAACCCAACAGTCTAATCTGGGTTATTTGTCATAGGAAGCTAGGTTAGAATATAGGCTAGTTTCTTTATTGCTTTATTTCAATATGAACTCGTTTGATGATAAATGTTGCACCATGTTTCAGATGCTTAAAAGGTCATTTGACTAACCCCTTGGTGGTGTTGACATGAAAAACCTTGGAGAAAACCCGTGAAAAAACACTTATCCTAAGTTTCCTCGGTGCATGTTTTTTTCCGCGCCCTCATTTATGCTCCGTTTATATGTTAGCGGTCTAGATGTTTGTGCCCAGATCTACAGTGGACAGATATTTCCGGACCCCACCGACCATTATATCTTTAACGAAGGGGGGGGTTCGGAATTGCTGATAAGACCCGCGTGCATCTGGATGGCTCGGGATCAAGCGTGCAGATCTACGATCAGTATTGGATTCCAGACCCCCTCATCCATTCTTCCTTTAATGGAGGGGGTGGGGGTCCGGAATGTGTGATAAGAAGCGTGCATAGATCTACGGCTCCAAAGAAGGTGTGCAGATCAACGACCCAAGATGTTTTTCGGACCCCCCCAACTGTTTTTCTTTTAATTGAGGGGGGGGGTCCCGGAATGGTATCTTTCCTCTGGAGGGCCCCTCTTTATACGTGGAAACGATTTAATGGCCCTGAGTCCCATCATCTCCTACTATCTGACATACCATCGTCACCATCCACCTTTCCTGAAATAGTCACGTCCCATAACTGCCGTCAGTCCTTCCCCCATTCGCTCGTGGAAAGCCCCCTCACTATGACCTTTACCCCAATCGGTAGCCTCCATGTCACTCATCCGTATCCCTCAGTCACCGTCACCTGCCATCTCACACTCAAAGTGATATGTTGGCCATTTATTACTGGATGACCTATCCGTTAACCGGTTGACCTGTCTCCCGCGCCCAACGAACACTCGTTTACTCAAAACTACCATTATTCTCCCTACTTTCGCCATTTACCCGCTCATCGCACCAAAGAAATTCACATCATTTTCTCCTCCATTACAGTCAGTGCCCCCACCAGTAGCCACCCCACTAACGTTGTTTTTCTTGCAGGTACCATTGCAGTAATGGCGCCAAAGTCCAAACAAGCAGAAGGAGAGGAGAATCCGTTTCTCCCACCTCCTGTTGGCCTTGACAGGATCCAACTGGTCGACAAAGACCGCTTAATCATAGATACAAATGGCGATTTTTATTTTGCAGACCTTAAGTCGTGGCTTAAGGAAGTCTTCCTGGACCAGGGTGATGAAATCGGACTTTGGGAGTCCAACTTACCCCTTTACCTCTTCCCTCAGATTCACCCTTTCCCAGAATTCACCCTCAAGTGCCAAGCCCACAACATTCTTGAGCAAAGAGTCGTCGTCTCCTCATCCAGAGAGATTCTTTTCCTCATCACACCTGAATCTATCGACCAAATGATGAAAATCCCCCTAGCTGACTCTGCATCACCCTTCAACCTAGAAATTCTTACAGAATTATACCAGAAAATGACCTTCCCTCAAAGGGCTCAAATATTCAAGCTTTTCCTTCCCCCATCTGCTCAATTTCCCTCCACAAATCCTCCTTATACTTCTTCCATATTCTCGACTAAAGGAAACCAAATCATCTCATCCCTTTGTGCCTTGTTAGGATACTTTTCAGATTAGTGGGTAGATGAGCCCATTCTGGGATTTTTATCCATCTTCTCTATCGATGAGAAGCCCACCACCCAGTTTGATTTCAGCATGTTCCTGGCGAACAATATTCACGAACAGTTTTTGAATTTCGCCACGGAAGGCATGTTCTGGTACTCGTCCATACTGGCGTACTTGTTCGTCTTCTTCCAAGCGGACAAATTTGTTTTTTCCATGCAGAAGATGGATGGAGATGGTAGACCCCAGGCAGTGACAACATGGACCTCCTTGATCAAACACAACTCCACAGAGTTCAGTTTCAAGGAGTTCATTGATCAATTCTACCACCCAGTGGTAAGTATTCTTAGCGGCAGGCCTGAGCCTCGAATAAATGATGAAGTTCAGAGGATCCTGCATCTCTCAGATAACACAAAGACAGGGGATTGGTATTTGTACCAAGATTACACTGAGATCAGAGTATACGGGTGTGAGTTGGCACCGTATAAGATTCCCAAGTACCTGCCTGTCAGAATTTTTTCTTTGAAATATATAAGGTAGATAATAAATTCCGATGATATCCATTTTGTGTCACTGAAGAAAAAGCAACAGCTCAAAATCAAAGGGCAGATTGTCTCCTTCATCTGCAACAATCGTGGCACTGGGGAAGAAGAAAACAGGCTGATAAAGGAAATGAAGTTCTTCATGAGCTTCCCATGACATTATGATCCATGTGGGATCATCTCCGAGATGAGGGTGAAAAATAAGAACATCCCATATGTCCATGAATCCAGGCCTGAAGTTGAGAAATTCACAAACCAGACAGTATGGGAGCCTAACACATTGGTCGAAGTAGAACAACAAGATCCCCTGGCCATTGTGTCATAAACAACCACGCCACAGGTCTCAAAAGAGAAAAGGCCTAGGCAGGAATTATATCCACCTATCATGGAGGTATCGTCAGAATAATTATAGCTACATACCAAGAGGCCTAATACTATTTCAGTTCCTGGCCCAACCGGAGAAAAAGAAGCCCCGTCTACGACACTGACGAAGGTTGATAGACCACCCCTCAGTGCAAGTCTCCAAAAGGTCATAACCTCAATATTGCCAAAGAAATCTACAGAGTCTCTGTCGACCACCCAACTAGGCAAGGCAGGGCCGAAGCTGAGTATATTTGAAAAATAAGAGCTGATCAAGAAAAGAAACCAGACCCTGACCAACAGTACGTGCGCCCAGTTCTAGAAGCAGACGTCGACTGCACAACATAGACTGCTATCGACATTCGACACCGAGAAGGGCATAATGCATATGGAATTTCCCCAGGCACAGTTGCCTGATCCAAAGGTGATCACTGATTACAAAAGGGCCACCTTCGAATTCCAGACGAAGGACGTGCATCCGGTCGATCAGATGGATCTGAACAAGCAGACAGGGGAAATGGTTTTCTATATGCTGGTGCATGCTTCCACTTCTGCGTCCAAATTGCAGGTGTCCCTGAACAACGTTAAAACAAAACTAAAGTTGGAGAAGATATCGTCCTTTGCCGAGGACAATAGCATCAAGACTTTGGAGGAACTAGTCTTCAAGATCGATTACGATCCTTCGAACGTGAAAGCAGCCGAGGAGATGATTAAGAAGAAGAATGCTGACATAGCCTCCTTAAGGAAACAATTGAATCTCCCGCCCACAGAGGATTTGCAGGTGAAGGAGATAGCAGAGAAAGAAGGAGAGAAAGATGAAATGCTCAAGCTGCTCATGGAGCAGAACACACAACTTAAGGAAATGGAAGCTGAAATGGAGAAACTAGTGAAAGAGAAAGAACAACTAAAGCAAATGGAAGTCATTCCATTGAATGCAATTCCAATTTCGGGAGTGAGAACAACATCAGTGACAGAAGTCCCATCTGCTACTCCATTGACATCCCTGGAAAAGATAGCCAACCTGGCTAAGTCTATGGAAAAGATGAACCTGCAGGAAATAGAGACCAGCAGGCTAAAAAAGGAGATTGAGAACCTTCAAGAACTCAAATCTTCCTTTCAGATCAGCCTCTCCAAGGAAAATATGGTGATAGATCAGCTCAAACAGGAGTTACAACAGCTCCGGAAGCAAACAGTGGCAGGAAAGACTTTGGTCGAGGTTAAAGAAAGTGTATGGACAGACATCACCAAGTCCATGAATGAAATATGGCCCATGATACAGATCATGTTTGAGCAGAATGAATTGGTTCAGAGAAGTAAACAGGCCATTGAGAAGATCAGATCAGAACTGGGAGAGATGCCAACACAGGTGAACGAGATCATCAAGTTCCTGAATTCTAAGACCAGGGAAGAGCTGGAAGAGCTTAAAATTGAAGACAGAACAGAGACCATCCTTGAGGTCAAAAGAGTTTTAACCAAGAGAGGATTAATTCTTCAGTTGGAAGAAAAGGTTCAGGCCATGGACCTAGGGGTACAAAGATTCTTTAATAAGATTGAGGCTCTATAGAAGAAAGGTCTTCCTGGTCTGAAGGTAATCAATGACAAATTGATGACACTCCTAGACTACAAGAAGAGACTGGCCGATGTGGCTAAGGACAGTTCAAAGTTTGCAGGAATTCAAGGCAGCATCATTGGCAAAGCATTTCTAGATGCACTTCAGTGGGACATCAATATTCAACATGAGATTCGATACATTTTCATCACCAAACCTACCTTCGCCAAGTACACAGAAATGGACGAAGTGTATCAGAGGCTACTCAAAGTCAATGTGCCCAATCATCTTTGATGGGAGGAACTCTGTGATCTAATCGAGTAGCAGATGAGATTTCCTAGTCCGGTCATTTGTCCAGTCAGATGAGGTCATGCAGAGGCTTCATCAATGGCCCACCCAGAAATCAGCATGCAGTTACACCACATCATCAAGCAGTTCCTAGATTTATGCAATTTGTTAAGTTAGTTAGGCTAAAAATAGATTTAGCACGTCCTGGTCATTAATGACTGGATCGTTTGTAATTTGAGTTATAAATACTTCATCTTTTGAAGTATTGAGGTTTGTTGATCTTCACACCCTGAAGCTATCAGACTGTAATATTTTTGAAGAGATCTTCCATTAATACAAAGAGGCACTTTTACAGGATTCTTGCGTGTATTCACTGGTGATGTTTTTCTCTCTAAGTTTAATGTGACTCCCTCTTTGTTATCATACTGTTTTCTAATTCTAATCTTTATAAGTAACGAATGTTGCAAGATTTATCTCGTATACCCTGTTTCTGACTCAAAAGATTTTAGTGGTTTATCTTCTGGTTTTTTTCAATAAATAAATTCTTAATTGCTTCTTTGTTGAAATTATCTTTCTCGTATTTTCTGCTATTCATCATTTATGCTACTAAAGAATCCAGTGATTATATTATCTTTCCCTGTGAAATTTTTTCCTTTGCGTTTCTGGTTCGGATTTCATATTTTATTTAAAACACAAACCCCATAGCCCAATGGATGTGTAGACTGTCTCAACCAATTCGAAAAACAATACAACGACAAAAACCGACCTATTTATTTACCTAGCCTAATATTTAAAATTTGAAACAAAGCTAAATCATATAGAGAGATCCCTCTCTGAAGTTGGAAGGGCCAGATCCTAGCTTCAAAAGCAGTTGGATAAAGTTACCTTAGTCGATTTCTTCTACTGTCAACCTCTAGGAAATTTACAAAGTGCTAACATAGTGGGGACTCCACTTGGGACGAATAGAACTAAAAATTTATAGCTTCACAGTTTCTTTCCCTAGAAGAAAAGTTTGTTCCTGAAATATTCCAATTTTGAGAAGAAAGTAATGTTTAGAGGTTGATTAAAATTTGTACATATTATTTTCAGACTCATAAAACTAAAAAGTATATATATAAAAATCAAAAAGAAATCTAGCTCCCAAGAAAGTTTATACTCGATCTCATCCAGACCCAGAACCTACGATAGTGACAGATAACCCAGAACAGTTGCTTAGGAAAAATACCATAGCTGAAGGCTCAGTAAGTCATACTCCCTTTCCTAAGTCCCTTTCCTTTTCAGGGGAGCTCATTTCCTTTCAAAACCCTGACTTTGACACCTTTTCCCAACAAATCCTGATTAAAACATGGTCCGATAGTTTTGTGACTGGAATCATTTTCGACCCAACTGTTTTGCAACCCCAAACCCCTGAAGTTCTGTCTCCCTCTATTAAACTGCAAACTACTCCCTCGGTGCTATCCAGTCCCTCCTCGTCCTTGTCTTCAGTCGCAACCTCGCCTATCATCCAGTTTGTTATCCCACCTCCTCCACCCATCATGGCAGCTAGATATGCTCCCTTGGTGTTGGTTGCGCTTCTTCATGCCATGCCCCAAGACTATCAAACAAGACTTCCACAGTTCGATGCAACATGACCTTTAAATGCCCAACAACACATTGATAAAATGAATGATTATTTTGACCTGCACGAAGTAGATGAGGCTGACGTTCAAATGAGATTGTTTGCCCAGAGTTTGACAAGTGACGTTAAGATATGGTATAAAGGTTCACATGCCGCCTCAGTCCTTGACCTTACTTCATTTCAAAGGAGTTTTCTAGACAAATGGGAGGTAAAGAAAAACCCTCTCCCAATATTGTCAGAATACGAGAATATTAGAAGAAATCAAGGTGAGACAGTACAAGATTACTGCACTCATTTCAATAACCTGTACAACGCAATTCTAGCCGAAATCAAACCTCCACGGGGTTTGGCATTGATAAAATTCCTTGATGGTTTCGACGCTGATATGTCATACCAACTAAGGGAAAGAAAATCTACCACCCCGGAAGACATGCAAAAAAGTGCAATAAGTGTGGAGGCCAATTTGTTGGCAAAAAGAGCACGACAGAGGTCAGAGAGGAGAGTCACCATTAAAGAGGAACCTTCCACATCAACCTCCGATTCCAAATTGGATTCCTTGGCCAGAGCAATGGAAAGAATGATGGAAAGACTTACGGTATCAGATAGAAACCCACTGAGATACAACCCACCAGCTCCTCAGGTTCATAATCCTAACTTCAGGAGAAACCCTCCTCAAATCAGGCAGAGAGATCCTAGGGATCAAAGAGAGCAGAGAGGTCTGGATCAATAGATCAGACCTCCCCTACAAGAAAATTATGTTGATGAAGGGGAGGAAGTGATTGAGGAACTAGAGGATACTCACATAAATCTCATGGGCATTCACGATAACGAAGCTATTTTCCTTACCCAAGAAGAGCAAGAACTTTTTCTTCTCAATCAAACAAAAGTAAGTGAAGAAGCTGAAGATGCAGAACAACAGGCTTTCAAAAATTCCATTTTGGAAGTACACTGGCAGTACAATCTGCGGAGTAAAAAGACAGAAGGAAGTTCCCCAAAAAAGACGATTGAAACGAAGAAGGTAGTAGAAACCAAAAAAGCCTATGAACCATCTGCTGAGAAGACTCCTGAAAAGAGCACTGCCGAAGTTCTCGCGAAGAAAAACTTACTATTTGGAAAAGATCACCACAGCCTGAGGTTTCATCAATTAATCAACCAAGTACTTCTGGCCAAAAGAATGTGGTAGACAAACCAGAGTTGATGAGCCAAAGAAGAGTCCCTACACCTTTCAGCCTCGAAGGGGAATTAGCCAAAGTAAAATTTCCCATTCCACTTTCCGATTTGATGAACAAAGACACTTATCATTCACAAGTGCTTAAAGCGTCGACCATTGAACTTGATATAGGTACGAAAGCCTTAACCGTTGGATCAACAAATCATTCATATACTTTGAACCTTACTGATGATCAACCCAAACTTTTGTTCGGACTTGAAGTATATGGTCAAGATGATAATGGTGATGTCTCTCCTTTTTACATTAGTCTAAATATACATGAATTGATCTTGCATAATGCTATGCTGGATTTGGGTGCTTCCCACAATCTGATGCCTAAAGTAGTGATGGAGAAACTGGGACTAGAGGTCACCAGACCTTACAAGGATTTACACTCATTCGACTCCAGTAAAGTTAGATGTATTGGTTTGATCAAGGACCTATGTATCACCCTGGTTCAGATCCCTGCAAAGAGCATGGTCATGGATGTGGTGGTTGCAGACATTCCCCCAAAGTATGGGATGTTGCTATCCCAGTCTTGGGGGGATAAGTTGAGAGGTACCCTGCAGCTAGATATGTCATATGCCACTATCCCAGTTTTTGGGCAACAAAGAAGGTTATACAGAGAAACATTGATGAAATACATGGTCAGTAGCCAAGAAAAACCGCACAACTATCCTCTTTGCTCCGCGCATTCTGACTTGGATTCTTTTATCTTGTACAACGATGGTGACACGGGAGAGCAAGACACTCAGCTGGGAGAAGATACATCTAGTCCGGATGAAGGCCAAGAAATCAGTGAGGTGGCAAGGAAGAAAAACGTGATAACTGAAGAGCTACCGGCAGATTTCTGGAGCATGGATTTTGATGGAGCAGTAAGCAAAGAAGGAGCCAGAGTAGGAGTTTGGCTGCACAATCACAGAACTAGGTATTTGGAAAACCACTCTTACAAATTAAATTTCCAATGCACCAACAATATCGCTGAGTATGAAGCCTTGATGCTCGGTCTGAAGCTTTTGAAAAAAATTGGTGCCAAACAGATTAAGGTAAGAGGTGATTCTGAGTTAATAATCAAGCAAATTAAAGGTGAATATGCTGCGAAACATCCCCATCTTAGAGATTATCGGAATGTTGTTCTTGATGCCCTTAGGTGTTTCACTGAAGTTGACTTGTAGGAAATGCCGAGGGGACAAAACATTTTGGCGGACGGATTGGCTACGTCAACAGCCACATGTAAGATCCCTTTCTGCTCGACCCACCCATACACAATAGAAGTGAAGTGCAGACCAACCGTTCCTGACAATATCAGGTACTGGCAAGTGTTTGGTAATGATTATCAAATCGAAGACTTTCTGCAGTGTAAAAATGATTTTGAATGTACAAATATAGATTTAGAGAATGAAGATGAAAATGTAAATAGATCTGATTTTGAAAATGATAGTGTAAATAGCGTAGATTCAGGAGAATTAGGCGATGATGAGATGGAGGCCGATATTTTGCATTTGAAAAGTAATGTTCTACCTAGGGGTCTGGTTCCTTTAGAGGATTTGTTTGATTTTAAAGATGTAGCCAAAAAATCGAAAATTGAAGCCAGTGGACAAGAAGTAGAAGATTGTAATATAGGGATGGAGGAGAAACCCAGGATGGTCAAATTGTCCAAATCCTTACCCCCTGAGCAAAAACTCAAATACATTGAGTTGTTCAAAGAATATTCGGATGTCTTTTCCTGGGGTTATGAGGATTTGAAAGCTTATGATACCGGCATCATACAACACATGATTCCAATAAAAGAATACCAAAAACCATTTAGACAAAAACTTAGGAGGATAAATCCCAAGTTACTCCCTCTGATAGAAAAGGAAATAAAAAAAATGTACGATGCCAAAATCATAGTCCCGTTGCGTTTTTCCAAATGGGTCTCTAATTTGGTCCCTACACATAAGAAATCTGGGGAAATCAGGCTTTGCATAGATTTCAAAATCTAAATAAGGTCTCCCTGAAGGATAATTACCCCTTGCCAAAAATGGACCACATCCTTCAAAGGGTGGTCGGATCCGAATCTCATTGTTGGACGGTTTCTCGGGTTACAATCAGGTCCTCGTCCACCCAGATGACCAAGACAGAACCGCTTTCACTACACCATGGGGCACTTTCATGTATGTGAAAATACCTTTTGGTTTGATGAATGTGGGAGCCACTTTCCAGAGAGCGATGGACATCACCTTTGTGGAAGAATCAGGTAAGTTTATTGTCATCTATTTGGATGACGTAACTGTGTTTTCCCAGTCTGATGACGAGCACCTGAGGCATCTCAGACGAGTCTTCGAGAAATGCAGGAGGTTTGGGATTTCTTTAAATCCTAAGAAAATCCTTTTCGGACTAGAGGAAGGAAAATTGCTAGGACACATCATCTCCAAGGATGGAATCAAAATAGACCCCAGCAGAATCGAGGCCATACAAAAATTAGAACACCCAAGAAACATTAAAGAATTACAGTCTTTTATCAGGAGAATAAACTTTCTATGAAGATTCATTCCCAATCTGGCAGAGCTCCTTAGAAACATTAAAAATATATTAAAAAAGGATGTAAAAATAAAATGGGACACTGAGTCCAGACAGTCTTTCGAACAAGTCAAATGAGCACTCACAGAGGCCCCTGTCTTGATCAGTCCTGATTTTACCAAGGATTTCTATCTTTTTTCTTTTGCTTCCGAACATACTATAACAACGGTATTACTACAAAAGAACAACGAAGGGTATGAACAAACCATAGCTTTATTTAGTAAAGCATTAAGAGATACTTCTCTAAATTACAAGATAATGGAGAAACAAGATTTTGCCTTGGTAAAATCCATAAAAGATTTTAGGGTCTACATTCTCCATTCCCACACCATTGCATATGTTTTGAATGCGGTAGTAAAATACATTTTGACCCAGGACAATCCGGATGGAAGAAGAGGAAAATGGATTTTTGTCATTTTAGAATATGACATAGAGATTAAGCCTACGAAACTAATCAAAGGTCAAGGCCTAGCTAAATTAATGGCTGAATCTAATTTCCATGCTCTTGACATTAATTTTTTATCTTCAGTAGATGAATAGGGTGAGATGGCGACTCCAAGCGTGAGAGAGGTATTTCTCAACTCTCCGTGGTACGTAGACCTTATATTCGTTTTTCAAAATTTACAAGCTCCCCCTGGTTTGACTAAGACTAAAGCTAGATTTTTGAAGTTGAAAGCCTTAAAATTCTGTATTCTAGAAGGCACTCTGTATTGGAAAGATCCTGGAGGTATTCTGTTAAATTGTTTATTGAAAGATGAAGCTGACAAAGTGTTACAAGAATTTCATGCAGGAGAATGCAGTGGCCATCTGAACTGGAAGGTCACAACCAACAAAATCCTCATAGCTAGTGTCTATTGGCCCACCCTATTCGCTGATGTACATCGTACAGTGACCACATGTCATCAATGTCAGTTGTTTGAAGGAAAAAGGAAACTCCTTCCTCTCCCCCTGAAACCGATCTCAGTTGAAGCCCCTTTCCAGCAATGGGAATTGGACTTCATTGGAGAAATACACCCTCCTTCTTCAGGCCAGTACAGGTGGATTCTCACCGCCACAGATTATTTTACCAAATGGATCAAAGCAGTACCAAGCAGGCAAGCCACTGATTCTGTTATTATCAAATTCCTTGAAAATAATATCTTGTCTCGCTTTGGATGTCCTAGAAAGATTATAACTGATAATACAACTTCTTTTCGGTCGAAGAAACTCATAGATTTTTGCAACCAATATCACATTGGTTTGGGACATTCCATATCTTACTACCCTCAGGGGAATGGGTTGGCAGAATCTTCAAACAAAACCTTGATAAACATCATCAAGAAAACGTTGCAGGAAAACAAGAAATCGTGGCATAACAAGTTGGTGTTTGCATTGTGGGCTGACAGAATGAACACCAAAAGGTCCATCAGTATATCACCATACCAGCTGTTCTATGGCATAGAAGTAGTTTTCCCCACTTCCTTAGGAGTCCCTGTCATGAAGTTGCTTCAAGATGTACAAGTCGAGCCAAATGACTCATAGAGAAGGATCAACCAGATGATCCATTTGCAGCAGTCTAGGGAAGAAGTTTTCAACAAGACTCAGGTAATCCAAGAAAGCATCAAGAAGATTTTTGACAAAAGAACCAAGGAAGATGATTTTGAGCTAGGAGATTTGGTGCTGAGATGGGACGCCAGAAATGAAGACAAGGGAAAGCATGGAAAATTTGACAACCTGTGGAGAGTACCATACATGATTCAAGCATTCAAGGGAAACAACGCTTTCTTTCTAAATAACGTTGATGGGACAGATCTTCCAGGAGGACCTGTAAATGGCAGAATGCTGAAGCATTATGTGCCACCTCAGTAGAGACTCGAGTTTTCACTCACCATTGTACATACCATTTTTATTTTTTGCCTGCATTTTCTGAGCGAATAACATTAGTCAGTTGGTTTAAGCCCGAAGAGAAGGCCCTAAGCCACTGACCACTGTTCTTCCAACTTTTGAGAATAAAACCAACGAAGGCTACTAGGCAGAAATTCTCAAAATGACCGAGACCAGGATTCTTGGCACTTCACATGGAAAGTACCATCCCCAGGTGGAGCCACTGTTATCACCCTATAATTTATAGGATCAACTGGTGACTGGGGTATTACCTGTCTCTAGTGTTTTTGTTGACAAATAATTTTTCATTCTGCAAATAATTTGAAAAAGAAAAGAAAAAAAGAAAAAGAACAGAAAAGAAAAAAAAGAAAAAGAAAGAAAAGAAAAAGAAAGAAAAAGAAAAGAAAGAAAATAAAAGAAAAGAGGGCATAAAACAATTTCAATAAAAGCCCCATGCAATAATAGTAACTTGGTCCATACCTTTCAAGCATGGCCAAGTTCTTTTTAAATTGATGTTGATAGGATTAATGAATGAGTTTGGCTAAACAGTTTAATCTTAGCCAAAGTATCTAGGTTAGATTAGTGAATAAATCTGGCCAGACTGTCTAATCTTGGTCAGATAGCCCCAAGGTAGAGTAAATTCTTAACCCAACAGTCTAATCTGGGTTATTTGTCATAGGAAGCTAGGTTAGAATATAGGCTAGTTGCTTTATTTCTTTATTTCAATAAGAACCAGTTTGATGATAAATGTTGCACCATGTTTCAGATGCTTAAAAGGTCGTTTGACTAACCCCTTGGTGGTGTTGACATGAAAAACCTTGGAGAAAACCCGTGAAAAAGAACTTATCCTAAGTTTCCTCGGCGCATGTTTTTTTTCGCGCCCTCATTTATGCTCCGTTCATATATCAGCGATCCAGATGTTTGCGTCCATATCTATAGTGGACAGATCTTTTCGGACCCCCCCAACCATTCTATCTTTAACGGAGGGGGGGGTCCAGAAGTGCTGATAAGACCCGCATGCATCTGGACGGCTCGGGATCAAGTGCGCAGATCTACGATCAGTATTGGATTCCAGACCCCCCCGTCCATTCTTCCTTTAATGGAGGGGGGGGTATGGAATGTGTGATAAGCAGCGTGCATAGATCTGTGGCTCAGAAGCAGGCGTGTAGATAAATGACCCAAGATGTTTTTCGGACCCCCCCGACTGTTCTACTTTTAACTGAGGGGGGGGGGGATCCGTAATGGTATCTTTCCTCTGGTGTGCCCCTCTTTATATGTGGCAACAATCTAATGGCCCCGAGTCCCATCATCTCCTACTATCTGACATACCATTGTCACCTCTGGACATCACCATCCACCTTTCCTGAAATAGTCACATCCCATAACTGCCATCATTCCTTCCCCCATTCGCTCATGGCAAGCCTCCTCACTATGACCTTTACCCCAATCGGTAGTTGCCACGTCACTCATCCATATCCCTCAGTCACCGTCACTTGCCATCTCACACTCAAAGTGATTCGTTGGCCATTTATTACTGGATGACCTATCCGTTAACCGGCTGACCTGTCTCCCGCACCCAACGGACACCCGTTTACTCAAAACTACCATTATTCTCCCTACTTTCTCCATTTACCCGCTCATCGCACCAGAGAAATTCCCATCATTTTCTCCTCCGTTATAGTCAGTGCCCCCACCAACAGCCACCCTGCTAACGTTGTTTTTCTTGCAGGTACCATTGCAGTAATGGCGCCAAAGTACAAACACGCAGAAGGAGAGGAGAATCCATTTCTCCCGCCTCCTGTCGACCTTGGAAGGATCCCACTGGTCGACAAAGATCGCTTAATCACAGATACAAAGTGCGATTTTGATTTTGCAGACCTTCAGTCGTGGCTCAAGGAAGTCTTCCTGGAACAGAGTGATGAAATCAGACTCTGGGAGTCCAACTTACCCCTTTACCTCTTCCCTCAGATTCACCCTTTTCCAGAATTTTCCCTCAAGTGCCAACCCCACTACATTCCCAAGCAAAGAGTCATCGTCTCCTCGTCCGGAGAGATTCTTTTCCTCATCACGCCTAAATCTATCGACCAAATGATGCAAATCCCCCGAGCCGACTCTGCATCACCCTTCAACCTGGAAATTCTTACAGAATTATACCAGAAAATGACCTTCCCTCAAAGGGCTCAAATATTCGAGCTTTTCCTTCCCCCATCCGCTCAATTTCCCTCCACAAATCCTCCTTATCCTTCTTCCATGTTCTCGACTAAAGGAAACCAGATCATCTCATCCCTTTGTTCCTTGTTAGGATACTTTTCAGATCAGTGGGTAGATGAGCCCATTCTGGGATTTTTATCCATCTTCTCTACCGATGAGAAGCCCACCACCCAGTTCGATTTCAACACGTTCCTGGAGAACAATATTCACGAACAGTTTGTGAATTTCGCCATGGAAGGCATGTTCCGGTACTCATCCATACTGGCTTACTTGTTCATCTTCTTCCAAGTGGACAAATTTGTTTTTTCCATGCAGAAGATGGATGGAGATGGTAGACCCCAGGCAGTGATAGCATGGACCTCCTTGCTCAAACACAACTCCATAGAGTTCAGTTTCAAGGAGTTCATTGATCAATTCTACCACCCAGTGGTAAGTATGCTTAGTGGCATGCCCGAGCCTTGAATAAATGATGAAGTTTAGAGGATCCTGCATCTCTCGGATAACACAAAGACAGGGGATTGGTATCTGTACCAATATTACACCGAGATCAGCGTATACGGGTGCGAGTTGGCACCGTATAAGCTGCCCAAGTACCTGTCTGTCAGAATTTTTGCTTTGGAATATATAAGGAAGATAATAAATTCCGATGATATCCATTTTGTGTACTGAATAAAAATCAACAACTCATAATAAAAGGGAAGATTGGCTCCTTCATCTACAACAATCGTGGTGCTGGGGAAGAAGCAGATAGGCTGCTGAAGGAAATGAAGTTATTCACGAGCTTCCCATGGCATTACGATCCATGTGGGATCATCTCTGAGATGAGGGTGAAAAATAAGAACTTCCCATATGTCCATGAATCCAGGCCTGAAGTTGAGAAATTCGCAAACCAGACAGTATGGGAGCCTAACACATTGGTCGAAGTAGAACAGCAGGATCCCCCGGCCACTGTGTCACAAGCAACCATGCCACAGGTCCCGAAAGAGAAAAGGCCTAGGCAGGACTTCTCTCTGCCTGTCACGGAGGTATCGTCAAAAGAATTAAAGCTACATACCAAGAGGCCTAAGACTATTTCAGTTCCTATCCCAACCGGAGAAAAAGAAGCCCCGTCTACTACACTGACCAAGGTTGATAGACCACCCCTTGGTGCAAGCCTCCAGAAGGTCATAACCTCAGCATTGCCAAAGAAATCTACAGATTCTCCGTCGATCACCCAACCAGGAAAGGCAGGGCCGAAGCTGAGTATCTTTGAAAAATATGGGCTGATCAAGAAAAGAAACCAGACCCTAACCAACAGTACGTGCGCCCAGTTCTGGAAGCAGACGTTGACTACACAACACAGACTGCTATCGACATTCAACACCGAGAAGGGCAGAATGCATATGGCATTCCTCCAGGCACAGGTTCCAGATCCAAAGGTGATCACTGATTACAAAAGGGCCACCTTCGAATTCCAGACGAAGGACGTGCACCCGACCGATCAGATGGATCTGCACAAGCAGACAGGGGAAATGGTTTTCTATACGCTGGCGCATGCTTCCACTTCTGCGTCCAAATTGCAGGTGTCCCTGAACAACGTTCAAACGCAACTAAAGTTGGATAAGATATCGTCCTTTGCCAAGGACAATAGGATCAATAATTTGGAGGAACTGGTCCTCAAGATCGGTTACGATCCTTCCAATGTGAAAGCAGCCGAGGAGATGATTAAGAAGAAGAATGCTAACATAGCCTCCTTAAGGAAACAATTGAAGCTCCCGCTCACAGAGGATTCGTAGGCGAAGGAGATAGCAAAGAAAGAAGGAGAGAAAGATTAAATTCTCAAGATGCTCATGGAGCAGAACGCACACCTTAAGGAAATGGAAGCTGAAATGGAGAAACTGGTGAAAGAGAAAGAACAACTGAAGCCAATGGAAGTCATTCCATTGAATGCCATTCCAATTTTGGGAGTGAGCACAGCATCAGTGATAGAAGTCCCATCTGCTACTCCATTGACATCCCTGGAAAAGATAGCCGACCTAGTGAAGTCTATGGAAAAGATGAACCTACAGGAAACAGAGATCAACAGGCTCAAAAAGGAGATTGAGAACCTTCAAGAACTCAAATCTTCCTTTCATATGAGCCTCTCCAAGGAAAAGCAGGTGACAGATCAGCTCAAACAGGAGTTACAATAGCTCCGGAAGAAAAGAGTGGTAGGAAAGACTTTGGCCGAGGTTAAAGAAAGTGTATGGACAGACATCACCGAGTCCATGAACAAAATATGGCCCATGATACAAATCATGTTTGAGCAGAATGAATTGGTGCAGAGAAGTAAACAGGCCATTGAGAAGATCAGATGAAAATTGGGAGAGATGCCAACACAAGCGAACGAGATCATCAAGTTCCTGAATTCTAAGACCAGGGAAGAGCTGGAAGAGCTGAAAATTGAAGACAGAAAAGAGACCATCCTTGAGGTCAAAAGAGTTTTGACCAAGAGAGGATTAATGCTTCAGCTGGAAGAAAAGGTTCATGCCATGGACCTCGGGGTACAAAGATTCTTTAGTAAGATTGAGGCTCTACAGAAGAAAGGTCTTCCTGGTCTGAAGGTAATCAATGACAAATTGATGACACTCCCAGACTACAAGAAGAGACTGGCCGATGTGGCTAAGGACAGTTCAAAGTTTGCAGGAATTCAAGGCAGCATCACTTGCAAATAATTTCTAGATGCACTTCAGTAGGACATCAGTATTCAACACGAGATTCGATACATTTTCGTCACCAAACCTACCTTCACCAAGTACACAGAAATGGACAAAGTGTATCAGAGGCTACTCAAAGTCAACGTGCCCAGTCATCTTTGATGGGAGGAACTCTGTGATCTAATTGAGTAGCAGATGAGCTTTCCTAGTCTGGTCGTTTGTCCAGTCAGATGAGGTTGTGCAGAGGCTTCATCAATGGCCCACCCAGAAATCAGCATGCAGTTACATCACATCATCAAGCAGTTCCTAGATTTATGCAATTTGTTAAGTTAGTTAGGCTAAAAATAGATTTAGCACGTCCTGGTCATTAATGACAGGATCGTTTGTAATTTGAGTTATAAATACTTCATCTTTCGAAGTATTGAGGGTTGTTGATCTTCACACCCTGAAGCTATCAGACTGTAATATTTTTGAAGAGATCTTCCATTAATACAAAGAGGCACTTTTACATGATTCTTGCGTGTATTCACTGGTGATGTTTTTCTCTCTAAGTTTGATGTGACTCCCACTTTGTTATCATACTGTTTTCTAATTCTAATCTTTAGAAGTAACGAATGTTGCAGGATTTATCTCGTATACCCTGTTTCTGACTCAAAAGATTTTAGTGTTTTATCTTCTGGTTTTTTTCAATAAAGAAATTCTTAACTGCTTCTTTGTTGAAATTATCTTTCTCATCTTTTTTGCTATTCATCATTTATGCTACTAAAGAATCCAGTGATTATATTATCTCTCCCTGTGAAAGTTTTTCCTTTGCGTTTCTGGTTCGGATTTCATATTTTATTTAAAACACAGACCCCATAGCCCAATGGATGTGTAGACAGTCTCAACCAATTCGACAAACAATACAACGACAAAAACCGACCTATTTATTTACCTAGCCTAATATTTAAAATTTGAAACATAGCTAAATCATATAGAGATATCCCTCTCTGAAGTTGGAAGGGCTAGATCCCAGCTTCAAAAGCGGTTGGATAAAGTTACCTTCGTAGATTTCTTCTGCTGTCAACCTCTAGGAAATTTACAAAGTGCTAACATTTTCCAAGCATGTTTGTAGTCACTTCATTTATGTAGTGTTGTATGTTGATGACATATTGTTGGTAGGAAATAACATGGATGTTATCAAGGAGGTGAAATCACAACTATCCTCCAAATTTGACAAGAAGGATCTCGGTGCTGCTAACTTCATTCTGGGAATGGAGATTAAAAAAGATCGTGCAAACAAGAAACTTTGGTTGAATCAGAGAAAATATGTTGAGACGATATTGCAGAGGTTTAATATGCATGGAAGTAAACCGGTCAAGGTTCCTATTCCTATAGGTGTAAAGTTATTTGCAGATCAGTGTCCCAAGACACAGGAAGAAGAAGAGGACATGTCCTATGTTCCATATGCCAGTGTAGTTGGCATTTTGATGTATGCAATGGTCTGTATTAGACCATACATTGCACATGCAGTGGGAGTTTTGAGCAGGTATATGTCAAAACCAGGGAAGGAGCATTGTACATCATTAACGAGGGTCTTTAGGTATCTTCGTGGCACTACAAGTTATGGATTGTGCTACCAAGGAAGACCAGGATTGGACAGAGTGGTGGACATACATGGCATTGTTGATGCAGACTGGGCTAGAGATCTAGATCACAAAATATCTACAAGTGGGTATGTGTTTAACCTATTTGGAGGAGAAATTAGTTGGATGAGAAAAAGACAGGCTGTAGTGGCACTCTCAACTACAGAAGTTGAATACATGGCAGACACTCATGCAAGCAAGGAAGAAGTATGGTTATAAAGATTGTGTTCAGGTATTGGGTTGGTACAACAAGCAGTGGGATTAGATTGTGACAGTCATAGTGCAATATTCCTGGCAAAGAACCCAACTTATCATTCGAAGAAAAAGCATATTGATGTTCAATATCACTTTGTGAGAGACATGGTTGAGGAAACGAAGGTGTTGCTGGAAAAGGTTGACACTTTGAAGAATGCTGCAGATTCATTGACAAAGTCTGTGAGCACAGAAAAGTTCTCCTGGTGTAGAGTAACAATGAGCATTGCTTCCCTGGATTGTTGACTATATAATCCTCTGGACCCCTGGATGCAAAGAAAACAACAAGTGGGAGAATGTTGGGTATGTGTTATATTCTTTGCATGTGTGTGTGTGGGCACGTCAAGTTCGACAATTGCATTTGACGATCCCTCTAGTAGTTCTCTTTGTGTCATGTGCATTGGGCGCTTTCCTAGGGGGGTCCCAGGGGGGGCAGGTATGCCCCCCCCCTAGTTACGCATAGCATTCGGCATCGGGCGTTAGTCCGGGGCAGCGCCCCGAAATTTGTTTTTGGGCAGTTTTTGCTATTTTTAGCAGTTTACTAAATTAATCCTAGATTAAGGGATTAGGGTTTTGGTATCTACAGAATACCTAAAAAACATTGTATATATTGTATGTTGAATGGTGAAATTCAATAATGAATATAAGAAAGGTTTTTCGGGTTGAGGGTTTCCGGTATAAAATCTCTATGTACTTTGTGTATGAGTCATTGATTAAATTATGTTTTGCTTAAGAATCTATATGCATTTCTTTACTTTACAGGTTTAAGAGTGGTGGCCCTTGGTTATGGAAGGAAGGGAAGAACAAGGAAGGAAAGGTAAAAAGTGATCTTTGCGAGAGACACAGTAACTGTCACTGAGTCAAAGTGAGCAAAAGAGCAGGAAGGATGGAGCGAAGTACGGAAAAGAAAGCCATTGGACGAGAAGATCAGGGGTGACAGATCAGAAAGGAAGAAGGATCGTGGACAACTCAACAAGAAAAGAAAGCCATCATTGGATGCTTTGGAGCACCACAATATGAAGAAGGAAAGATAGGTCGACGAAGCCCGAAAAAAGAGGGTCAAGTTGACCTAGGGTTTTAGACACCTAGGGTTTTGGTAATTAGGGTTTTGACACTTAGGTTTCGACCTGAGGCTGTCGGTGAGGGATTGAAATGTATAAATAGAGGTCGAGAGGACCTAGGTCGGGTGGTTACTAGTGCTGGATATTGATATTGATTGTTGTTAGTTAAGAAGTATTGTCCTGTGAGAGAGAGGAGTGCTGAGAGTGAGAGCCCTCTGGTATTGTAAGATCTTCAGCTGGGTGCGAAGACCAAGTCCTGCAGTTGGGTGCGCAGGAAGGTGGGAGACAAAAAGAAGAAGAGAGAAGATTTGCTGACTAAGAGCGTAGATCAGACATGTAAGCTTTATTTTAATATATTAGAAGCAAAGTTCTGTGGACATAGCCCTAGAGAGAGGGTGAACCACGTATATCTAGTGTTATGTGTGTGATTGTTGCCTGGATTTTTTTCATCATTATACTGTAATTGCATTATTGTGTTAGATCAGATGTATGGCTACACAAAGTAGATCTAACTGATAAAGAGATAGATGAATACTTCATTATTGTTTTATTAGTTCCACTTGATATTCCCCTGGTTGTAGACGTCTCTATTCTACAACCCCCCCCTCTTAGCTACTTCGGGTGAGACTGCATCTTCTTCACAAGTGTTGCCGAAGGGGCTAGTAGTTAGGGATTTGTTGGTGCACCCTTAGAGTGAACCCTGGGTCTTTCCTTGTGCCAGCAAATGGTTTCGTTTCTGTGACAAGAATCTGTGTAAGGGAATGTCAAGGTGGTTCCCATCGAAGACAGAGATTCAGAAGTGCATAGAGGATCAAGAGACGGACTTCCCTGAATCCCAGAATAAGAACCCTGAACTGAGTACTGAGGATTGGTTACAAAGATACATCTTCATCGACATTCACGAGATCTTCTTTGGGGGAATCCACCAGGATTTTTTTGAATGGTTAGCTAGGTTAGCCGATACCCAGTTCAAGATTAGATCTAGACCTCTTGTGGTCTGGATATCAGAGTTTATTAAGAAGGTTAAGAGAGTTGACAATGTTGTATCAAGGGCTATAGATCACTGGTTCGATAGTACCATTGGAGGGTATATCATAGAGTTTTTTGTTGATAGAACATAATCGTATAGCCAAGCTGAGAGATACTTTTTCAAAGGAACTAGAGGAAAATGTTTGCACTTTTTGAAGCTGAGAATCAAGATGTTGTTGCATGAAAATAACGTCTTGAAGATACAGTAGATTGGTCGGACCTGAAAAGGATAATGTTCAAGATCTCAGACAGCGACAACGACACAGAAGCTGGACATACGCGCAATGGGAAAGTATTCCAAGGGGTTCACCTTGAGAACTTGTTTAAGAAAAACTATGGATAAGAGGGTTTCTACAATGGAGAAGAGGTAGATCTAACTGACAAAGAACATTCAGATCCCACCATAACAGAAGAAAGGGAAGCTGAAGAACTTCGCCAAAGCGAGCCAGAAACCTTAGGAACTGCGCAGGTTACTGAAGTAAGTAACATTAACCCTCATGTTGCTTCAATAGCACCAAGCAGTCAGAATAGTCAGAACCACCAGAGTCTTCAGAGTACTGTTACTAGCAAATCAGCCTATACTTAGATAGGAAGCCTAGGGAACTCTATGGAAGATGAGATGAGGCTCCCTATCTTTAGAGGAGATGGATCTGAGGATCCATATCAACACTGTTTCCTATGTGAAGCCATATGGAATATTAAAAGTATCACTGATGAAGCCATCAAGAGAACCCAGTTCAACACTACGCTACGGGACCGCGCACTGAGTTGGTCAAGAAACTTGTCCAAGGACTGGCACAACCTAAGCCACTGAACGAGATCAAGAATGCGTTGGTTACAGAGTTTAAAAATCCTAAGTTAGAGTCACAATGTATTATAGAGATAAAAGAGATCAAACAAAAGGTATCATAACCTGTTTGGGAGTTCGAACAGAGATTCAAGACCCTAACAGACCGATTAACTTTTCAGATCCCTGATGAACAAAACAAAGAATGGTTCATCATTGCGTTGTTACCACACATCAGAGTCCCTCTGATGCAGTAGAAGATTTCATCGTAGGATGAATCTTTGGAGATCGCCATGAAGCTTGAATCAACACCTATGGGAGAATCTAGCTCAGGCATGAGCCAGATCTTGAGCCAGCTGACTAGTCTATCTCTGCAGGTTGAGGATATGAAGAAAGATAAGGGAAAGGAAAAAATAGAAGATATCTGGTGTGTAAAATGAATATCTAAAGGTCATGATAAAGAACATTGTCCCATGTTCCACGAGTATTTGGCCTTAGGAGCATCGATCCCCTTGAAGAAAGTTAACCTACCCTGGTGTGATGTATGTAGAAATAAGCATCGCCCAAGTGAATGCTATTACATGAAGAAGTATGTTCAGATACCCAAAAACTTGTACTGCACATTCTGTAAATCAGTGGGGCATGATGATCGAGATTGTAGATCTTACGATCTCATGCATGAGAGGTTGAGGGACATATACAAGATCCAAGGTGAAGTACACCAAGATGAAAATAATGCACAATATAATTCTCTAGGGAGGGGAAATTTCACTCCTCGTGGCGGATACAGAGGACGAGGAAGAGGAGGAGGTATGGGTCAAGGCTGAGGAAAAATTATCTGTTATAATTGCATGCAGCTAGGACACTTAGCAAGGGATTTCCAGAATCCTTGCACAACCTGCAATTATTGCAACTCCTTCGAGCATGTCATAGAGGAATGACCTGCGCTACTGGCTAAGCTTCAGGAAAGACGAGGACCCCAGCAGAACCCACAAGTACAACTGATATATGTTGAACCTCATGGAAATGACCCTAGAGTCATTTTCATTACTCAAGGAGGCGTTTCTACAAGAGAAGATAGGGCAGCATGAGGAAAGAATGCAGACGACCATGGAGTCAGGAAAGCTACAGAGAAGACCCCAATGTTTGAGGCTAAGAAAGAAAGACAGATCTTTGAGGAGGAAAGAAAAGAGTTCAAAGGAGATGAAGGGTCCTCATCCATAATGAAAACATAAATTAAAGAGTATGGCATGCCTCAAGCGTTTGATCAGTCTGCATCACCAACAGAATAAAAAGAGGTAAGCAAACTCCTGGAATTTTTGTGCACTTGTGTTAAGTTGATTCAGGATAAAAGCGTTGTACAAGAATTACAAGATTTAATCAAGCAGTATGAGATAAGCAAGATAGACTCCTTACTAAATAGGGAAGTGCACCAAGTTGGGAAAAGGAGAAGGACAAATAAGGAATTACACCTGAATTCTCAAATAGGAGAATATGATATAGACTATGTAGTCCTCGACCTAGGGTCAGAGTTCAATGTCATGAAGAAGAAAACCTGGGAACTGATGGGAAAACCCAAGCTAATATACTCCCCTATCAGGATTCGCATGGATAATCAACAAGCTGTCAGCCCATTCAGATGATTGGAGCATGTCCCTGTGGACATCGATGGAGTTAGAACCTTTGCAAATTTTGAAGCAATTGAAATTGTTGATGACAATTGCCCTTACCCTGCATAATTAGGAATTGATCGGGCCTTCAAAAATTATACTGTTGTCGATCTAAAGAAGAGGCATATGACATTTGAAAGAGATGGCCTTAGGGTCATTGCACCTTTAGATACAGATGAGAGACCTATATACACAAATCTTGTCAGAGAAGAAGAATATGCATATGAGATGGAAAACATCTATAAATTAACAGCCAGACAATAGGATTATATCAACCCTACTGTCGATGGGAATCTAAGATGGTGAAGTGAAAACGCATGTTCATCATATTCAAAAGGAGTGATGGAGAACTGGAAGAACTAGATGTATGAAGTATCCACAAGGAGATGTCCTCGACTGACCAGAGAAGTTCGTTGGATTGCTACGACAACAAGTAACTTACCTACCTTCGATGGTCTGAATCCTTTAGAATCCTTCTTAATGGACTTTGAAGTAATTTTACCAGCACAATAGAGGATGTTGGCTATGGATGAGGCCCTGAAAGATACACCAGCAAGATGGTGGGGGATGCATAAAGGAAACATTATAGATTGGACACAGTGTCGAACCTTGATGACAACATGGTTTTCAACACAAGTAGGAAGTTGCAAAGTGAGGTACATAGGTCAAAGCTGCCCAAAAGACCATGTACAAAGCTGTGAAAAGGCCTGGAGTGACATTCCTTGAGAACAATGGGTACATAGATTCATTAACATGCTGGACATGATCCCTATCAACTGGTTCTCCAAGCAGAGTTGTGCCTCATCACTTCAGATTGGGAAGGTATGATCCAGAATTTTGTAACCACCTTTTTGTTTGACAGTGAATTTCCTTGTGTAGACCAAGCATTACATATTGTGAGACATAATTTATTTAAGGAGGCATCTGGCCTCCCTTTGGAGAAAGAAGAGGATGAATGGACTGCGCCAATCCAGAAATTGTAAGGATGTTACCACATTAATACCGATGAAGATGATGATCCAAGGAAGGTAAACATTGCTAAGACATAAGGCCACAGAAATGTGGAAGGACCAGGAGTTGATCTTCCATTCATAGGAAAACCAATCAAAATAAATAAAGTCAATATTAGGACAGAGGAGACACCAAATCTTGCCAATGTCGGAGATTATTGGGATGCTACTACCATTGAAAAGATTACATAGTTATTACACGAATATCAGGACTTATTCCCGAACAAGTTCACTAATATGAAGGGAATAAAAGGACCTATGGGAGAAATGAGAATACCTTTGAAACTAGATGTGAATCCAGTCAAGAAAAGCCCCTACAGATTGAATCCTAAATATAAGGAAAAAGTGAATATTGAGCTCGACTGAATGCTAGAAGCAGGGATTATTGAATCTGTCGAAGAGTCGGAGTGGATCAGCCATATGGTGGTACAAGACAAGAAGACAGGAGAAATTAGGATCTGTGTGGACCTCAGGAAGTTGAATGATGCCTGTCTACATGACCCCTTCCCTACACCATTCACAGACAAAGTGTTGGATAATGTGGGAGGCCAGGAGGTATATTCTTTTATAGACGGGTTTTCAGGATACCATCAGATCCGGATTTCCAAGGAGGACCATCATAAGACTACATTTTCCACGGAGTGGGGATCCTACCAATATACAATAATTCCATTTGGATTGAAGAATGCACCAGCCATCTTTTCTAGGGTGGTGGTAGAAGCATTTAAAGAATTTTTTCATAAATGTTTAGAAGCATACTTTGATGAATGGACTGCTTTTAGTTTGTTGAAAAATCATATTGAATGTCTAAGGCTAATGTTGGATAAATGCAGGAAATGCCAAATTGATTTGAATCTGAATAAGTGCATCTTCTTCTCACCATCTGGAGTATTATTAGGTCATATCGTATGAAAGCAAGGATTGTTGGTGGACCCATCCAAAATTGCAATTATAGTTGTTTTGCCACCTCCTACTTCAGTCAAACAACTGCGCACTGTGCTAGGACATACTGGCTATTACAGGAAATTTATCAAAGGATATGCTCAGATTACTGGACCAATGGAGAATTTATTAAAGAAAGACTGTCAGTTTGTTTGGTTAGAAGAATGCCAACAGAGCTTCGACACACTGGAACAAAAGATGGCGACTATGCCTATTCTGGTCTTTCTAGATTGGAGTAAGGAATTTCATGTGCATGTTGATGCATCTTCTATTGCATTAGGAGAAGTACTGGCACAACCTAGAGAAGGGGACATTGATCATTCATTAGCATTTTCTAGCAGAAATCTATCCACAACTGAAATATATTATACTACTACAGAGAGAGAAGGATTAGCCATGCTGTATGCACTACAGAAATTTCGACACTACTTGTTGGGAGGACACTTTAAAATGTTTATTGATCACTCTGCATTGAAGTACCTAGTCAAAAATCCAGTTTTGGGGGGGCAAATATGCAGATGGCTTCTCCTATTTCAAGAATACTATTTTGAGATCATAGTTAAGCCAAGAAGAATGAACAAAGGCCCAGACCACTTATCAAGGTTGGAGCATGGCGAAGAACCCACCAGTCTGGAGGATACACTACCGGATGCATATATTCTCACCATTAGGAATGTGGATGATCACTTCATAGACATAGTCCAGTTCCTATCAATAGGAATGGATCCAAGTGAGTATACAATTCCTCAGAAGAAACAACTAGTGGTGCGCGCTGCAGATTTTTCACTGATAGTTGGTCAGTTATATAAGATGGGATCTAATGAGATACTAAGAAGATGTGTTATGGAGTTAGAGTGCCCACTGATCCTCGTAGAAGCTCATGAAGGCATCACAAGAGGACATTACGTAGGGAAATCAACTACGTAGAGGGTTCTGTGAACTGGCCTTTCATGGCCTACATTACACAGAGATGATAAAGAATATGCCAACGCATGTGATGTATGCCAAATATTTGGAAGACCATCTTGAAGAGATGAAATTACCTTAGCACCACAGATGACCCTACAAGCATTTGAAAAATGGGCCATTGACTTCGTGGGACCTATAAACCCACCAGGGAAGCACATAGTAGCAAGGTATATTATTACTGCGACAAAATACCTGACTAGATGGGCCGAAGCCAGAGTAGTCAAGGACTATAGTGAAACTACAGATGCACGTTTTATATTTGATGACATAATAACTAGGTTTGGATGCCCTAATATCCTTCTGAGTGATCAAGGTACACACTTCATCAATAATACAGTGGAAGCCCCGACTGAAGAATTTGCAATCCACCATCAGAAGAGTACACCTTACCACCCACAGGCAAACAAAACGGTTGAAGAATTCAACAAGATCTTGGAGACAACATGTTGGTAGCCCAACATATTTTTAACTTTTTATATCAATTAAATCATCTATGTAGCTACCTAACTGGGGTCATCCATTTTTCTGTTCTTCATAAGCAATTTTCGAAATGACAATTGTAAGTTGTCGCTTTTCCCTATTGTTTTTTTAATGCTTCGTCATGACTGAAAGCATGAAAACGAAGCATTAAAACTTACGACTGTGTTACCATTCTATTTGAAAAATTTATGAAAGGAAAAATGTCTACAATTTATTATGAAGCCTTGTTCCTTGCTATGAAGACTATTCTCTTTGTTTCGATTCCTTGAATGCCAAACATGCTTAGGGATTGTAAATTATATCAACAAAGGACCTTTTGATTTGAGAATTGATATGGTTTTTTGGTGTGATTCTTGGTCATATGTTTTCTCATTACTAGGCTTTGATTTACAAGTTTCACTCTACCAAACCTTATGATCGAACCCACTATGTTTCGCACTTATTTTCATTTTAATGCTCTGGTCGTGGCTGTACTTTATGAGAGGTGGAAATACGATTGCAGTCATCCCATCATTTCGAATCTTGGTCTTGGGCTTTGCAACACCCCTTGCATTCATTTCAATTCATTGCCTATCTTTTCACTATGAGTTTTCTGCTCATACGTCATTCATTGTTGATGGTTTTCGGGCTGAAGGTATAGCTCTGGTCTGCTCTTACAAACCCTCCCTACGCGCTGTGTTTGGTTGATGGACCTTTGATTCACCATGGCCCCTGTTGTTAGAGTCGAACCAAATGACACTCAGGCCTTGCTCCTTTGTGATGATTCCAGGGAAGACCTTCAGGGTAACGGTTGGCTCATTTTCATTGAAAGATTCCAGGGTTTCAACCTACATACTGCTCAAGAATTCACTCTCTCATTCGATGGATGTAGAGCTAAGGTGGGGGATATTCAACTTGAAGTCATAGAGGACTTCTTGAGCCAAGCAACAGGACTTCCTTCTATCGGGAAAAAATGGTTCAATAATGCTAAGGTAGAAGAGCTTCCATGGACTCTCTTCTTTACATCACGAAATATCAAAGGATGTGACAAAGGTATGCCAATCTCCTTACTAAAAGCCCAATGGCATGGTCTGCTTGCTGTGGTGAAACAGTTTGTCACTTGTGAAGGCCATTTCGGTATTGTGTTTCTTTATCACTTGCGTCTTCTCATGCACTTCATAGGGTTTCCTTTAAACATGCCTTATTATTTATGGAGGAACCTTTACAAAATGGCCAAAAGGTACAAAAAGTAGTGTTTAGATTCGAGCCTTTTCCATCACATCTTAATAAAAATGATGCTTGCACATCAATTGAAATTGCAGAATGACAATTGGGATTCATTTTTAATCAGAAACGATTTTGCTAACCCCGATATGGAAGAGGTCGACAAACTTGTGGTTGAAGAAACCGTAGTCTACCCTATAGTGCCCCTCACACCTACCCAGGCCTGTCTTGCAACCACCTACAACAACCCTGAACCTGACCCAAAAGCTACTGAACAACCTCATGGGCAAGCTACACATCCTATTGACTCTGTTAAAAATTCAAATAAACCTACAGGCAAGACATCTAAAGGCCATGTTGATTTAAATTTTAAAAATAAGAGAGCTAGAAGGTTAATTTCGAGGAAGCTCCAAAACAAATCAAACCCTTATGCAAGCTCGATGAAGATGATCGAGATCCATGAGAGTTCGGATTCTGAAATTGATAGATTTCTCACCAAGGAAGACCCTCTTTCATCCCAACCACTCCTCAATCATCCTTACAACTTCATAGACAATTTACCACCTTGTCTGAAACATATCGAAGGGTTTCCTGGTATTAAATTGGGTAATAAATCTATAGTCCATGTTGGAAATACCCTGGTTCACAATTTTGATTATTCCCAAGGGACCGTCACATAGTCGAAGTGTGAAGTTTGCCTATCCTGGATTGATAGATACTACACCGATATACCTATCCTACAGTCACAGGTTAAAGCTCTTACTGATCAGATCGGTGCCTTAACAAATGAAAACCATAGGCTCGAGTTTTTTATTCGAAGCAAAGGGAAACGTATGAATACTATAGGTAATGTAACATTTAAAAACATTGAGGCTGCAACAACAATAGTGAATTCTAAGATCATCTGATACGATTTGATTTTACAGTTAGAGGATATCTAGGAGTCCATGGTTATCAAGTGATCTGAAGCATCTTTGAGACTTGCTAGCCATATCTTTGATACATTTTTGTATAAATAGAAATAACCATTTTCTTAGCTTTAGAGGATTTAGTATGATCTGGGTGGTTATATCCCCCTTTTATTTTTGTAATCAATATCTGATCTCAGAAGGGGAAACAATTACCTTTCTGAAGTCTTTAAAAACCCATTTTTTTTTTTTTAATCAGGACTTCTGGGCTTGGGGCTAGTTGTGGATAGCTTATACTCGAATTTGGACATAACATATGTTTACATTTCTTCTTTAGCTATTTGTAAATATTGTTGTTGTCTATGATTTGTTTATCTTGATAATTTGATGACTGTTGATATCTTTCGTCTTCACAGATTATTATGTCGTCAAGATAATTTCTTTCATACAGTTCACAATTTTATGCTTCAGTTATATGAAAATAGTGAATGATCATTCAATTCGAGTGATAAGGTTTATCTTAATCTCGTTGAGTGATTAAAAGTGGGTCGTTACTATTGGATTTATCTTATGTGTAATTACTTGCAGTCTCATATATCATAGTTATTATTTTGCATCCTATCATTTTATCATTTAAATACAATGGTCAATATACTGTTTGGCGTTTATTCCAAACAACGTGAAGGTGCACTACAAATTTGTCTCATGGACAGACTGGATATATGATTCATGATCATACAAACATCGGATGCATACTCTTCAAGTGATAAATAGGTTAATCTGTTCCTTTTATTTGCTTGTTTAATATAGAAACTCTTACATATGGTTTGGTTTTCACTGTTTACATATTCTGTTTCAATAGTAGCTTGATTTTGATTTTACAGATGCAATAGAGATAAAAACAAACCAAAAAGAAATAGTGATTTTTGCTTTCTTTATCTACTTTCATCAAAAGAGCCATTTTTACATTGATTTTAGTGAGTTCAGATTAAAACTCATAAATTGTATAACATGTATATGAATTAGACAAACAGTTATGTGTGTAAATATTATTTAAAATAAGTTGTAT
>ML790123.1:558109-571857 GCA_009831015.1 Picea engelmannii | reverse complement strand
TATATATATATATATATATATATATATATATATATATGCACATATATATATTAGTGATTAGGAATTAGTGAGTTATTTTGTTTCTCTTATTTATTTATTTGTTTCTTTTAGGACTTTAGATTGGCCAACGGAGCCATTAAACCCCTCAGAGTGAGTCAATCCAAACGGCTTGGGTTAATTAGACAACCCCAGACCGGACTCGCTCTTCCAGTTGAGGAGTGATCATTTTTGCCCGTCAACAAATGGCACTAGAAGGAGGACCTGAACACTATTGATGACACGTGGAGGTCGCAAGACTCCTCCCCCACCTACCCGCTCACCTATAGTAACAAGAGGTCATTCTGACGACAACATTGTCTCTCAAACAACAACCACATCAAATGAAAATCCACAGATCACCATTGAACGAGTAACACCAAACCCCCCAGGGGCTGACGTATAAGAAATTGTTCGTCAATCCCTTCTAAGGACACAGGGTGCTTTGGCCTATATCAAACAACCAGGTCGGCCATTGAATCAACCACTAGACTTCTTTGATATTAAGGAGAAACTTGAAGGCACTGGTCTTACCCTAAACCCTACGGATCCAGATCACACCCTCACTCCTGCAGCCGGAGGATCTGGTATCCCACCATCACCACCCCCTTCATCTCCTTCTTATTTAGGAGAAGAATCATCAGACGAAGGCAGTTCTTCATCTCAGCCTTCGACACCACCCACGCCTATGGAAAATCCGAATAATCCCGCTAGACCTTGGCTCGATCAAGATGCAGTGGCCATACCTAGACCCCAACATCCTTTGCCTAAACATATAGAGAAATGGCTCCCTAAATTTGATCCAGATTCTAAGCAGATCACTGAGGATCATATTTAAAAGTTCATGCTAGCCATTAGACTTCGAAGCGTAGAACACGAAGACGTAGTATGTAGAATTTTTCCATATACATTTGAAGGCAATGCCTCTACTTGGTATTTTTCCCAGCAACCCCACACCATTGTATCTTGGGATAGATTTGAATCTTGTTTCCTTGAGAAATTCAGAGACGACAAATCTCCCGAAGTCTTAGTCATGGAACTCTCTAGTTTAAAGATGAACCCAAAGGAAAAAATAAAAGACTTTAATCAAAGGTTTCTAACATTAAAAAATCGAATCCCCACGGATTCAATGCCTGCTGAAAATCTTATCGTCGCATACTACACGAAATCCCTACACCAAAACATAGCAATCTGGGTAAAAGGGTCTAATAAAGCAACATTATTGGAAGCCTTCGAGGAGGCGAGCCAAATTGAGAAAGATATTCTCAGCCTAAAGGACATCTGGGCCTGGGGCTAGTTGTGGACAACTTATACTTGAATTTGGACATAACATATGTTTACATTTCTGCTTTAGCTATTTGTAAATATTGTTGTTGTCTATGATTTGTTTATCTTGATAATTTGATGACTGTTGATAGCTTTTGTCTTCACAGATTATTGTGTCGTCAAGATAATTTCTTTCATACAGTTCACAATTTTATGCTTCAGTTATATGAAAATAGTGAATGATCATTCAATTCAAGTGATAAGGTTTATCTTAATCTCGTTGAGTGATTAAAAGTGGGTCGTTATTGTTGGATTTATCTTATGTGTAATTACTTACAGTCTCATATATCACAGTTATTATTTTGCATCCTATCGTTTTATCATTTAAATACAGTGGTCAATATATTGTTTGGCGTTTATTCCAAACAGTGTGAAGGTGCACTACAGATTTGTCTCGTGGAGACTGGATATACGATTCATGATCATACAAACGTCGGATGCATACTCTTAAAGTGATAAATAGGTTATTCTGTTCCTTTTATTTTCTTGTTTAATATAGAAACTCTTACATATGGTTTGGTTTTCACTGTTTACATATTATGTTTCAATAGTAGCTTGATTTTGATTTTATAGATGCAATAGAGATAAAAACAAACCAAAAATAAATAGTTATTTTTGCTTTCTTTATCTACTTTCATCAAAAGAGCCATTTTTACATTGATTTTAGTGAGTTCAGATTAAAAGTCATAAATTGTATAACATGTATATGAATTAGACAAACAGTTATGTGTGTAAATATTATTTAAAATAAGTTGTATATATATATGCACATATATATAGCAGTGATTAGGAATTAGTGAGTTATTTTGTTTCTCTTATTTATTTATTTGTTTCTTTTAGGACTTTAGATTGGCCAATGGAGCCATTAAAACCGCCAGAGTGAGTCAATCCAAACGGCTTGGGTTAATTAGACAACCCCAGACCAGACTCTCTCTTCCAGTTGATGAGCGGTCATTTTCACCCGTCAACAAATGGTGCTAGAAGGAGGGCCGACTGACAAGCTGGCCTTGTAGGAGCCTTTATTTTAAATGTATTCAATTTCCCCATGGCTCCCCAAATCACTGTGTTGGAACATGCTTTCCACTTCTCATTACCCGATGTTCCCAACAAGACAATATCTCGCTTGTCCAAACTCACCTTTGATGGTGGAGGAAATACATCTGCTAAAGACCACCTTAACAAGTTTTGGTGTAAATGCATCAAACATGACATTTCAGATTTAAGAGTTTTATGCAGATTGTTCGCTTTTACTTTTAGAGGTCGGATTAAACATTGGTTTGAGTCCTTTCCACCATGTCACATTTTTGATTGGTTTCAATTTGTAGATGAATTTCTATATGCTTTCGAAATTTATGATTACAATCAATTATGTGAAGAATTCTAGACTTCGCTAATCAATGGCGATTCATCTTCGAAAGACTTTTCAACAAGAATCTATCATATCCTCTGTAAATTTAATCTCGATCACATGTCATTTATATTAAATCTCCACTATGATGCTCACGTCCCTTCCATCTAGTCATATTCAATCATGAATGAAGAACCAGTTACAAATCCTATCACTCAATTGCGAGAAGAATTTAGTTTGCACAATGAGAGGAATCCATCCGAAAATTTTGAACAAGCAAGGGAGGTAGAATCTATTGACCAGGTTCTTACTAACAACCAAACCGGTTTTTCCTCTGAATAATTATATTTTCAGTCTTCGACCATCGTAGAAGAAGATTCGATTCTTGGTTGAGGTGAATATCATCATTCTTGTAACTCATGCTCTAATCAATATTTAAACTCAGTCATTGAATAACTCTTAAGCGACGAAATTCATCTTAAACATTCTAACATCCCTATGAAACTGATTAGAGAAGAAGATATGCGATTGGAAGGAGAAACCTTAAACCTTCATCCTCAAAATGTACTTCATCCACAAAAAAGACTAGACGTTTGTCACATAAGTTTTGAATTATCTATCACACAGAAGGCAAATCTAGATGATCATATTATGTTGAGGAATTTGTCACCAAAACAGAGTGAGAGTTTTAAAGAAAGTGAAAAGAAATGTCTTGAGAATACCACTATTAAATATCATAGCTCAAGAGATTCTTTTCATATGCTTATTTCTGATTCCTTTTATTCTTTATATCCTGATCTCTTCTTAGATTATGGTGGACTTGATACCTTACCTACAACATCCTACTCTTTTCCGCCACAATCATATCCTTTCGATATGCCAAGATTTGATGAAGTTAATTCCAAGCATAACATTGATAAAATCAGATTTGACGCTTGTTCACTTTCATGGGAAAAGGACATGTTGCGAGATGATTTTACACAATTTATTGTTGAAAAATACAATGCACTCTATCTTATGGAGATCAAACATTCTATGTTGCATATTCGTTCTTTGATTAGCTCGAATTTTAATGTTTATGCTTCACATTTTGAAATGATCAATCTCATCAAAGGAACTATTCAAGCCAATGATCTAATTGATGTCACGAATCCTCTTATGATGAGTTCCTCATTGATATATTCGTTTCATCAAAGTCATGGTTTGCATCCTCATTTTTGTGACAGGATCTTAGGATGGATTGAATATTCGTATATAAAAAATCTTCATAATAAAGATAAAGTTGTGCTTGCTTTGTTTTTACCTAATTATCTTGGAAGTAGGTGTGACATGTTCCTTTTAGATCCTCCATGTGAAGAAATTAATAAACACTTAGATAAATGTTAGGAGAATGGGGAACTTCAGCCTTGGCTGATGGTTATTTAATTTCATCGTAATCTTGACAAGTTTTTCAAACTTACTTACACTCGCCCATGCCATTATGACCCTTATCACGACAAGATTTCACAATGGCTGGAGGATTCATACATCAAGAAATTTCGAGGGAATGGTAAGATCATGCTTAATTTGTTTCTAAATTATGATTATGAAGGTAAGTGTGATATATTTATGTCATTTTTTGATATATTACCATTCTTGTTAGTAATGTTTGATTTTGTTTCCATTGCAGGATTGGAGTTACTATGATGGCTACATTGGAAGCATGACTTCACGTAGTATTCTAATTTGTTTAGTAGTTAGGGTAGGTTTAGGAATAGGTTTTCTTTCAGTTTTATTCCTCACTATTTCTCTTTGTAATAATGCAGTCATGAATGCAAGTGGGCACACCACGAGAACCATAACATGATTATTGTCAGGGAAGTTCGCACGATCCTTTTCTCTCTGCTTTTCGTTGAATATTTCTTTTCAAAGCCGTAGTATTATTATCAAAACCTTAAATGGAAAGTAAAGAGATAAATAAATATGAATTGTAAATTCGACCCTGACCCAAGCTGTCACGAGTAGGACTGCTTTCACATCGACGAGGATTTTTCCTATTTTTTTTAGTTTCCCAAGGGATTTTTCGCATGATGTTTTCAGACCCATCTTTGTATTTATTTTTCTGTTTTGATTTCTTTGCTTTCCGTTTCTCTTTGCTGGTTTATTTTTTTTATTTTCATTTTTGTTTATTGGCCTTTTTGAGTCAAACATGCATGTATTACAGTCTAGCTCAGAAAAAGAGAACATAATGCTTCATCTTGAAATAACTGTCAAAGGTTGTCAGAGCATCTATTGTTGTCTTTCTCTGAAATTGTAGGCTAGTTAAAGATGATATTTTGTTTGAAAGTCAATTTCTCGGTTTCAATTTGCACTTGAAAGTATTCACGATTATCTTTAAAAAATATCTTTACGTTGTCCCTGCTCTTTAAGAAAGAAACTCAACGATGTCTTCCTGTCCTCGAAAATTAGTTTTATCAATGAACTATTTTCAGATCTTGATGAAGGTTAGCTAGAAAAATTTAAAGGCATGGGAAATATTAAGTTGTGTTAAAAAACTGGAATTTTAGGAATTTTCAGCGTCACCCCGCTCTTTTGAATATCTTTAAAACTATATCAGAATGTGAATAATTTCTCAGAGAGCTGTGGGAAGTGTTTGTAAACCCGCTGGGACACTGAACAGGTTTGCTGGAAGCAGGTAAATGCATGCATGATGCCAAGAAAACTTCGCCGGGGTGATGAACAGGCCCGCTGGCAGCGAAGCGATGTCAGGTAAAAGAAAATTCTCAAGTATAAATCTTGTCTTTGGCCATAAGAATCCTTCATTCTGATTTGAAATTTCTTGGATAGGACACAGACTTCAGAGTGGGTTAATTGACATCCCTGTCGAGGCTATGGATGCCTGCTGGCAGCAGTGGACCTATCAACAGTATTGGAGACATTAACTTAAATGTCATGGCTTTCTTTTGTGAAGTCTGTCACCTGATTTCGTTCTTTTTAAATGAAAGATATCTTAAATTGGATTGCATCGTGATTATTAAAGATGTTCAAATAACCTTTTAGTTGTTCTTCAATTTGAAATCTTTCAGATTTCTCTAACCTGAACTTGTCCGTATTACAGAGATAACTGCTTCTCCTAACATGTCACCATTGTTGGTAGCCCAACACATTTTAAACTTTTTATATCAATTAAATCATCTATGTAGCTGCCTAACTGGGGTCATCCATTTTTTTGTTCTTCATAAGCAATTTTCGAAATGACAATTGTAAGTTGTTACTTTTCCCTATTGTTTTTTTTATGCTTCGTCATGACTGAAAGCATGAAAATGAAGCATTAAAACTTATGACTGTGTTACCATTATATTCGAAAAATTTATAAAAGGCAAAATGTCTCTACAATTTATTATGAAGCCTTGTTCTTTGCTATGAAGACTATTCTCTTTGTTTCGATTCCTTGAATGCCAAACATGCTTAGGGATTGTAAATTATATCAACAAAGGACCTTTTGATTTGAGCATTGATATGGTTTTTTGTGTGATTCTTGGTCATATGTTTTCTCATTACTAGGCTTTGATTTACAAGTTTCACTCTACCAAACCTTATGATCGAACCCACTATGTTGCGCACTTATTTTTATTTTAATGCTCTGTTCGTGGTTGTACTTTATGAGAGGTGGAAATACGATTGTAGTCAGCCCATCATTTTGAAGCTTGGTATTGGGCTTTGTAACACCCCTCGCATTCATTTCAATTCATTTCCTATCTTTTCACTATGAGTTTTCTGCTCATACGTCGTTCACCATTGATGGTTTTCGGGCTCGGGGTATAGCTCTGGTCTGTTCTTACAAACCCTCCCTATGTGATGTGTTTGGTTGATGGTCCTTTGATTCACCATGGCCCCTGTTGTTAGAGTCGAACCAAACAGCACTCAGGCCTTCCTCCTTTGTGACGATTCCAGGGAAGACCTTGAGGGTAATGGTTGGCTCATTTCATTGAAAAATTCTAGGGTTTCAACCTACAAACTGCTAAGGAATTCGCTCTCTCATTTGATGGATGTAGAGCTAAGATGGGGGATATTCAACTTGAAGTCACAGAGGACTTCTTGAGCCAAGCAATAGGACTTCCTTCCACCGAGCATAAATGGTTCAAGAATGCTAAGGTAGAAGAGGTTCCATGGACTCTCTTCTTTACATCGCGAAAGATCAAAGGATGTGACAAAGGTATGCCAGTCTCCTTAATAAAATCCAAATGGCACGGTTTGCTTGCTGTGGTGAAATAATTTGTCACTTTTGAAGGTCATTTCAGTCTTGTGTTTCTTTATCACTTGAGAGACGCTCATGCACTTCATAGGGTTTCCTTTAAACATGCCTTATTATTTATGGAGGAGCCTTTACAAAATGGCCAAAAGGTACAAAAAGAAGCGTTTAGATTTGAGCCTTTTCCATCACGACTTAATAAAAATGACGCTTGTACATCAATTGAAATTGTAGAATGACAATTGGGATTCATTTTTAATCAGAAATGATTTTTCTAGCCCCGATATGGAAGAGGTCGACAAACTTGTGGTTGAAGAAACCATAGTCTACCCTATAGCGCCCCTCACACCTACCCATGCCTGTCTTGCAACCACCTACAACAACCCTGAACCTGACCCAAAAGCTACTGAACAACCTCATGGGCAAGCTACACATCCTATTGACTCTGTTAAAAATTCAAATAAACCTACAGGCAAGACATCTAAAGTCCATGCTGATTTAAATTTTAAAAATAAGAGAGTCAAAAGGTTAATTTCGAGGAAGCTCTGAAACAAGTCGAACCCTCATGCGAGCTCAATGAAGATGATTGAGATCCATGAGAGTTCGGATTCTGAAATTGATAGATTTCTCGTCGAGGAAGACCCTCTTTCATCCCAACCACTCCTCGATTAGCCTTACAACTTCATAGACAATTTACCACCTTGTCTGAAACATATCGAAGGGTTTCTTGGTATTAAATTGGGTAATAAATCTACAGTCCATGTTGGAAATACCTCGGTTCACAATTGTGATTATTCCCAAGGGACCGTCGCACAGTCAAAGTGTGAAGTTTGCCTATCCTGGATTGATAGATACTACACCGATATACCTATCCTATAGTCACAGGTTAAAGCTCTTACTGATCATATCAGTGCCTTAACGAATGAAAACCAGAGGCTCGAGTCTGTCATTCAAAGCAAAGGGAAACATATGAAGACTGCAGGGAATGTAACATTTAAAAATGTTGAGGCTACAACAACAATAGTGAATTCTAAGATCATCTGATACGATTTGATTTTACAGTTAGAGGATATCCAGGAGTTCATGGTTATCAAGTGATCTGAAGCATCTTTGAGACTTGCTAGCCATATTTTTGATACATTTTTGTATAAACAGAAATAAACCTTTTCTTATCTTTAGAGGATTTAGTATGATCTGGGTGGTTATATCCCCCTTTTATTTTTGTAATCAATATCTGATCTCAGAAGAGGAAACAATTACTTTTCTGAAGTCTTTAAAAACCCATTTTGTTTTTGTAATCAGGACATCTGGGCTTGGGGCTAGTTGTGGATGGCTTATACTCGAATTTGGACATAACATATGCTTACATTTATTCTTTAGCTATTTGTAAATATTGTTGTTGTATATGATTTGTTTATCTTGATAATTTGATGACTGTTGATAGCTTTCGTCTTCATAGATTATTATGTCGTCAAGATAATTTCTTTCATATAGTTCACAATTTTATGCTTCAGTTATATGAAAATAGTGAATGATCATTCAATTCGAGTGATAAGGTTTATCTTAATCTCGTTGAGTGATTAAAAGCAGGTCGTTACTATTGGATTTATCTTATGTGTAATTACTTGCAGTCTCATATATCAGAGTTATTATTTTGCGTCCTATCGTTTTATCATTTAAATACAGTGGTCAATATACTGTTTGGCATTTATTCCAAACAACGTGAAGGTGCACTACAGATTTGTCTCGTGGACAGACTGGATATACGATTCATGATCATACAAACTTCGGATGCATACTCTTCAAGTGATAAATAGGTTAGTTTGTTCCTTTTATTTTCTTGTTTAATATAGAAACTCTTACATATGGTTTGGTTTTCACTGTTTACATATTCTATTTCAATAGTAGCTTGATATTGATTTTACAGATGCAATAGAGATAAAAACAAACCAAAAATAAATAGTGCTTTTTTCTTTCTTTATATACTTTCATCAAAAGAGCCATTTTTACATTGATTTTAGTGAGTTCAGATTAAAACTCATAAATTGTATAACATGTATATGAATTAGACAAACAATTATGTGTGCAAATATTATTTAAAATAAGTTGNTATATATATATATATATATATATATATATATATATATATATATATATATATATATATGCACATATATATATCAATGATTAGGAATTAGTGAGTTATTTTGTTTCTCTTATTTATTTATTTGTATCTTTTAGGACTTTAGATTGGCCAATGGAGCCATTAAAGCCGTCAGAGTGAGTCAATCCAAACAAATTGGGTTAATTAGACAACCTCGGACTGGAATCGCTCTTCCAGTTGACAAGCAGTCATTTTCACCCGTCAACACAACATTGAAAAAAATTTGTAACGTAAACAAGGATGAATGGGATTTAAGAGTACTAGTAGTACTCTGGGCTTATAGAACCACTTGCAAGAAATTAACAATGCAAACCCCCTTAAAGTTGGTTTATGGTCTTGAATTTGTTGTCCCATTGGAGTACTTGGTACCAAGATTAAGAATTGTTGCATTTACAGACATGGATGATACCGATGTTGTTCATAAGAGGCTTGCATAGTTGGTTGAACTGGAAGAAGACAGATTCATTTCAGGATTCCAGCAACAAGTTCAGAAGGAACGCGAAAAGGCCTGTCATGACAGGCACATCAAGAAGAAGGCACTTAAGAAAGGTGATTTAGTATTGATGTATGACAATAAGTTTATCAAACACTCGGGGAAGTTCAGAATGCATTGGCTCGAACCATATGAGGTTGCTTATGTTATAGAAGGAGGAGCTCTGCAACTAAAGACATTGAAGGGAGACTGGAAGGAAGGATTGGTGAATGGGAGTCAACTAAAGTTGTACTATGACAACCAACTACCTCACAACTCTCAGTAAATGTAGGAGGAAAAGGGTATAGGTACCAGGTGTAGTTGAAACTGGGTACCAGACATAGAAAAAATATTCTGCACAAGGTTGGAAAGGAGGCATAAAGAAGAAATCAAAGGTTGCATTGCACAGTCCGCAGTCGAAGTGAAACGGAAGGATCAAATCTCAAGTGCCTCAGGATGAGTCACAGGTGAGTGTTGGGGGCCTGTTGACCCTTGGTTATGGAAGGAAGTGAAGAACAAGGAAGGAAAGGTAAAAATCGAGCTTCACAGGAGACACAGTAACTGTCGTTGAGTCGAAGTGAGGAAAAGAGCAAGAAGAATGGAGCGAAGTACAAAAAAGCAATCCATTGGACGAGAAGATCAGGGATGAAAGATCATAAAGGAAGAAGGGTCATGGACAACTCAGCAAGAAGAGAAATCCATCATTGGATGCTTTGGAGCACCGCGAGATGAAGAAGGAAAGACAGGTTGGTGAAGCCTGGAAAAAGCAGGTCAAGTTGACCTAGGATTTTAGACACCTAGGGTTTTGGTAATTAGGGTTTTGACACCTAGGTTTTGACCTGAGGCTGTCGGTGAGGGATTGTAATGTATAAATAGAGGTCGAGAGGACCTAGGTTGGGTGGTTACTAGTGTTGGGTATGGATATTGATTGTTGTTGGTTAAGAAGTATTGTCCCGTGAGAGAGAGGAGTGTTGAGAGTGAGAGCCCTATGGTATTGTGAGATCTTCAGCTGGGTGCGAAGATCAAGTCCTGCAGCTGGGTGCACAGGAAGGTGGGAGACAAAAAGAAGAAGAGAGAAGATCTGCTGACTAAGAGTGCAGATAAAAAATATAAGATTTATTTTAATATATTAGAAGCACAGTTATGTGGACGTAGCCCTAGAGAGAGGGTGAACCACGTATATCTGGTTTTGTGTGTGTGTGATTGCTGCCTATATTTCTGTCATCATTATACTGCAATTGCATTATTGTGTTAGATCAGATGTATGGTTGTGCAGAGTAGATCTAACTGATAAAGAGATATATGAATACTACATTATTGTTGTATTAGTTCCACTTGATATTCCCCTGGTTGTAGACATCTCTATTCTACAACCCCCCCCCCCCTTTTAGCTACTTCGGGTGAGACTGCGTCTTCTTTGCAGGTGTTGCTGAAAGGGCCAATAGTTAGGGATTTGTTGGTGCGCCCTTAGAGTGAACCCTGGGTCTACCCCTGTGCCAACATAGAGACTGTATGTCTCTGGAAAATAGTTGTATTCTACTGTGGTGGATGTGATCCACTGATAGTGACTATGGGTCACTAATTAGTAGCAATGTGCTACTGAGAGTGGTTGTGTACCACCAGATAGTAGTTGTATACTACTATGAATAGACACCGTAGTTTTCTATTGGATGGAATTGTTCTTATTGAAATGGAGATTATCCAGTTGGATAGTGATGATGGTGCTTGTGATTTGATCATGAGATAGCATGTGTGTCTATGTTGATGCTACCGGTTGAATGGTATGTTTTTTCTCAAGACCATTGTCTTCTATACCTCCCTAACTAGAAGGGAGTGTTGATATTATGGTAGCTGCAGGAGGTATTAACCTCCACTTGTAACCTTTGATGAGACTAGAATATTTCGGGAAGTAAGAGAAACCCTAAAGCCTTGGACATAACCCTAGAAGACAATTCAGCTAAAGAGAATAATTAATGTTGAGTTTTTAGCCTCCAGGAAGAGAATTCAACCTAGACAACTATGAAGGAGAAGTATAAATATAGGATTCCAGAGCTCATTTGGAACTCACTCACTCGTAACTGCAGAAAATTAGTTGTGCACTAGTCTGGAGAGTAGCTATTGTTGCAACTACTACAAATTGTATTTTTGGTTTTTCTAGCTTGTACTTTCTAATTGGTCTTTGGTTATCTTTGCTTAGTGCACTAGCCTTGGTTGGATATTGGTTTTCTAGAAAAAAAATTCTCTCTGTGAAGGTTAAGGTGCTCGGGGGTGGAATTTGTGCCTATGGTTGGGTGACAATATTTCTATATTGTCTATGGTTAAACGAGCACACCCATTTTTCTAACACATACCTTATCAGCTCAAGAAATTTGTTTATATATTAATCTATTGTGAGTTGTCCATAATTGAGTTCATAGAAATCCTTGGTCTTCCAATCAAAGTATTTCTATGAAATATACTTCTTCTTGAAGTATTTCTAAAATTGTTTCCATGACAAGTCCTTCTCATGGATTCCTTCGACATTCCTAAGGTCCTCCCACCAAATGGAGGCCTTTACATTTAGGTTAAAAATGGTTATTCAAACCTTTAAATTTTCAGAGTAGTCATGGACTCTAAAGTAATTCTTCAAGCCAAGCAACCAAAATTCTACTTATAACCCCTTATTAATTTCTCCATCGAAAGTGGGTGGTTTGGATTTCTTGAACTCTTTAGGGTCATGGCTCTTGGAATGTTTCCTCTTCTTTCTTTTCCTCTAGGAATCTGAACTAGTTTTTCTACTAGAATATTCCTTGGAGTTGTCAGTTTCCTCACCAGAGGATTATTTCGGTGAGTGTCTCTTGGATCCATGTTGGGCCTTCATTGAGGTGCTTCTCCTTATGTGGCCACTTTCAGGGCCATGATTTCGTGTCTCAGGTGGACTCTGGGTTTTATTGGTATGATGTCTTTCCACATGACTATTTTTTGATCCATGTTGCAACTGCCTTTGTATATCTGATAATATTTTTAGTAGGACTGCATTAATTTCAGTTTTCTTTTCCTGCTCTTTTATCAGCCTTTCATTGTCAGCCTTACAACTCTGTAATTATTCCATGAGGCTTCTTATAGTTTTAGCCAAATATGGAGGGGTTTCCACCACCCTCCTTTCATCAGATTCTTCCTCACTATTGTGGAATATTTCCACCAATTCATGGTGTGTCACCATCCTTTATGCTATATTTTTCCTGTGGTCCACTGACTGTTTGAGTGCTAATAAAACATTTTCTGTTAGTTAACGATCTACTAGTTTATGAACAACACACAGTTACATTCTTCAAAAACATATGGGGTAATATGTTTAACTAAGCATCTTAGGAATGGGGTAATATAGGGTTTTACCCTTAAAGGGTCTCTTAATGAGATTTTTATGCGAATCATTCATGAGCCCAAGTAGGCCAACTGTTGTTTCCTACTCTGATACCAATTTGCAACACACCCGACCCCTAAGTACCCTTTCTTGGGATGGGGAATCAAAATTTGGCTTAATTTAATCGTCTCAAATCATATCTCCAAGGTCTCCATCCTCTTTTACTCAACCATAGCTCTCTAGCGACTGCTACCAGACTAAAAAATGAGATCTATATTGCAAGTTATGGCCTTCTAAAGTTCTTAGAGCGTTATCACTCATGGTCCATGTGGGTCCACCTCATTCATACCATCCCCAATTTCCTACATCCACGGGGAAATTCCATCCACCGTCCAATCCAACGGCGGGACATGGTTGATTAAGGTTGGTTGTCATTGATGTCAACCCTTGAAGAAAGACCTGTAGCACAAAGGTTTGGGTAATGGACCCAATAGTGTTTGATGTAAATATGACTCATTATTTTTTTTTCATGTTTGATAAGAAGTAAATATGGATGAACTCCAAAGTGGTCCCCTTATGGTGAAATCCCTCACGGGAAGACGCTTTGTGGAGTAAGAGAACCCATGATTAATTGTGGAATAATGAGATGAAGGAAAGTGAATTTGTCAGGGATACTATCCTAGACGGATAGTTCTTGTCATGTCATTTTCGGTGGTATGTGGAACGTCACATAATTCCTCACGGTTAGAGAGTTATGGCCATGAGAAGTTGGAGACCCCAGGTTTGGGTAATGGACCCAAGTTTGTTTGATGGGTAACAGTATGAGTT
>ML790123.1:498473-515086 GCA_009831015.1 Picea engelmannii | reverse complement strand
ATGTTTTTCCAAAGTTTATCAATTCTTAACATTTTTAAGTGGATTTGTGGTTAAACTTTAGAAAATAATATGCTTATACTTATACCTAACAATTAGAATGAGTTTGTTGACATGTGTAGGTACAAAAGAAGCTTCCAAGACACATTTATGTGGCACTATATGTTCAAATTCGAATTTGAGGAGATCATGGAGGAGATCATTGAGAAGATCATGGACCTCATGGAGAATATCATGGAGGATAGGGTTTTGTGTCTAGATGGTTGAGAGATGTATGGAACTAAAGAGATATTAGTGGATCACATTTATGAGTTTGTTATCATAGCTCTTGTATAAATAGGAGTGTTACCTCCTTCATTTGTAGGCTTGTAATCTTAGAATTAGAGAGACTTGTAATCTTAGAGTTGGTTTGTAATGGACATTTTGAAATAAAGATTCATACTTCGATTTTGCTTCTACATCTGAGTCTCCTTTGAAGTGGTGTGCTTGTGGAGTTATGGAGGGCCCCCATGGCCTCACTTGCATGCTTATTTTCTTATTTTAGGTATAATTTAATTTATGTTTTTGTTTGATTTCAGCTCTTAAGTTTTATTAGATGTTCTAATATTGGAAGAGTCTTATTTGAAAGTGTTCTTGTAAGAGAACCATAAGACCTCATACAATTATTAGATTTAGATTTGTTTCATTTCAACTTTCAAAGTTTTTATTAAATGTTCTAATATTGCAAGAGTCTTATTTGAAAGTGTTCTTGTAAGAGAATCATAAGACCTCATACAATTATTAGATTTAGATTTGTTTCATTTCAGCTTTCAAAGTTTTTATTAGATGTTCTAATATTGGAGGAGATCCTAAAATTCAAGTGTTCTTGTAAGAGAACCTTAGGATCTCGATGAATGTTAGATCTAGGTTTGTTTTGTTGTTGGAAGAGATCTTGTTGAATATTTTCTTGTAAGGGAACCAAAGATCTCGGACAAATTAGAAATCTTTCTAGACCTATAGGTGGCACTTCTATGTTTACCTTCCCAGGTTGACATTAAATTAAACTCTGATTGACATCATCAATTAGAACTAAACAATATGGCCACCATAAAATACACTGCGGATCCATAATTGTATTGATAAAAAGGTATAGCCACCAAGGATACAATGTGGATCTATACTCTGATGACCTGAACTGATCGTAGCCACGAAGAATACACAGTGGATCTACGAGATGACAAGACATAGCCACGACCAATACAAAGTGGATCTATGTAACAGTATATGTGTCATTGTTCAATAGAAAACTCCTTCGCAACCTGGGAAAAGTACATATCAAAGTGTTCATTCAACCCAGGGTCTTCTTACCGATCCCAATGTAGTACGAATCTAACCATGTGAATAGATGTCCCGATGTCGAACATGGCATAAACCACTTGATTATCGGTCAATGATGTAAATCGTTAACAAGTGCGAGGGAGATCACCATTAATGTCAATGATTCCCAAAGTACTCTAATACATCCCAACGAATGTGAATGAATGAGCTGGAGTCGAACATCCATGGAATCATCCAATCAGAGGTCAATGGTGTAAACCTGTTGTCGGACGTGAGGAGGCCTGCCATTGAGGCATGCAAGTCCCAAAGTATTAACTGGTTTCTAAGCCTAATTCCCAAATAATGTGTCGAGGTCGACAGGAATAGGCTCGTCGAAGGAGGGCCTTGATGTATCCCCCATCAATGACATGAAACGGACATAGAGATGTAATTGGTAGATCAAATGAACATGGACTGACATGGGTTTTGAGACAAGATATTTGTGATGGCTAACTCTAGAGGTGGATACTTCCCTTGAACACTGAGGCATGATAGCAGAAAAATGACATGGACCAAAACTTGATGATGCAGTGGATGCTGTGACTTACGTCAGGAGACCCAAAGGAGTGAAAGAAACTCAAAGGATTGGCTCAGTGTAGAGGTTCGGCGGATTAAAATGCATGCAAAAGACAAAGTGCCATGTTCAAGGGCGACTCTAAGAATTACTTGGTAATGTTCTCAAGAGACTGCTTGGATTGCTTCTTTCAAATTTTCCCCCATCCAGATAGATGAGTACCTCTTTTTAATTTAACGAGCTCGAGGAGGGTAACACATGCTCGATATAACTCACCTTCGGTAAGTACCTCTTCCTCAAGAAGAAGTAAGGTTTCGGTCCCACATGGGCCTGTCGATGTTTGTTTTAGCGAGTCCAAAGATAGAAAACTTGAAGGTTTTTCATGATTATAGAGTCTGGAAAAACACTTAAAAGAGAACTCTCTCAGTTCCTTTTTCGCACAGTTAGTCTCATGAGGCCGAAAAAGAGATAAACTACCACTCGAAATATGCCCTTTCGAACCTTTTAACGAGTGTGAAAGGAAGCAAGATCACTCAAAAATCTTTTCATATTTAGAGAGTCTAAAAAGACTTTAAAGATGACTCCAAGGGGTTCCTTTTTCGTGTGTCCATACGGGTCCGAAAAAGAGATAAAAGTCTACCCGGTGCGTTCTTATATTCTCGATCTTGAGAACGAACTAAGACTATGCTCGTGGAGGTGGCAAGGTAAACAAACGATCAGAACTGCTTTGAAACCTGTATTGTCAAAACTGCAACCCAGAGGTTTAGTGAAGCCATTATATTATTAAAGAAACCCAAAAATAACTATACCCTATAAAAAATGGAAATTTATAAATAGTAATACAATGAAAATTTTCATTTACCATTTCATTTGCATAAGGATTTGTAGCAGTGGAGATTCTCGCTTTGGAGGTGGATCTTGTTTTGCTTGATACCAGAGCTACGGTTGACCATTTTTCTTGCCGTTTGGACCAGGTAGATCTCCATATCTCCTTCTTTCAATCACATGATTCAATATTCGTTTTCATAGAAATATTTAGATTAAAAAACGAAGCCCTAAGTCACTCCAAAAAAGATCAAATCGACCTCTATGGAAAATGATGGGAAAAAGGCATTCTTTTGCAAAAACGTTTTTGGAAGGTGATAGCAAAGATGCCAATGCCTTGACATTTGGGTGGATGGGTCATTTTTGTCAAAGAATCCATAAAAAACTCAAGAATATACCCACGCAGTGATCATGAAAATTATTTTCATTTAAAAACGTTTTATTGTTGCGTGATGATTGTTGAGTGATAGAAAGAGGGCGTGGTCCTTTTTGAACAATGTGGGCATTAGATTTTGAGTTTTTAAATTGCTTTAAGAAATTGCCGAAATTGCCGAAAAAATTGAATAATGAAATTCTTTGTTTTTTGTGTTTGTAGGTGATTTCGGCAACCATGATCTAGTGGAAAGAACGAGAGCATGAGATCAATGATTTGGCTACTTTGCGGAGTCCTCGTACACGGGCCGCGTTGAGAGCTTGTGGCCTACTGAAATTATTCAAATTACAAAAGATGAAGAAAGAGATTCTTCTGCTTGAGCACATAATCAGCTTGTGGGATGTCGCGGAGCAAGGGTTCCGGATTGGAACACAACTTCTAACCATCGAGTTGGAAGATGTATATTTCTTAACTGGCCTCTCGAAAAGAGGGGTTCCTATAGATTTTTCTGGGCAGAGGGCGCTTCCTGAGCAAGTGGGTGTGTATCTGGCACGTCAGTGTGTCCAGGGAGCAAGACTGGTGGGGGGTAGAATCCCCATCAAGGATATCAGAGAGTTACCCCTTCAGTCCATTTTTTTCTTCCATCATGAGTGTGAAGGGAACCACTAGTGCACATCTAGCATCGAGATCACAAGTAGATTATGGCGTACAGTGTTTGGAGCCAACACTGTTTAACTGGAGCGCAGGGTTTCTTTGGAATGTGAAGGAATAGGTTTCGCGGTGTAGGATGGGGAATAAACAGTTCGGATATGGTTCGTTCTTGGTCTCATTCTTCTTAGAGCACATCCCCCAGATGCAGCCTCAGATTTCATTGGTGGTATGACCAGTGGAAGAACCACAGATGGAATGGTGGACTAGTCTTTCTCTGAGACTAGTGGTAGAGTCAGAGTTCCATTTCACCAGTGACTTCTTTGCCTGGACAAGACGCCAGTATATTTGGATAGAAGACTTCCCATATGCCGAGGTGGACTTTCACAGGAGCATGGATTTGATTCTACCCATGGGGGAAGATTGGGATGCGTCAGGTGAGAGACTAAGCAACACCTTGTCTAGTTTTTGTTTTTTAAGTTTTTAATGTATATATTTTTTTTTGGGTATGTAGAAGAGTTTTTAATGGATGTATTGTTTTCAACATGCAGACAAGGGAGCAGTGCACCTGGCTGAGATACCGATACCAGGACATCATGGGGGTGCTCCAGTTGCAGCAGATCCGGGGGCACCAGTGATAGGTCTCTGGGAGGTTGAAAGAAACATTCAAGGCCTCACGATGGGAATTCCTCCTCTATGGAGGAGAGAAGTGCCTTTACATCTATAGAGGCACACTGTGGGTGCCAGAGAATGTTAATTCTCTACTGAGATGTGTAGTGCACGCAGTGATATGTTACTCTCAGCACAATGCAGTGCAGGGAGATTAAAGTCTCTCTGGTGATTGTATTTTGTATGACTTGTCAGGCGATATTGCATGGGTGTAAAGACCCAACATTTTTATCTTCTAAATAATTTTTTGATGTAATCAAAACATTTCAGTCACGCTATGTATATATATACAGTTCCGAGTTTTTACAGTGCCAAATGATTTGTACATGATGATGCCTTTAATGTGATGTGTTTTAATTTACATGTGATGTACAATTTGTTTTCCTTTATGAAACCTTATCTGTGGGCGAGATACTGATCCATGATGTAATTAGCTAACGAATCTGAAACATTGTTAAGTTCTCTTGGAATATGTCTGTATTCGATGTAATCAAAAATTCGTTCCAGACGACGAACTTGTAGGTGGATATGTAGCACGATAGGATTACGAATAGCATAGATTCGATTGAGTTGATAGACCATGGGTTGGGAGTCTAGGTTAACAATGATACGAGAGATACTTAGGGAGCAGGCTTCAGTCAAAAGTCTGATGACAGCATGGTATTCTTCCATGTTATTAGTCGTTGGTCCTAAGAAAATACCTCATGAACTCACCACCTCGTCAAATTGGTAAATGACCCATGCTGCCAAAGCAATGTTCCGGGTGTGTCGACTAGCGCCATCCACAAACCCGACAAATATAGGAAAGGAAGACGTCATCTGCGCATGAAAACAAAAGGCATAGTATGAGTGGAAAAGGTAAAGACTCGAGCACATGAAAGAAACAGTCACACCAAACTAAAATACAATAATGTACAAAGTACACATGCTGGGTGATCTAGGCATAGTACTTTTTAAGGTAAAGCCCATTCCGGGGCTCTCCTAGGGAAATTCCATCATAATGGACTAACTCGTAGGCGCCTCTATGTAGAACACATTTCAAAATGTAAGGGCCATGCCACAGAGGTTCTAACTTACCTATCCCTAGTTTGTCATGAGCCTGGTCATAGACGAGGACTAAGTCTCCTTCTGCAAAAGTCCAAGGATGAACAGATTTGTCGTATTGAGTTTTTATCCGTTTTTGATGTGCCTCGTTAACGAGAGCGGCATCACGATGTGTTTCGTCTAGTTTGGTCAGATATAAGAAACGTTCTTCTTCGGAAGAAGTATGGGGTAAGAGTTCTACTTGAAGTTTCAGAGATGGAATCTCACACTCGATTGGTAAAACGGCTTCGATGCCATACACTAACTGGAAAGGAGTAAATCCAGTTGCGGTTTTCATGGAAGTACGGTAAGCCCAGAGAGCAGGGAAAAGTTGTAGATGCCAGGATGTCTTATTTTCCCCTACCATGCGTTGAATCATGGTTTTGAGGACCTTTTTGATGGCTTCAACTTGGCTGTTGGCCTAAGGATAGTATGGGGATGATTTTTCATGGAAAAAACCCAACTTGACATGCAATTCACTCATCATCTGGTTCTTAAAGTGTGCACCGTGATCGGTGACAATGGTGTGTGGTACACCAAAATTAGTTATGATGTGGTTAAAAAGAAACAAAGTTGCGGTACCATCGTTCAGGAAGGTAGGCATAGCCTCAGCCCATTTTGTAAAGTAATCGATGGTGACGATTATATAACCGTGCCCCCCGGCTGAGGTAGGCTTACATTGCATGAAATCAATACCCCACTTGGAAAAGGGGCTGATGGCGATAATCAGGTGCAGTGTAGTAGGGTGGGTGCGTGCCTTGTTATTAAAAACTTGGCAGGGTGGGCATTTTTTGACTGCCTCAATACAATATTTGAAAATCGAGGGCCAAAAATAGCTGGCACGTAAAAAAATTTGGGTTGTGGCCATCCCAGAAAGGTGACCACCACAAGATCCAAGGTGATAGTCATTCAGAACGTGTTCATCCTCTGCATGAGTCAGACATCGTCGAAGGATAGTGTCAATACCACGGCGATACAAGGTGTCGCTGACGATAAGATAATGATGAGAATGGTGACGAATACGTCGACGCTCTTCACAGGAAATGTTAGGTTGAAAGCGTTGGGTATGGATATAAAGGAGGATGTATCTGTACCAAGGATCAAAGGTGCTTATGAGGAAAAGAGTTTCATCAGGGAGAGAATCTCTAGGTTCGATATCTTCATTAGCATGGGGGAGATCGCAGATGAGCTCCGCAAACACCAGGAACTTTTTGGCTTTGGACTTCGCAAATTCAAGATCAAATTCCTGAAGGATGACGATCCATTTAGAGTATTTTCCCCCAAGCACTTGACATGTCAAGACGTGGTACATGGGGCTTGAGTCCGCAATTACAGTGGTGGTGCGTAGTAGGATGTAATGGCGAAATCTCTGGACAATGATGACGGCTACCAGAGCTAGTTTCTCTACATGTGAATATCGGAGTTTGGGTCCAGATAGACTCTTGCTCAGGTAATAGATCACATGTTCCTCACCATTGGGGTCCTCCTGAACTAATACCATTGCAATAGTGGAAGTGGAGGTAGCTAAGTAAAGGATGTAGTCCTTTGTATACTCTGGAGGGTGCAACAAAGGTGCGTGGGTCAAGGCATGCTTGAGAGCATCAAACGATCGTTGAGCGATGTCGTCCCAGATGAAAGGGGTGTTTTTCTGCAACAATCACATGAATCCTTTAGTTATCTCAGTGTAGTTACAAATGAAACGGAGAAGGAAGTTTTCTTTTCCTTGCAAACTTTGGAGTTGGGTCAAATTAGTAGGTGGGGGTAAGGCCAGAATAGCCTTAATTTTTAAGGGATCCACCCGAATCCCGTCTTTAGAGACAACAAAACCGAGGAGTCGACCAGATTCGACAACGAAAATACACTTATGTGGGTTCAAGAGGATACGGTAAAACCAACATCGGAGAAAAATAGCCCGTAAGTGATCAACGTGATCTGATCGATTGGATGAGTGGGCAGGTAAGTCGTCGAGGTAAGGTTCTGCAATATGCTTGATATCGTGGAAAGCGTACGATATGGCCCACTGGAAAGTAGCACCAACATTTTTGAGACTAAAAGGTAGCTTTCGATAGGCAAAAGTTCCCCATGGGCAGATAAAGGTTGTCTTATGTTGATCAGCAGGTAAAATTTTGATCTGGTTATACCCGGAAAAACCATCCATGAAGGAGAAGATTACACTCCTAGCGCAATTATCAATTATTTGGTCGATGAAGGGCGTAGGGTAGTTGTCCTTTGGACAAGCCTTATTGAGATCCTGATAGTCAACACAGACACGGATGGTCCCTTGGTTTTTGGTAACCGAAACAAGGTTGGAAACCCATTCTGTCAAAGGGATGGGATAGATGAAGCCAGATTTTAAAAGTTTCTCAAGTTCTGCCTTTATAGCTACGATTTTCTTGGGATGAACCGGGCGGAGTTTCTGTCGAATAGGTTTCACGCCTAGGTAAGTCTTGATTTCATGCACGACGATCGAAGGGTCGATCCCTAGCATTTCCTTACAGCTCCAAGCGAAGACATCGCGGGATTCTTTAAACAAAGTGGTGTAAGATACCACTTCTTCGGGTGTGCAATTAGCACCAAGGTTAATGTTTTCCACAACGCCTTCTTTGATCGAAATATCGATAATGATCGTAGTAGAGATATTTTCCATATTCCCCTCAGAAAGAGTATCTTGTGTGAGGATGGGAGATTGTGGAGAATGGGTAACATCAGGAGGGAAGACAGAGTGTATGTCTTGGTGAATTTCTTCTAGAGGCAGAAGAAAAGAGGATCGATGATGGTTCTCTTCCCAACGTACGTCGTCAATACTAATCATTTCCATTATAGATTCGTCGGAAGGAAAAATTTGGGAAATGTAATCAATTGCAGACGACAGGGAATCCAACCATGACGACATCGAGTAAGCATAAGGTGCCAATAGATGGGGGTTGTCCGGGGAGGGAGAGGCAGATTGAATAGCTACGTATGTAGCCTCGACTGGGCTAAGTGGCATGGTGTCCCCTAGCACATCGAATTCCATAGGACTAGGTACAATCCAAGGCTCAGATGATTCCAAAGATTGATAAGGCATAGTCGAAATCATATTGATGGTGGAAATATGATTTGTGGTGGGTGGAAGTGGTGTAGGGAAAGTACCCATAAGGCTAGAATATTTCAACAAGCCAAAACCAACGCTTTCATACGTAACTTTGTGGTCTCCCAAAAAAGGGATGTTGTTGGTAACGGGGGCACTAGTGTCAGGTGTATAGAAATATAGTTGATCGATAGTGACAATTTTTCCTTGATGGGGGAATTGAACACATTGAAACACTGACGAGGCGATGGCAGTCATAGCGTAGAACCAACTTCTTCCAAGTAGTAGGTTGTAGTCGAGGGGGGCTTCGACCACCTCGACATCAATAGTAACAGTTTTTCCGCCCAACTGAACGGCTAAGGATTGTAAAAGTCCATGAGGATGAAAACCTCTCCCATCGAAAGCGCATAACATCGTAGGGGATTTGTTAAGGGTAGGTGATTTTAAGCCTTTCCAACAAGCTAAAGACATGACACAAGTAGAGGCTCCCTCATCCAAGATAGTTTGGTGGATTTTTTTATTGTGAACAACAACATCGATTTGAAAATCTAGTTGGTGGGAGAGTCGAGGTTGATGATCATCCAGATTAAACTTGAGGCTATTAGACGACTCGGGATCGAAAGCACTGATGGTAGCCAAGAGCGTTCTACGTTGATTGGGACAGTGTTGTAGAACTTCTAGAGCAGACATAGCACATGGTGCTTGAGCCAAATCTTCGACGATGTTGTAGTTTTGGGCATCCCGCGAACTAGGATTGAAGGTATATTTCAGAATAGTGCTCTTAGGAGGGCGTAAGATGGAGTCAAATGAAGTTTTCTCGATCTGGAGTGGTCCGGACAGAGGGCTAGCAGACGGAGGATTAATGAAAGATGGTAATGGGTCCGATAAGGAACTGTTAGTAGTCTTCGGCTTATCAGGTTTAATTGATGTGTCATATGTCGTAGTGCGAGTGGTCAGATTAATCCCATTAAACATGTAAATGTGGGCACTTGTTGAGGCCTCATCATGGGATTGGTTGGAACTGCCCCCTAGAGTGGGGGTTTGCGCAACCAAAGATTGTTGCTGTGGAAAAGGTTGGGTAAGCACAACAGGTTGTGAATTTCCCTTAAATATCTTGGCCACTTCATCGCGATGTGTATAGTCTCAGGTGTAGTGATCATCACCACAAATAAGACATGGGAATTTCGGTTTCCATTGTGGTTGTTTTCCGGCAGCAGGGGTTTGAGGTTGATTTTTTAGTTGTTCATTGTTGTTGTTTTTCTTGGGTTTATTTCTTGCTTTCTTCTTGCCCCTAGGTTGTTGTGAAGGGGTCGATTGGACCGCATTCACCTCAGAGACCTAAGTTTGAGGGGAGGTAGAAGAGGGTGCAGTTGAACTGGGAGCAAACGTCGAAGCATACCGTTGGGTTGTTCCAGTCGACTGGGAAGGAGATTGGGTTTTGACAGAGCCAATAACTCCATCTGTGTGCGAAGTAGATGATGGTTTGGATGGATCATTAGTGGCATGGGTAGCATTTGGTATCAACTCGTACAGAGTACCAGATTGTGAATAAACCAAATCTAAGTACTGATCTCGGGCAATAGCTTCTTCCTCGGTGACTACACCACCCATAGCAACATCACGAGCGATTTGGGGTAACAATGATTTAGTGAACCATTCCGCTAATAATTGGTCAGGAATGACCTCTTTGATTAGCCTTCGTCGTCATCTCCATTCATGAATATGATCAGAGATATGTACGGAATTTGTCTGACGAAGGGAGGTCAATAGTTCGGTACCCATCTCGTATTGAATGGGTAGTTGGAAGTGTGTGAGGCAGGACATGGCAAGAGAGTTGAAATCGTGAAAAGAAGCACGTGGTAGTTCAATATACCACTTTGTTGCAGAACTCGTAAGCGTTCGTTGGAAAAGATGCAAACGCATAGAATCGTCCATGAGGGAGTTAGATGAACACCACAAATGGAAAGTCATCACATGGTTGTTTGGGTCTTCTCCGGACTTTCCATCGAATTTTGGAATATCAGAAGGAAGTTTATCTAGAATAGATGGCCAAACCGAAGAATGAAAAATAGGGTCATTCATTAACCGAGACAAGTCTGGAAGGTCCAGAGTCACTAAGAAAGGTAGTTGTCGATTAACATGTGGGTAATACTGGTGTGGCATAGGAACACCAGTAGGACCATACACTGGGTTAGATGGATAATTGTAACCAGTGGGCCCTCTTGTATAAGGTTGGTGTTGACCAGGGTACATAGGATTTGAGGTGTTTTGGGAAACATGTGCGAACGGAGGATAACTAGATGGGTTTTGAGGATTATAAGCTGGAATTGGCGTTTGTCCATAAGGGGAATATAGATGGATCCCTTGAGGGGGAAGAGATTGTTGTGGAGCTTGAGGATTGTGTCCCCCCGAGAACTGTGGATTTCCTAGAAAAGGGATGTTCCACAGATTGGGTGTGGTAGACAAATTTTGTCCATACGGTTGATGGTAGGCTCCGGATTGAGGTTGCCCCCTAGCATGACGGTGCCCTCCAAATGGAAGTTGTCCTCTAGTGGGAGGATGCCCCCCATCTTGAGGTAGAGTTCCCAATATTTGGGAACCAGACGTAGACGACTGACCAATGTTGTTTAATGGATTAAAGCCACCAAGACCGGTCCCTCTGGGTTGTTGTATAGGTATAGAACTTCCAGGCATAACTTGGGTAGTAGCGACAACAGAAGAATTCAGTGCTCTATACCCAAAAGGGAGTGATGATGAAGGTCTAGGTGTTATTGGTGTGCCAATTTCATCTTGGCTAACCACTGCATTACTGGTGGGAATAGTTGGAATGTGAGGGAACATTGTAGAGTGGGACGTCTAGAGAGAAAAAGTGGACCTTGGGACAACGGACGATGTGTTCAGACCAACGGATGGTGTGGCTGAAAAAATGGTAGTACTGGTAAAATGGTTTAAAGGTACAGTGTAGGTGATAGGCGCGTCAGCACCTATTCTTGTTCCATAAAGATCCTGCACCATGCGCGGTGGACTTCGAATGATGTCTGTGGTCCAAAAGGGGTCATCGAATAAAGGGTTTGAATGAGGCCCAGTCAGAATGTCAGAAGGATTGACGACGATAAATTCATCGGCTGAATTGAGTTGGAGAACACGTCTCTCATATCCCTCCGGAATGCGGAAAGCCTCCAGAGACTCTGAAACAATTTGAAAATTCTCTAAAGAAGTGGGAACTTCTTCTTGGGAGGTTATAGTGTCGTGAACCTCGCTTTGTTGAGGAGATTCCTCCATAGAATGAGGGGGTAAAGGGGTATTCTCTTCCATATTTTCTGGAGGAAGTCCCTATAGCCTCTGCGAACAGCATGGAGGGTCGATGTTGGTGAAAAAAAGTCGGCGGAAAAAATCTATGGCCAACTACCGAAAAGAAGTAGCATATGCTAATAAAATATAGGAATCACAACCAAGCAAACAAGACCTTCTCTCGATGACCGTACTAGTTGGTGATGAAATCCAACGTCGCGTGATCAAGTCAAGAAGGGGCGAGGATATGGTGGAATAGTTACAATGGTGACCTGCTTAATGGACTTTCACCTTGGTGCAAGCTTCCATGCAGTAATTGTGGATTTACCCTCCAAGGAGCCCGAGTGAGTTTGACCAATGTCTTCTCCAGGTACAGTGAGACTTCCCTTCACTGTCACCTTGTGTAAGACCCTAAATATTATGGCCACTAAGGTTACCAATTCGTAGTCAGCCCCTGGGTGGGTACAGTCGACAGTCCAGTCCGAACATACGGGCAGGGTATCTAGCCCGAAATCAACTTGAAAGGCTTCCACTCAACATTGTGGGTATACCTTTAAGCGATCCCCATAATACGATCTGACCACTACAATCAGTCAAACCATGGAGGGATAATCTCCGTAGCTTTCCCGAGTGTGACCTCGTGCGTAACCCCTGTGTGAGAGGGGGATCCCAGGCAGACTTATACGACAATTGGATTTGACTCTCCCTAGCTTAGGATGATAATGTTTGTTTTGGAAACTTTGGAGAGTTATGCTCATAGCCTAATCCAAAGTACTAATCCTAGTCTACTGTTGGTGGAGGATCCTAGAAAATAAAATGTTCTAGATAGTTTTTAATTAGCGTTCATTTTATAGTTGTTCTTTACTCAAAAGGGGTGCATGGAAGTGAAACAGATGGAATGATGACTCAATCCTCAAAAAATGCATCAAAGATGATAACCATTCATTTCTTTTCAATGAATATCTATTTAAGGGAGAGAGAGAGAGTTCTTTTCACTAACAAGCACTAATAAGGAATGTTCTCAAACAAATTTTCTTCAATCAAATCCGATGTGGTGCTAAAATATTTTGAAATGCCTTCTAATATGCAAAATCAATCATGAAGGTGTCTCTTTATTGTTTGTATGTGAATAATGATTAATTCAAAACAACACTTCTCCTGCCAATTATCCTTTTGGATCAAGGAAACTCAGACAAACACAAGCATGTTTCGTACAAACAATACACCCTCTTGTTGTGATAAAAAACAAGAAGCAAAAGAAAACAAAACAAAGAAAACCAATAACTCCACACAAAAAGAGATATCGAAGAAAAATGACCTTAACAAAATCCAATTGAAGAGATTCGTAGACTTCTGATGTCCTTCACCAGAGTTTCTCATTCAATCAAAAAGGAGAGAAAAACAGTGCATTGGTTTCAAACTCCCAACAGTAGAAAAACTCAAAAATAATGAAGAAGACTACAAAATCTAAACAACAAGGTATTTGTTCCTCGGAAGGAAGGATGTCAAAGTTGAATGGGAAGAATCATTGACTCACAGAGAGGCTCAACAAGTGAGAACAGAGACTAGACCCTGCAAAGAGCAATTCTGGAAAGGTTTTTGGCCAAAAGAGGGCTGGCACTTTGGTGTAAAGGGCACCAAGCGTTATAGCACTCTGTGTAAGATAGTCAAGGAGCGTTGGCGCTCGATTAACATAGCCACAGGGGCGCCAGGCTTGAAAAGCTCCTAAAAATGTCAAAAAATCCAAAAATTGCAATCTAGTCTGGCAATCAAGATGAGTGTGATGGGGTAGGGAGTCAATCAGCTCATGAAATCAATCAAAAAGGGGTGAACCAGGTCTAAAAACAATCAAGGGGTAAGACAAGGTCTATGAGGAGAAATCAAAACCAAAAAGTTTCGATTCGAGACTCCCCAACGGAGTCACCAATTTCTGTTGAAGGAAAATCTCCCTGCGGACAGGTAGATCTCCTCTTGAGAGCTAGACTCTTAACTCTTAATACAGAATATGCTTAACGTGGACATTGACTTCCTTTCATATCTATACAAACTAATGCATGAGAAGGAAGGAGAAGAGAAGTACCTTTTATCGACGTTTGTCCCTGCACGCTCTGAGCTGAGCTCCAATCTTTCGCTCCTCGATGAGCCCTGTAGACAAACAGTAGTACAACCACTTCCTAATTTATTGATATTAGCTTGAAATAGATCTATCTATCAAAGATAAGTTCATGCGCAATTAAACACAAACTAGAAAGAAACAGGCCAAGCGTGTCATATTAATGAGAATAATGACAGAAGTAGCTTACAACCGTAGATGCGAATGCGACAGCTTTGTCAAGTCCCCTTTGTCTAACCCTTGCTCCAAATATCCACGATCCGGATGACAACAACTTTACTGATTACTTTCCTCCAGTTCACTGTATGTTTCCTATGAGATCATAGGTTTCATGCTTCTAATTCTTCCCCCTTTCCACCATTATAGAGCTTGTTTATATAGGTTTAGAGAGGCTTAACCTCTTGAGGTATCTTTAGGGTAAGTTGAGGATTTCCCTCCTTGAACCAAGGATCTTCTCCTAAGATCATGACTGAACCAGGAATTCGAATGCAATTGCCTTCCAAGATTGAAAGATCCTCCCCTTATTCTCCTCAACAGATCAACTGCTGCCCAGATTAGACAACACTCCCTCAAAAGGGGCATCAGGGCACTATAGCGCTCCCTAGTAGGCTCAAAGGGGGAGCCAACGCTCTAAAGATCTATAGTGCTCCTTCAGAGGGGAAGTTTGGTGTTATAACGCTCCCTAGCACCTTATAGGGGAGCGCCAATGCTCCTAAGGGTGATGTAGGAGAGAGCTCCCTTCTAAAACTTTAGTTTGAAAGCTCCTTTCAGGGGACAAGAGATATTTGACTTCAGTTAACCATCTCTCTTTATCCAAATCAGGTGTTTGAGGTATTTTAAGTGTCTCCTTAGTGTCTTCATCATGGCAGTATGCTTTACTTGTCATTTGCGACATTTGTAAACAATATGCGACACTTGCGACAGTTGTGAACAATGTGCGACACTTGCGACACTTATCAAAGCGAGCAATTTTGATGTGTAACAGGTTCCAGAAGGGAAGTGGAAGATACAAAGGTAAGTCTCCTCTCAAATGCTTTAACTGTGGTAGAATAGGACATATTGTTGAAAACTGCTACTATAAAAAGAGAAGTCTCAACAATAAAAAGAGCTTCTACTCCAAGGATGATGACATCTCCTCAGATTAGAGTGATGAAGAAGATAATGATGGAGGAGAAGTCCTCTTCATAACCCAAGAAACCTAGGATGACGATCAAAAGAATTCTAAAGAAGAAGAAATCAATTGTGAAGAAGATTCATATGAAGAAACCAACCTTGATTCCTTTTGGGGATACAAAGACAATGCAAAGAGTGAACAAGAAGATGAGAATCTTGAAAAGTTGAAGCATGTTGAAACTAAAAATAGAAACCTTAGAAACACAAACACAATACTAAAAGGTGAATTGAGTAGTTGTGAAGAAGAGAATTGCAAGCTTGAAAAGACCATTAATAGCTTGAAGAAACAATTAGAAGATTATGAGAAACTGAAAGAAGAATTAGATCACACAAAAGGGGAGCTCCTATTGACAACAGAAAAGTTGAAGAAGTTCGAAAAAAGAACTAAAAAATTAGATGAGATCCTTAGCAGTCAAAGATCTCCAAACGATAAGACAAGACTAGGATACAATGTCAGTTTGAAGACAACAAAACAATAAAAGGAAATTGAAAATGATGAAACCAACATTCCAGAACAAGTTGAACAACAAGATAGAAGACTAGAATTCAGAAGGAATGAGACATCAAGAATATCCTCTCCCATCAGGTATGAAAGAAATCATTATAAAGGAAACTACAGAAGAATAGATCATGAACCTAGATGGACCACACCACAAAGAAGGTCACTTACGCCCAGGTATCAAAATTTCTTTCTTGGACATTGTTATACTTGTGGAAATTTTGGACACAAGGCAATCAATTGTAGAATCAATGAAAGGAATAACTATGCAAGCCACATGAATGGTGAAAATAGTAGATATGGAAATGTTCATAGACCTGTCAAAAAAAATTATAATCCACTTGACTCATTAATGGATCAAAATATTGTATGTTACAAGTGCAATAATCTTGGTCACAAAGCACGAGATTGCAGAGAGATGAAGGAAGATAATCATATGCCAAAAGTCTGCATACCAACTACAACATGGAAAAGGAAAGAAATTCTACACAATGAAAATTGTTGAATAGCATTGGTCGCTAAAGAATGCAAAGAAGAAGATGAATGGTTCATAGATTGTGGGTGCTCATCTCATATGACCCGAGATCAAAGAAAATTTGTCAGCTTGAAGAAAAAGGGTGGAAATGTTTCATTTGGAGATGAGTCATCTACCAAAATGCTTGGAAAAGGAACTGTAAAGCTTGGAAGTGAAAATGTAAAAGCAGGAAAAGTCCTATTGGTTGAATACTTGAAGCATAATCTACTCAGTGTTAGTAAAATGTGTGATCAAGGATACACTCTTACATTTGACTCCCGAAAATGTAAAATTAGAGAAAATAACTCAAGAATATTAGTTGCAACTGCAACAAGAAGACCAAATAACATATACATCCTAGACATGAAGAAGAGAGAGAATATAGAAGCCACAAAAAAGGATTCCAAGGAAGAAAAAGTCCCAAAGACCAAAAATAAGGATGAAGTATTATTGAGTGCCACATGTTCAGGGGGAGCAACCCCAAAGAA
>ML790123.1:446965-458574 GCA_009831015.1 Picea engelmannii | reverse complement strand
TGTGAGATACATTCTTACACAATTATAGCATTGAGAAGAAGCAACAAAATAGTCCATAGTAGATGCACACATAAAAAAGAGTTCTCCCGAAAATATCTTGGCAAACAATGGATTTTCCTCATTAAAAGTTCTTGTAATAGTACATGAAAACTCCAAGAGCCAAATTCCCTTTTCGTTTAGAGTTTCTAGCATTGATACTCATTTACAAAATAATTGCCATCACTTTTCTTGGTGTCCAACTGGTAGTTTTATGTTTCATTCAAAAAATTGCCCCTTTCATTTCTTGGCCTTCCAAATTACATATTAGTCCTTTTCTCCAAAAAGACTTTATTATATTCAATTTTATATTAATTTGGTGCCACCTCATTCCCTCTTTGACTTTTAAATAAATTCTTAAGGAGTCCAAATGAACAATAAAATAATTGATTTCTTTGGAGCAATGATGAGTGAAAATACTTTTCCTTAGGTTTATTGATGGACATATGTAGCTTATGCGTGCTCCCATGCTCAATATTTGCACTACAGGTTTTCATCACTTTATCATTTTGGCTCCACATATGATCATTGTTCATGCGTTGGTACCTCATCCTCTGACCTTGTTACATATGTGTTCATTTAAATTCTCTCTATTCTCATCATTTCCCGATGACATGAATCTATACATAACATTTGCAAAGCCAATGTTGTATATTGGTGGGTCCTCCTCACCATGATTTTTATCCTCCATGTTTATGTTATTCAATTTCTCATACATAATTTCTTCATATTGAAGTGTATAATCTCTTTTTAGTGTTGGTACATGGATAACATCACTGCAATATATATAAGCTGCAAATATACAAAAATTCAAGTCATATTTTAGAAAAAATGTATTTAACATAAAAACAAATCAATTGGCAACTTAATATAGAGTTTTTGTTTACTTCCCTAAGTTCAATCTCTCATCCCTTTGATAATGATTTTGCATATGCTTACTTGAAATGACACATTATCAGGTTTCTAGGCTATTGACAATGTGCCCATATTAAAATTTGAAAACTTGGAACAAATGGTAGGGAATATCCTAAAACATATACTAGACAAGTAGTAGAGATCAACAATACCTTTCAAATGGTATAAATAGTGCAAAAAAATGGAGTTTGGGGTCAAAATTTACAGTGAAAATACACACAAAAAAATGTGTTTTACCTTATGTGATGTGTCACATCCCTTTTAAATTTTGGTGCTATTTTCCCTATGTCACACCTCTCCTAAAATTTGGCACGATAAATTTTTAAACATGGGAACACTTTTATGTATCATGAAAAAAAAGTCTTTTAGTGTGATATGTTTTGAAAACCCTTGTATCATAATCACACTTTATTTAGACTTTTGTGCAATACGATATCATTTGGGGTGTATTGCACTCACATGATTTTTATGGTGGTCCGACATGGGATGGAGGTTGGAGTGTATCACACTCACATGTTTTTTATGGTGGTGCAACATGGGATAGATATAGAAGTGTATCGTACTCACATGATTTTTAGGGTGGTGCAACATGGTATGGAGCCTTTCTTTATGATCCCCTTTAAACATTGGATGATACAAACCATAGAATTATGTCTCCTCATGTTCCACCTCATGCACACTTACTCAAAACTATTTTCTTAAGTGTGATCCTTTAAAACTTGTTTTTTATGCACTCCCCTTAAAACTTGGGATGAAACCAATCCATAAAGAAATACTTGCCTTATTTTCACCGTCTCAAGTGTATTTCATTGACACAATGTTTTGGTTGATGTGATATGGTATGGATTGTAGAGTGAATTGCGCTCACACAATGTTTTGGTTGATGTGAGATGGTATGGACTGTAGAGTGTAGAAACCTCTTTGTACCTCTTTTTTCCTCCATATTCTTCCTTCAACTTGTAAACCCATTTATTCTGCAATGCTCTTTTACCTACAAGCAACTGAACCAAATCCCAAGGCTGGTTATGTACCAAAGAATCCATCTCCTCTTTCATGCCTTGCTCCCACTTATTTATAGTTTCTACCTGCATTGTTTCTTCATATCCTTTTGGTTCAATAGAATCAATCAATAATAAATAATACATTGAAGGAGAGTATTGTCGAGTAGGTTTACTCATCTTGGTATATATTCTTGTAGGAGTTTGAGGTTCTTGTTTCCTTTTTTGTTCTTGAACATTTTGATTTTCTGGCACCTATGGGATTTCATTTTTTGTAATTTCATCAAGCACTATGTATTTTGTGTTTTCCTTTTCCTATTTTTTTTCCTGCAACCAATATTTGTACATTATATTCTCATTGAATACCACATCTCTACTCCTAATGATTTTGTGATTTTCATAATCCCATAAGCGATAACCAAAATCATTAACTCCGTATCTAATAAAAATACACTTCTTGGATTTTTCCTCAAGCTTTGTTATATTTTCTTTATCAACATGGACAAAAGATTCACAATTGAAAGTATTAAAAAATGAGTAGTTTACCTTTCTTCCTCTCCATGCCTCCTCTATAATGCCACCATACAAGGAACTTGAAATCCCTCTATTTATCAAGTAAACAACAATATCCATAGATTCAACCCAAAACTATAAGGGAAATCCTGCATGCAATCTCATACTCCTTGCACGCTCCATGATTGTCTTGTTCATCCTTTCTGACACACCATTTTCTTGTGGTGTTCTTGGAACTATCCTCTCTCTATGAATCCCATAGTATGAACAATAACTATCAAACTCCTTGTTGAAATATTCACCTCCATTGTCTCATCTGATAAACTTCAACTTATTTCTTGTCTCATTCTCAACCAAAGTTTTCCATTTCATAAAGGTATACAAAACATCATATTTTTTTTTAATGCAATAAACCCAATTTTTCCTAGTTGCATCATGAATAAAAGTAACATAATAGTAAGATCCACCAAGAGATGGCACCTGAGCTAGTCCTGATACATCTATATGCACAAACTCTAACTTTTACTCTTCTTTTCCTTCCCAACTCCAAGGAATCTGACTCTTATGTTTTCCATAAACACAGTTCTCATAGAAATTCAAATAAACCTGCTTCAAAATATGCATTCCCTTCTCACTCATGTGTCCAAGACTATGATTCCATAATGTTGTATATGCTCCTATGGAAACTAAATAAATAGAAGAATCAACATTACCAGTACATAAATTCAACATACCTACCTTTTCTCCTTTTTTTATTACCAGTGATCCTTTAGTCACCTTCCATAGATTTCTTTTACATGTAATTGCACAGCCTTCACTATCCAACTGCCATGTTGAAATTACATTTATTCTCAATTCATGAATGTTCTTCACCTATTTCAACAACCATTGGTTTCCATTCTGTAATTTTATTTGTATCTCACCCTTTCCAACAATTTTGCATGGTTTGTCATCACCCAAATAAACTTGTCAAAATCACCTTTACCATAATATTGAAAATATTTCCTATGGGTTGTGGCATGAAATGAAGCCCCTTAGTATACTACCCAACAATCAATAATATTATCTAATGAAAGGATTTAATCATTTTTCAACACATCATCTGTTACATTTCCTTCCTGGTTTTTCTCCTGTTACCCATCTCCTTGTTTTCCTTTTAGAAACCAACAATATTTCTTCTTGTGTCCTTTCTTCCTGCAATTCCATCATTCTAGTCTCTGAGTATGAAGGTTTCCATAGTTAGCCATAATGTTAGCAAGTTTTCTGGATAAAAATTGTGTAAGAAGTTTTGAAATGTCCAACATTTCGAGTAGAAACTTGTTGGCCCTTGACCAAGTTTTGGGAGATTCTTGGTCATGTTGACCTATTTTGCGACTTTGATAGCCTGTCGAAGGAGGAGCGCAAGATGAAGTAGAGATCACAGGATCTTGACCCCTTTTGGGTCCTTTTTGGGTTTTTTGGATTATGTAACAGGATTGGGATGTCGACCCATGGGTTTACCCATGCTTAGGCCTATTTTGTAATATATAAATAGATGTCTAGGCAATGTAAGAAGTAGAAGTGCATATGTGTGATGTTAGGCCACTAGTCATATGTAAATGTATGCTAAGTGAAAGTAGAGTCTGTAAGTGCTTTGTGCATGACGACAAGAGAATTGCAGAGCTAAGTGCAAGTGGTTGTAACATACGGTGGAAGGCTTTGTGCTACAACACAAGGAAGAAGGATCTAGTGAGCTGTGCAGATGTTTTGTCCTATGCGGAGAAGGGTTTGAAGGATTTGTGCATGTAACCTATTGAGAAGCTAATAAAGAAGAAGAGTTGGTGGATGTAGCCCTATGGTGGGGGTGAACCACGTAAATACTATGTTACTCTGCTCTGTGTGACGTTTTGACGCTTTTATATGTTATTTTCTAAGTTCTTTTGAGATGATTAGATAAATCTGCTTATGCTTAGTGCTAATGATATGTGAGAATGTTAGATTTGATCTGTATGAATATTTTTAGTGCTTGATCTACTAGATCTAATCGATTTACATATGATAAGTTCTTAAATACATTAGGTCAGTGTGAATGTTGTGAATCTTTGTTTTATCAGCGAAGTAGATATTGATTGCATATTGAGGAACTGGTGGTGCTAAGTTCTCTATTAAGTATCATAATCACAGATCTGTGTCCCAGCTAAGTTTGCAGACACTTGAGTCCTGCAACCACCACTACCTCTACCTCGGGTGAGATTTCATATTCTTCATAGGTGTTGTAGAAAGGGCCGATAGTTAGGGTTTTTTTGGTGCGTTGTTGTAGTGTTGAACCCTGGGTCTTCCCTTGTGCCAACAAATGGTTCAATTGATCATAGGAAAGTTAGTACGAAAGAACTGACCCACCCAAGTCATCAGTTTTGTAGTCAACCTCACAGGGAAGTGCACAGAGGGCCTACAAATGAATTGGGCGTAGTACCTTGTGAACCAATTAGAACTTGACTGCAGAGAAGCCCATGATCAAGGGTACGAATTTCATTTCAGCTGGCTATTGATTCTGATCGCTTTCATTTCTTGGGAGATGCCAGAAGGTGCGACCTTCCCAGACATCAAGCCCTTTGAACCTTTGGCCGCAAAGTTCAGTACACTGTGGTATTCTAGTGACATGAATAAGAAATGACAGTCAAATACCATGTTCCACACATACTGAAACTAGTTGAAGGTAGCCATACAGTCCACGCCTCACATAACTCCGAATACTTTACACAGGTTCCGACCTTTGATGAAGTTCAACGCTGATAGAAATTTCATTTATATCATAGCTCACACCGATGAACATAAGGAACATCTGCAGTCCTACTACAAGATGATAGAGGAGGACTTGGAGGATATCACTAAGGAATGGTCGATGGACCTCCTCATTCCAGCAGACCCTGCGGAGATATCCGATATAGACAGCCCAGAAATTGTGTAGGATACACCTGGGCCTAGAAAGATAAAGAAAATTGAAGAGGTCCAGGATTTAGATAGTGCATCCATAAAGACTGATTCCATATCACACGAGCAAGGAAGTGATGGTGGAGAGATAGATGGAACATAAGTTGAATAGAATAAAGGCAAGGTTACACCGCCTAGAGACGAGGAGGAACCCTCGAAGAAAAGGAAGGTTTCCCCCCTGAAGAAATCAAAATATTCTATGGCCAAAATGTAGAATATCCTCACCTTAGATGACTTCGATTTCATTATAATGTCCTTGAATGATGCTTTGCTGGAGATAGCAGAGAAACAAGAGGCTAAGTAGGAAGCGATGTACAATCGAATTGAGGTTGATCTCCAAGGGGTGCAACAGGCACTGCAGTCCAGCCGCGCAGTCTCCACTGTGCCTCTGCCATTAGGAATACCAGAACCAGGAGATGAACCAACTCAACTCCACTGCCTAGCTAATACAGTCAAAGCTCGCCTTCGACGAGCACAAGAAGAAATAGCGCAAGCCACCTAGGCTTTGACACAAGTACAGGGATTACTTGTCGAACAATGTAGTGCTACAGAACGAGAAAATATTTCTCTCCAAGCGAAGTGGGATGAAGAAAAAGCACAGCTGCAGCAAGACAAGGAATAATTGCTAGCAGAGCAACTTGCAGTAAAGGAAGAAGTTAACAGAGCACTTCGCTCTGTGATATTTGTATAATTAAAGGCTAAAGAGAAAGTTCCACAACAAGTAGCGCAACTTGAAAAAGTGATCTTGTAGCTACAACAACACATAGCATATTTGGAGCTATGCGTAGTACCCGAGACCCCTCAATATGTAAGAGACCAAAGGGAAGCAACCGCTAGGAGAGCAGTTGAGAGACTGAAGGCTCTTTCCCTAGAGTGCAAGCAACTGACTAACCGTAGTGCCCAAACATATGATAACCTCACCAAGAATCCAGAATTGCAGGCACTCGAGTCGCAACTCAAGGAAGCGAAGCATCACGCAGACACACTACAGGCATAGCTGAAGGCCCTATCGGCTGTAGACATAATGAAGAGGTCTCAAGAGAAATATATTGTCCAACAACAGATCCATACAATCCAGAGAAAAGTTATGGAAGTAACTCAACGGATCCAACCTGTGCAAGATAAGGCCCATCAGTTGTTTACATAGGTTGAAAACCGAGGAGAAGAACTAGAACAGGTTGTCACCACAACAAAACAATGCCTAGAAAAGCCAATGAATGACGCAGTAATCCAAGAGTTCACCGAGAAAGAGGCCATAGCACAACAATAGGTCGAAGTAGCTCGAGACGTTCGAAGCAGAACTGATCAAACCAGAGTGACTCGGGATGAGTCACAGGTGATTGTTGGGGGCCTATTGGCCCTTAACCAAGTTTTGGGAGATTCTTGGTCATGATGACCTATTTTGGGACTTCGACAGCCTTTCGAAGGAGGGGCGCAAGACAAAGAAAAGATCATGGGATCTCGGCCCCTTTTGGGTCCTTTTTAGGTTTTCGGGATTATGTAACAGGATTGGGATGTGTTTCAGGATTAATCCATAAGTGCGGACACGAACCAATCTCCCTAGATCCACCTGGATCTAGAACAAAACATGACAGAATAATACACTTTCCCTAGATCTAGCCTATTGACTGAACTAAGAGATAAGGATTATGGACATACCTTACGAACGCTTTGCTTAGGTCTCTGTTGTTCCAATCTTCTCTCCAATGCTCTTGCACCATTCAGATCACAACAGCACAAACCAATCGAAGTGAAGGTAGATTAATATATTCAATATCTAGTCTATACATATGATCAAGGAATTATGTAATAAAGTGACATCATCTTTATGGGAAAGGGACATATTACTGTATTGAATTAATTGAAAGTGAAACTTACAACCTGATCCTTGATGTTGTAGGTCTCCTTTCGATGGCTCCTAGCTCTGACACACACACTTGCTCAAGCATGAAGAAAATCAACTACTTGTGATGACCTTGCTGTAATATCTAGTTGTTGTAGCATCAGTCCTTCATACAGGCTTCCAACAATTATCCAATCTATCTCTTGCTAGATTGCTTGTAACTTTTTCTATGAGCAATCTCCTCAATATATAGGAGAAGATGATTTAGTTACTTGGATAGAAAATGATCCCAAGATATCTGGAATGCCAGCACTTGAACAACCATTCGTTAGCCAACTCATTCTTCTCGAAGATTCTCTTCTAGAAGGCTCGAGAACTTCATCTTTTTCCTCTTTAGAAAGACGTTCGCACCCTGGCCTTTGTTACAGTGTGAACTATTTGCACCCTATCTTAATGCAGCTTGCGAGAATCAGGCATTCTCGCAGGCAAGTATATAGGTATCCTGCGAACTTCTTGAAAAATATAGTTTCTGGAAACAGACAAGTGCAACTTTTATCAGGAAAGTATTTCTTAGTGAAGAGCTTGATTTTCCATCATCATGACATCACCATAACATCATCACGATGACCAAAATTGTGGATAACAAAATGCCCCCCAAAGTCTGAGAGTGGAATCAGTGACAGTCGATAGACTTTGTAAGTTGCATGTGTGTGTCAAGAACCAAGAGCGCATCTAATCAGAAACCTGCGAACACCCAAGCATCAGCAGAATATCATATGTATCTCTTCTGAGGTAGGAATTCCCATGCTCAGATCATAGATTGATGACATCATAAACAAAGATCATGGCCACCAATCATACACTGTGGATCCATGTCGTCACAATATAGCATAGCCACCTGAATACACTGTGGATCTATGCAACAAAATTTCAGTCAAGACGACATAGCCATGAAACATACACAGTGGATCTATGTGTCACAAATTATACATACTCCATCGCAACCTGGATCACAAAGATAATATCCAGGGTCTTCAACTTCATCGCCCAAAGCACGAATCTGACCATGTGATTACATGTGTTGGAGTCGAACATGGTAGAAACCACTTGATTATCGGTCGTTAATGTAACCATTAACAAGTGCGAGGGAAATCACCATTGATGTCAATGACTCCCAAGGTACTGAAGTACAATCCATCGACTATGAATGAATGAGTTGATGTTGAACAATCGACGAAATCTTTCGATCAGGGGTCATTGATGTAAACCCACAGTCGAAAACGAGGAAACTTGCCATTGAGGCATGCAAGCTCCAAGGTACTGAATGATTTCTAAGTCTTAATCCTGGATAATGTGTTGATGTCGACAGAACAAGACTCGTCATAGGAGGGCCTTGATGTATCCCCCATCAATGACACGAAATGAGTAACAAAGTTTGAAAGTGAACAAAGCATGTAACAATTGGACTTTGGACACAGGGAAGGCCGACACGAAGAGGATAAATAACTGCAGATGGCCGACTCAAACAGAGGTTTCAGAAAGACTTCTCTTGAACATATGAATGACATGACCAATGATTTGGCAGCATTGACTCAAAAATGACACATGGAAAGACCTTGATATCAAACCGAATGAGAGACAAATGGATTACCCAAACCAATTTCAGATGATGAATAGGGGGTGTCATGTTCAAGAGCGACACTTACTGCCAATTAACGCAAAGATGAAACATACCCCTTTCCCAAATTTTCCCCCACCATTTCTGGCAAGTACCTCTTTATTTTTATGCAAGCTTGAAGAGGATCACATATACTTGTTGATATAAGCTCATCCTTCGGACGAGTCCCTCGGAGTATTTTTAACGAACCCTAAGAAGGAGTGGTTCGGTCCCATTACGGGCCTGTCAATGTTTGTTTAACGAGTCCAGAGATAGTAAAATCAAAGGTTTTTCAAGATTATAGAGTTTGGAAAAATACTTAAAAGAGAACTCTCTCAGTTCCTTTTTTGTACAATAGTCCAACGAGACCGAAAAAGGGTTAAACTATCGCTCGAAGGACGCACACTTCAAATACTTTAGCGAGCGTGAAAATAGCAAGATCGCTCGGCAATCTTTTCTTGTTTAGAGAGTCTGAAAAGAGCTTAAAGATAACTCCAGGGGGGTTCCTTTTTCGTGTAACCACAACGAGCCCCGAAAAGGGATAAAACGACGCTCGATCACGTTCTTATGTTTTTGACAAGCGCAAGAACGGATAAAAATCGCCCGGGGTTTTATATCAAAACCCTAGAAAACAATCAAAAATATACCACACCATAGAAAAAATCGTCCATTACTCTTCATGTTCCATACCTGCAAAATATTTCACTCATTTCCTCATTAGAAATTGGGGTTAAATAAAGAATAAATATAAAAACCTTATTTTTAACATAGTAAAAAAGTAATAAAATGAATTCATAACATAATTTACCATGTCATTTTACCATTTTACCATTTGAGTGCAAAAAACTTCCATTTTACCCTCTTCCTTCATCATCGATTTTCGGGAGCTTCGGGGCATCATTCCACGAGCCGTCTGGATCATATTGGTAAGTTCTCCTCTCTCTAGCTTTTCATGGTTTAAATTCATGATTTCATTGGTTAACTTTCAAGTTTTAAGTTGGTTTTTGAAACCCTATGCGCGTGGAAGGATTCTCGCAGGCTGCCCATACGGGACCTCCGAGAATGCTTCATTCTTGCAGGTAGGCCTAAGGCAGGGTGCGAGAAGTTCGTACTGTGTGCCATAGGCCACCTGCGAACAGTGCAAAGTCCAAAATTTTATGCCACGGTTAGCCAATAAAATGAATTTTTTCCAAGTTTAAGATTATTAATTATCTTTATATGTTTGCCATGTAGGTTAATAACCATCATTATGGTTCTCGAATGGAGAGAACGGGAACACGAGGAAGACAATACAAATGTCGAGAATCACCCTCAAACCATTGCCGCTTTAAGAGATTGCGGTCTCCTGAAGTATTTTCGAATCCCGGGCATGAGAGCCCAAGTGCGATTGCTAGAGTACTTGATCTGAATGTGGGACCGGGATCAACAAGTCTTCAACGTGGGAGCTCACACCTTGAGTATAGACATCGAGGAAATCTATTTCTTGACTGGGTTGTCCAGACGGGGATCCTATGTCAGTTTGACCGGTAGCCGAAGGGGTGGTATAAAAATGAGCGAGTATTGCAGGCAATACTGCGTGCCTGAGGCTGAACGTCAGAAAGGGAAGGTGGCCATTTGGGGAGTGACTGATATAACTCTCCGTACCATTCTATTCACTATCGCTCGGATGGCAGGAAGTGTTGCCCCACATATGGCTCTGCAGAGCTATTTTCAGTATGCCATCGAGTGTACTGAGCCCCGGGTATTCAACTGGGCTGACGCAGTTCTACGCAGTCTTAAAAAACAACTGACCAAATGCAGGCATGGAGATCTAAAACAGTTCGGGTATGGATCTCTTTTAGTGTCCTTCTTCTATGAGAAGGTCCCGGTATTTAGGCTTCAGGCTGATTGGCACTTTCCGGGTCCCAGGGACCCAAGGATGTTACGATGGTGCCAACTCATGGCCCGACATGTGGCAGGACCGATCGTCAGGTATGACGACATGTTCTTCGACTAGCTTCAAGGCCAAGTGCTGATGATAGAGGATTACGCATATGCTAGCTTAGATTTCCGTGGTGATCCTGACCTTGCACTGCCTGAAGATGCATAGTGGGGAGACCTCGGTAAGAAGTACACCAATTTTAATTTTTTAAATGTTTTTGTATTTTTGATATATTTAAATGTTTTTTGTTTATAGCTTTATCTGAAGACTAACACCAAATTTTTTTGATAACACAGACGTTGGAGTATATAGACCTGCTGGTAGTTCTCCCGTTCAACGTCGAGGAGAGGCAGCAGTAGCAGTTCCACAGTACGCCGAGGACTATCTGACGGTGGATCAGAATTTAGAGGGCCTTATGGCCGATGTTCCAGATATGCCCCTAGAGGAGATTCCACGACGCGACCAGCGTCAAACTGTGGGAGTCTCTGCATCTATGGATCGCTTGCTCCGTAGAGTTGCTAGGACATTAGTCTGTTACCGTGAACATCATTAGTGATGTCATTTTGTAGAAGCCATGAGCTTCCATTTTTGATATTTTTGTCTTCGGACAAATATTTTGTAAAAACAAACTTTGATCGTTATATATATATACATGGTTTCTCCCGGCTTACTTTACATTGTGTACATCTTAATGTGTTTGATTTATAAATGATTTAAGTGCCTGTCCAATACATAATTAGCTAAAGCATCTGTCAA
>ML790123.1:404178-438207 GCA_009831015.1 Picea engelmannii | reverse complement strand
ATTATGTAATAAAGTGACATCATCTTTATGGGAAAGGGACATATTACTGTATTGAATTAATTGAAAGTGAAACTTACAACTTGAGCCTTGATGTCGTAGGTCTCCTTTCGATGGCTCCTAGCTCTGACACACACACTTGCTCAAGCATGAAGAAAATCAACTACTTGTGATGACCTTGATGTAATCTCTAGCTGTTGTAGCATCAGTCCTTCATACAGGCTTCCAACAATTCTCCAATCTATCTCTTGCTAGCTTGCTTGTAACTTTTTCCGTGAGCAATCTCCTCAATATATAGGAGAAGATAATTTAGTTACTTGGATAGAAAATGATCCCAAGATATCTGGAATGCCAGCACTTGAACAACCATTCGTTAGCCAACTCATTCTTCTCGAAGATTCTCTTCTAGAAGGCTCGAGAAATTCATCTTTTTCCTCTTTAGAAAGACGTTCGCACCCTGGCCTTTGTTACAATGTGAACTATTCGCACCCTAGCTTAATGCAGCCTGTGAGAATCAGGCATTCTCGCAGGCAAGTATATAGGTAGCCTGCGAACTTCTTGAAAAATATAGTTTCTAGAAACAGACAAGTGCAAATTTTCTCAGGAAAGTATTTCTTAGTGAAGAGCTTGATTTTCCATCATCATGACATCACCATAACATCATCATGATGACCAAAATTGTGGATAACAGGATGTCAGCCCATGGGTTTACCCATGCTTAGGCCTATTTTTTAATACATAAATAGATGTCTAGGCAATGTAAGAAGTAGAAGTGAATCTATGTGATGTTAGGCCGCTAGTCAGATGTAAATGTATGCTAAGTGTAAGTAGATTTTGTAAGTTCTTTGTGCATGACTGTAAGAGACTTGCATAGCTAAGTGCAAGTGGTTGTAATGGACGGTGGAAGGCTTTGTGCTATAATACAAAGAAGAAGGATCTAGCGAGATGTGCAGATCTTCTGTCCTATGCAGAGAAGGGTTCAAAGGCTCTGTGCATGTAACCTATTGAGAAGATAATAAAGAAGAATATTTGGTGGACGTAGCCCCAGGGTGGGGGTGAACCACGCAAATATTGTGTTACTTTGCTCTGTGTGATGTTATGATGCGTTTATATGTTATTTGCTAAGTGCTTTTGAGATGATTAGATAAATATGCTTATGCTTAGTGCTAATGATATGTGATAATGTTAGATCTGATTTGTATGAATATGTTTAGTGCTTGATCTGCTAGATCTGATCTATTTACCTATGCTAAGTGCTTAAATACATTATATCAATGTGAATGTTGCGAAGCTCTGTTTTATCAGCGAAGTAGATATTGATTGCATATTGAGGAACTGACGGTGTGTTGACGGGCAAAATTGACCGCCCGCCAACTGGAAGAATGAGTCTAGTCCGAGGTTTTCTAAATAATCCAAGCTGTTTGGTGTAACTCGTTCCGATGGGTTTAATGGATCCATTAGCCAATCTAAAAGTCCTAAAAGAATAGACTAAAAGAAATGAAATAACTAACTAATTACTAATCACTATAGATATATGTACATATGTATAATGTAACTGTTGTAGATATATTTAAGAAAAAGATATATACAAATCTTACTTATGTACATGATTTACAAACAACAATTTTTAATCGAAACTTATGAAAATCAATGTGAAAATTGATTGCTTCTAGGAAGCAGATAAAGAAAGCACATAAAAATATTTTTTGTTTTTTCTTTATAAGTCTAAACTAATATGAAAAAATACTATGAAACATAAACCTGTGGATAGTCAAAAGTTGAACCATACATTCGAGTTTCAATGATAAGTAAATGACAGAAAAATATAAATGAGCTAACCTACTAGTGAGTTAGCGATGTGTATCCAAGCATCTACATGATTAGAGAATGTCCAACTACCACGTCCAAGAGGGAAACCTGGAATGAACCATAAGATTGTTCTAAATAAATCCAAACATATGTTGGCAGTTTGGGTTTTAATGACTGAAGAAGAGACACAAACATAAACCCGTGATCTCATAATTATACATGATTAATGTAAGATAAATCTGAAAGTAACCTGTACATTTCATTTTTCAATTAAAATTGAAAGATAAACCCTATTGTTTTAATTGAAAATATGACCACAACATTTATATTTTGAGAAGCAAATTATGGATGGTATTTAATATAAAAATCCTACACATCATAGATCATTTAATCTAAAGATATCAGAACTATATATGTAGCAGTATTAACAAAACATAAATGACAACATTAATAAACAAGAGGCTAAAGCCAAAATGCATGAATGTTGTTTCATTAGGTTCTGGAATTAATCGTCCATCTTTTTCTCTCAGCCAAGATGTCCTCTATTACAAAATACAGAGTATTTAAAGAGTTAAAGTAAGCTAAGCATCCTATCTTCTAAGATAGGATCATATCTCAAAAGGATCTAAAAGTTACAAAAATAGAGGGTCTAAAAAGCCACTCAATATCAAACTGTATCTTCAAAATTACACAAGTTTTGTTTTGATTTACAGAATAAGCCAAAAGAGGTGACTAATCAACTAACTCCAGCAATGCTCCATCTTATGTGATCACCACAAGATACATCCTATCCTGAAAGAAAACGAAATAAGAAAATTAGATGTTTATTTAACTAACATTTTCCAAATTTTATATGAGAATTGACTTGGCTACAGAATCTCTCGATTCTGTAGCCAGTCTTATTTTGAAAAAATAAATCTAAATCACTTTATATTAATTAGAAAAATAACAATAAAAGCACAAATAAGATAAAACACAATCTTACCATTCAATTGAAAACCAAATTTGAATCACAAAATTTCAGAGTTGATCACAACCTTAACATTATCGACGTTTTTTATTATGATATTGCCAGTCCTTTTCAAGCGTTTTCCTTGCCTTTGTGCATTGATCTTGAGCTCACAGTTTTCAATTGTCAATGAGCGGTTTTGAGCCGTAAGAGCCTTGAGGTTTTCTTGAAGGACAGGAATGTCTGTGTAATACAGACCTATCCAATGTAAACACACTTCACAATTTACAGTAGGGGAAAATGGTTGAGGAAGCGCATGACTGTGTGTTAAAACATTACCACTATCCACTATCAGATTTTGACCGAATTTAATTCCTAGAAAATCCTTGTTGTGCTTCAGACACGGTGGCAAGTTATTCACATAATCGAAAGCTTGTCTGAGATCCGGTTTAGAGTGATTTGGGTCTTCAACTGCCAGGAAATTTTCAATCTCAGAATCATAGCTCTCATGGACCTTGATCTATTCGATCGAGCTCAAATGAGATTTTGATCTATTTCGTAGGCTCCTCGAAATTAGTCTCCCAACCCTCTTGTTATTAAACCCCCACATGTCTCTATTTTTCTTTGACTGTTTGGAAGGGTTTCCACTGGTGGATTTGCTGTTAAGGTTAGGGTCGATGACTTGTTCACACTCAGGAATTTTAATAAGCTTGGAGCCGACATCCTGCTATTCACACATAGAATGATTGAGCGTACCTCTTTCAAAAGGGTTTTCACATAAGAAAATTGGCCTATCACTGGAGGGAAAAAGAGACTTCTCTAGCATAGGTTTATCAACCACCAGAGTGTCTATAGGGTTTACTGTAACAAAGCCATTGTGAGTTATGAAATCATCCCAAACGTCACCAAGTAGTTTCAAATGATGGACTAATAATAACTTAATCAACCCATGGTGAAATAAGATGGAATTCAATTTCTTCCTTTTATATCTCTTTGACATTTTATACAAGCTCCTTAATAAGTAAAATGGCATGTTTAATTGGAAACCGATAAAATTCATGAGTAACCTTATGTGGTAAAGGAAGACAAGGTCGTAGCGGCCTTCACAAGTAGAAAATTGTGTTAACACTGCCAATAAACCATGCCATCTATCCTTCAACAGAGAGAGTGGCATACCTTTGTCACAACATTGAATTTTTGAGAGGTGAAAAATAGACTCCATGGTACCTTGTCCAGCTTTGAATTTTTAAACCATTTTTGGCCGGTGAGGGGGAGGCCTGTTGCCTCACTCATAAATTCCTCTGTGATTTCCAATTGAATATCGCCCACTTTGGCTTTGCATCCATCGAATGTGAGGACGAACCCTTGGGATTCTTGTAAGTTATAACCCTGGAATTTCTTGAGAAACACAACCCAACCCTAACTTTTAAGGTCTTCACTCGTGTCATCACACAACAACAAAGTTTGGGATCCATTCGGCTCAAAACGGATGACAGGGGCCATAAGGGTTTGCTCAGACAATCACAAAGGTGACCACAACTTGCTGTGAGCATAAGGGGGAGCAACAACAGAGAAAAACCTCAACCTAAAACAAAGGAGTAAGCTAGCAGTCATCCTAGTGTGACCATAATGTGAGCATAAGGGGGTTTCAAGCCATGAAAATCGGGCGTTTCAGGTAATGAATGCCATGAGTACAGAGTGAAACCCAAGACTCTAGTTTGTAGTGATGGATCTATCGATTCGAACCGCCACTTCAGAAAGAGTACAGGGTATGGTCGATTTGTGTTTGAATCTCATCATATGTAATGGGTACCTTGATTTGCCAAGGTTAGGAAAGGATGCGATCCAAAAATCAAAATACAAATCAAAAGATTTAAAATCGAAAATGATCTACCAAGAACGTTAAATGAACAAGCTTATAGTCTTAATGCCAATCTATTCTTGATGTATTTATGAAGTAGTCAAGATATAACTTATAATCCAGGAGAAACTAAAAAAAAACGTTTTATTGATGTATGATAAGCTTCAAAGAAAAACAACATTCATTAAAAGAGTTGTAAGAACATTGAACCTACATAAAGACCAAGCCTTGGATATAATTGCAATTTGATTATAAGTTTTAATGTTTCATTCATTCTTTCAGTCATGAATGAAACATGAAAATGAAAAAAATAAAATAGGAACAATCAAAACATCTTTTTTACAACCGAAAAGTCACCTTCAAATAACAATATTTACATGACGAATCGTAGGCAACTACAGGAATTGTTATTTGTCACTTTAAAAGGAAAAAATCGTGTAGGGCTGCCAACAATGGAGAATTACTAGGAGAAACAATTATCTATGCATCACTGATGATTTCATGTTAGGACTTCTTAGAATGATTACAGATCAAAAACAGCTGAAGGACATCAAGGATCCCCACAATCATTACACAGTCCAGGTTTAGATATCTTCCTGTTCAAATGAAATCCGGTGCCAAATTTTAAAAATGAGAGCAACGATGTTCAAGTCAATGGCTCCGATACTGTTGATAGGGCCACTGCTACCAGCAGGCATCCATAGCCTCAGCAGGGATTTCATATAACCCACTCTAACGCCTCTACCTTGTCCATGAAATTTCAATTCAAAATGAAGGATACTTATGATCAATATCAAAATTTATACCTGACAATTTTCTTGAACCTGACATTGCTCCACTGCCAGCGGGCCTGTTCAGTACCCCGACGAAGTTGTCTTGGCCTAATGCATGCATTTACCCACTTCCAGCAGACTTGTTCAGTATCCCGACAGGTTTACAAACACTTCCCACAATTCTCGAGAGATTGTTTACAATATGGTATAATTTTAAAGATATTCAGAAGAGCGGGGTGATGCTAAAAATTTCAGTCTTTAGAACACTTGTTATTTTCCAGCCTTTAATTTCCTTCTTAATCACCTTCATTATGATCTGAAATTATTTTCTTGATGAAACTAATTATTCAAGGATAGGAAGGAATACTTGGGTTTCTTTCTTTAAAAGAAGGGATAGCGTAAAAATATTTAAAGATGGTCGTGTCTGTTCATAATTATAAAGTGAGACCAGGAAGTTTGTTTCAAACATAAATTTTCTTTAGCTAGTCTGTGTTTCAACAATTCACAACATTGATGCTCTTGAAAATACCTTAACAGTTTCTTCATAATGATGCATTATGGTTCCCCTCCACGAACTAAAAGGTGACACAGACATAATTTTAACCAAAAAGAAGCGAAAACAAACAAAAAGAAAAGAACCAAAATCAGAAAAATAAAAATAAATCAAAACAGAAAAATAGTTACAAAAGGTGGATCTGGAATTATCTCAAAAAATACCTCTTGAGAGCTTGGCCATTCACCGAGAAGGTGTCTAACTGTCCCTCTAAATTATGTAGGAGGAAAGAGCTGGGACCTAGTTTTTCAGCGATTACGAAGGGCCCCAACCACAGGTTCTAGCACTTGGTATGTTCTCCTTTCCCTTTGTGAGGTTTATCCCACTTGAGAACCAAATCTCCTATCTCGAAGTTTCTAACTGCAACAGAGTTTGAATCAAACCAGCCTTTCACAATATGATGATGTTGATCCAGTCTCTCTTTTGCTTGTGCTCTCACTTCTTCTAATTTCAACAAAGCATTAATTCGACTTTCAAGAGGAGGACAATCCTCTTTCTGAACTTTCTACGATAATTGCAGAGAGGGAAGCAGAACATGAGGAGGGAGAATTGCTTCTCTTCCGTAGACGAGAAAGAAAGGAGAATTACCAACAGAGGTTTTTGGAGTCACCCTATCATCCCATAGTGCATTAAAAAGCATGTTATGCTAGTTCTTGTGGTTTTCAGAAACTATCCTCTTGATGATCTTGATTAGGTTTTTGTTTGTCGATTCTGCTAAGCCATTTCCTTGGGGGTAATAGCTGGCAGAATATTTTAGTTTGATCCATTTTTCTAAGGAAAAAACACTCATATCGAGGGATGAAAAGTAGTAAGCATTATCGAAGACCAAACACTCGGGAATACCAAATCTAGTAATGATTTTTAAGATAAGGAAAGATATTACTTGATTAGTGTTTACCACTTTTAGTGGTGCAGCCTCGGACCATCTGGTAAAATAATCCATTTTTGTAATGATGTATTTATGTTGCTGCGAGGAAGTGGGGTTAATCGGCCTTATAATTTCAAGACCCCATTGCTAAAAAGGTGAATCTACCAAAATAGGTTGCAAAGGGAATGATGCCTTTTGTACTCGTCCAACGACCTTTTGGCAGATTATGCATTTACGACATAATGCATGGGCATCTTTGAACAACGTGGGCCAATAGTACCTAGTTATTAATACTTTGTGAGTAGTGGTGTCTCCACCGAAGTGACCACCAGTTTCACCTACATGCAGTTCAGATAATACTTTCTATGCTTCATCTCTTTCCAAACAACGCATGAGGACATTATCAAATTTTTTATGGAATAATACGCCATTTACCAGCTAGAAAGGTGCAAATTTTAGTCTTAATTCTCTTATATTTTTTGGATCGAGATGGTGAGGAGAAGAACCATGTGTTAGATAAAACTTAATATTATCAAACCAAGAATTAGCAACAACTTGTGTACAACATATCTGATTTTGACTAAGCTGATTTATAGTTAATAAATTAATTTGACTCTGTTTCTCTTCAACTAAATCAACCACTAGTTTGCACAGACCTTGACCTCTGACAATTTGTGCAGGGGTAATTTTGAGGTCATACTCTTGTAACAATGTCTTCCATTTTGCCCGTTTTTCACCCAATTTCTTTTGTGCTAACAATTTTCTGGCAGCAGGATAAGGCATAATGACTTTAGTTCTAGATTTCAACAAATATGATCGGAAATGTTTCACTGCTTTCAAAACTGCATAATCTTGTTGATCTCCAGGCGGGTAGTTAAGATCCACTCCTTTGAAGGATGATCTCATAAAGGCAATGGGGATTTAATTGCTTTCAATGTTATTTTGGGTCAACACAACAGCATAAGATCGGTCAGAGGCAAAAGTATAAAGAGTGAAATTTTGTGAGAAATATGGACTCATCAAGGAAGGGGCCTCCACTATGGATTTGTTTATGGAATAAAAATCTTGATTTTCCTGTGGTCCCTAATGATACTAAACATCCTTTTTAATTAAGTTTTGCAATGGCCTTACCATTTCTGAGAAACTCGGGACAAACCTTCTGACAAAATTGATCTGGCCTAAAAACGATTGCATAGATTTTTTGGATGAGGGGGGAGGAAGTTTGGAAATGGCTTGAGTTCTTTTGGGATCGATGATCATCCCATCACTGAATACTATGAATCCGAGAATTTTTCCTTGTTCCACTGCAATGATAGACTTCTTAGGGTTGAGAGATATGTCGTACTTGCGACATCGTTGTAGGACAGACCTAAGGTGAGACAAGTGATCTTTCTTGTTTTTGGAGAAAACATTAACATCATCAAGATAGACCACTACAGATTGATTTATAAGACCACGAAAATAAATATCCACTGCTCTCTGAAAAGTGGCCACGGAATTTACAAGCCCAAAAGACATTTTCCTGTAGGCGTAAGTACACCATGGGGTACGAAAAGTGTTTTTTAACTAGTCTGGGGGAGACATGAGGACCTGGTTGTATCCCGAAAAACAGTCTAGAAATGATAGTCTTTCGGAACTAGATACCTGCTAAAGAATTTGTTCCATTGGAGGAACAGGATAATTGTCTTTGTCAGACGCTCGGTTCAAGTTACGAAAATCGACACAAAGTCGAATTTCGCCACTTTTCTTTCTTACAGGAACCATAGTAGACACACATTGTGTGTGTCTTACTAGGAAGATTATCCTTGCATTCAATAATTTATTTAGTTCTTTCTTGACTGTTGGTTCCAACTTAGGGTGCATCTTTCTCAGTTTCTGCTGAAAAGGTTGAGTCTGGGGTTTCATGGGGATGATATGTTGTATTATATTAGGGTCAAAAGTTTTCAAATCATCGTATCTCCAAGAAAAGACATCCTTGAATTCCCTAAACAATTTTATAAAATCGGACCGCTCTTTCTCAGAGCATCCCATTCCCAAATTGATATATTGTGGATTATCTTTAGTCCCTAGATTTACTTTCTCATGAGTCAAGGAAGCATTGTTTGTTTTACAATTTACCGATTTTCTGAATTTATCATGCAATTCATAAAAATTCTCTAGTCTTACCACGGATTTAGGAATAGAGTTTACTAGATCAGATGTTGATTAAGGAGACCTCGGTTCTAATATTACCGTGAAATTGCAGAGGTTTTCATCGTGAGTTCCTTCATCGATAATTGCACCTTGGAAAGTATCCTCCATATGCAAGAAGATGATGATCTGCTGATCATCATCAAACACTCTCCAATTAGTGACATTTTCTGGGATGGATGGTCTGAACAATAACTCAATTGAAAATGCATTCATAGAAAGACCTTCTACGGGAAAAAATTTAGAAGCGGCGTTAGCCAATAAATCGGCCTCAAAATTGCTTAATCTAGGAATGGAATTGATGTTAAATGAGGAAAATTTGTGCATTAGATTCCATACCTCAGTTTGGTAACTTTCCAGGTGTGGTGATAGGCAATGTATGGAATTTATTACCTGCCTGACCACAATTTCTGAATCATCGAATACCATTAAGTTATTTACGTTCATATCTACAACTTTCCCGAGTCCTTGCAAAAGTGCCTCATATTCGGCAGTGTTGTTTGTACATTCACACTCTAGTCGACAGGTGATAAATTTTTTATTACCTGTTGGGTCGATGAGTACACATCCTACACCATATCCTTCTTTGGATTTGGATCCATTGAAGTAAAGTGACCATATGTGAGCTTCATCGATAGTGTTTGGTACATTCGGTAAAGCTGTTGACTGTGTACATGTCATGAGCTCCGAATGTTGTTCTAGATCAATGATGAAGGAGGCTTCATCCATGAAGTTACCGAAGAAGGTGTTCATTCCCTACATTTCAAGTGAATTAGTGGAAGTAGTAAATGGTTCATTAGGATCATTCAAATCCGTCTCGGCGTGCTTGAGGTAACGTTCACGGTTAATCCTAATTTTGTTTGGCTTTCAATTTTTTGGTAGCCACAAATGAGACCAATCTGTTGCAAAGTGTCCATCTAGATGTTTGGACCAATCCTTTCTTAAGAATAAACCATAAACTTCAGGGATGTCAACAACAATGATATCAATAATTTGGTGAACCTTAGGATTAGAAGATAGCCTGATGAGCACGTTCTTTAATTCACCTATTACCTTAACATTCATTCGATCGAGTTGAATGATTTTAATATTAGAAGGTTGAACTTCAACATTGATTTTTTGGCAAACAGACAAGGGCATCACATTTGATGAGGTGCCATAATCTATCATGCAATTATGTACATTTCTAATGAAAATTTCAAAAGTTAATAAGAAAGGTGGGACATTTTTGCTAGTATTAACAGCAGAATTCTGCTGATTTTTAACCGTTGTCCCTGAAATTACTTCATCTACATTTGATACAGTTTTTTCAGTGAGATCCCTTTTATATAGGGGTTCAGGTGTTGTTTTAGCAGGGACCTTTTGAGTTGTTTTAGAACTGATTTCTATGATTTTCTTGTTGTTCAGATTGTTGTTTTTACTATTTTCTGCGATGTTTTGAAGCATTTTCTGCAGAAGAAGAGGGAATTTCAAAAGTTCTTAAACAGAAATATTAGCTCTAAGTTTCTTTAGGTCTTCAATCAAATCATACTCTAAACTTGGGACTTCGAAATTCTGTTTTGTTTCAGCTTGTTTAAATTGTTTCAGAGGCACATTAGTACTTATTTCAGAAGAGTTTTTACTCTGAGTTTTTCTTCTGGTATTGTAAGGATGGACAGTTTCAAAATTGGCTTGAAAAATACTGTTGGAAAAATGTCCGAAGATATTGGGAGATGACTCCTCTTCTTCAACTATTTCTTCTTCAACCACGTCTTTAGAATTCTCAGGGGGAACTAGGTTATCATGTGCTTCAAGGATAGTCTGCAAAGCATATTGCAAGCTTTCAAAATTCAAACCCTCAGGGGTCAGATTCGGTCGATTGGGGGGAAAAGGTTTTCTGAAAGGAGGTTTGTAACTTCCTTTTCTCGAAGATGCTTCTTCAGCCAATATCCTCAAGTCTATGAATTGATTCGATAATTTTTGGACGACCTTTTGTAAACTTTCTAAGTCCAGGGTTTCTGATCGGGTTTTGGTTTGGGGAGGACGAGGAAGAATTTCTATTTTCTTCTTGGAAGATGGGGTTATTTCTACCTCATTACTAAGATTATCTTTCAAGATCAAAATATCTTTTTCGATTTGGCTTGCCTCCTTGAAATATTCCAATAACGTTGACTTCTTATACCTTTTAACCCGAATTGCTATATTATTGTGTAGAGATTTAGTGTAATATGCCACAATAAGGTTTTTTGTGGGCATTGAATTAGTGGGGATTTGTTTTTTTAACGTGAGGAACCTTTGGTTAAAATATTTGACTTTCTCCTTAGGGTTCATCTTTAATATGGAAAGTTCCATGACTAAGACTTCCAAAGATTTATCATCTCTGAACTTCTCTAGGAAATAGGTTTCGAATCTGTCCCAAGATATAATGGTGTGAGTTTGTTGGGAGAAATACCATGTAGATGCGTTTCCATCAAACGTTTAAGGAAAAAGTCTACATACTACATCTTCATGTTCTACACTTCGGAGTCTAATGACTAGCATGAATTTATTTATGTGATGCTCGACGATTTTCTTAGAATCTGGATCGAACTTAGGTAACCATTTCTCCAGGTGTTTTGGTAAAGGGTGTTGGGGTCCAGGTACAACCACAACATCTTGATCGAGCCAAGGTCTGGCGGGATTGTTTTGGTTTTCCATGGGTGTAGGTGGTGTCGAAGGTTGAGATGGTTCAGATGAAGAACTGCCTTCATCAGATGACTCTCCTCCTGAAGAGGAAGGATATGAATGAGGTGGGGAAGGTGGAATACAAGATCCTCCGGATGCAAGAGTAGGGGTGTGGTCAGGATCTATGGTATTATCTCCCAAAGGACCTAAACGTAGACCAGTGCCTTCGAGTTTCTCTCGGATATCTGAGAAATCTAAAGGTTGATTGAGAGGCCTACTAGGTTGTCTGATATGGGCCAAAGCACTATGTGTCCTTAAGAGTGACTGATGAACGATTTCTTGTACGTCGACCCCTTGAGGATTTTGTGTTATTGGCTAAACGGGAATCTCTGGATTTTCGTTTGAGGTAGTTGATGTTTCAAAAGTAACGTTGTTTTCTGAGTGACTACGTGTTACTACGGGGGAGTGAGTGTGTGGGGGTGGAGTTTTGCGACTCCACATGCCATCAATTGTATTTATGCCCTCCTTCTAGTGCCATTTGTTGACGGGCGAAATTGATCGTTCGTCAACTGGAAGAACGAGTCCAGTCCGGGGTCTAAATAATCCAATCCGTTTGGTGTAGTTCGTTCTGACGGGTTTAATAGCTCCGTTAGCCAATCTAAAAGTCCTAAAAGAATAGAATAAAAGAAATGAAATAAATAACTAATTACTAATCACTATAGATATATGTACATATGTATAATGTAACTATTGTAGATATATTTAAGCAAAAGATATACAAATCTTACTTATGTACATGATTTACAAACTACAAGTTTTAATCAAAACTTACGAAAATCAATGTGAAAAACGATTGCTTCTAGGAAGCAGATAAAGAAAGCACATACAAATATTTTTTGTTTTTTCTTTATAAATCTAAACTAATATGAAAAAATACTATGAAACATAAATGTGTGGATAGTCAAAAGCTGAACAATACATTCAAGTTTCATTGATAAGAAAATGACAAAAAAATATAAATGAGCTAACCTATTAGTGAGTTAGCGATGTGTATCCAAGCATATGCATGATTAGAGAACGTCCAACTACCACGCCCAAAAGGGAAACCTGCAATGAACCTTAAGACTGTTCTAAATAAATCCAAAACATATGTTGGCAGTTTGGGTTTTAATGATTGAATCAGAGACACAAACATAAACCTTTGATCTCATAATTATACATGAATAATGTAAGATAAATATGAAAGTAACCTGTACATTTCGTTTTTCAATTAAAATTGAAAGATAAACCCTATCGTTTTAACTGAAAATATGACCACAACATTTATATTTTGAGAAGCAAATTATGGATGGTATTTAATATAACAATCCTACACATCATAGATCGTTTAATCTAAAGATATCATATCTATATATGTAGCAGCATTAAAAAAACATAAATGACAACATTAATAAACAAGAGGCTAAAGCCAAAATTCGTGAATGTTGTTTCATTAGGTTCTGGAATTAATTGTCCATCCTTTTCTCTCTGCCAAGATGTCCTCTATTACAAAATATAAAGTATTTAAAGATTTCAGGTAAGCTAATCATCCTATATTCTAAGATAGGATCATATCTCAAAAGGATCTAAAAGTTACAAAAATAGAGGGTCTAAAAAGGCACTCAATATCAAACTGTATCTTCAAAATTACACAAGTTTTGTTTTGATTTACAAAATAAGCCAAAAGGGCTGACTAATCAACTAAGTCCAGCAATTCTCCATCTTATTAGATCACCAAAAGATACATCCTATCCTGAAAGAAAACGAAATAAGAAAATTAGATGTTTATTTAACTAACATTTTCCAAATTTTATATGAGAATTGACTTGGCTACATAATCTCTCGATTCGATAGCCAGTCTTATTTTGACAAAATAAATCTAAATCACTTTATATTAATTAGAAAAATAACAATAAAAGCACAAATAAGATAGAAACCAATATTACCATTCAACTGAAAACCAAATTCGAATCAAAAAATTTCAGAGTTGATCACAGTCTCAACACTATCAACGTTTTTTATTATGATATTGCCAGTCCTTTTCAAGCGTTTTCCTTACCTTTGTGCATTGATCTTGATCTCGCAGTTTTCAATTGTCAATGAGTAGTTTTGAGCCGTAAGAGCCTTGATATTTTCTTGAAGGATGGTAATGTTTGTGTAATACAGACCTATCCAATGTAAACACACTTCACAATTTACAGTAGGGGCAAATGGTTGAGGAAGCGCATGATTGTGTGTTAAAACATTACCACTATCCACTGTCACATTTTGATCGAATACATTACATTACATTACAGGGTTTACTGTAACAAATACATTACGAGTTATGAAAGCATCCCAATCGTCACCAAGTAGTTTCAGATGATGGACTAACAATAACTTAATCAACCCATGGTGAAATAAGCTAGAATCCAAATTCTTGCTTTTATATCTCATTGAAATTTTATACAAGCTCCTTAATAAGTAAAATGGCATGTTTAATTGGAAATCGATAAAATGCATGAGTAACCTTATGTGGTAACGGAAGACGAGGCTGTAGCGGCTTTCAAAAGTAACAAATTTCCTTAACACTACCAATAAACCATGCCATCTATCCTTTAATAGAGAGAGTGGCATACCTTTGTCACAACATTGAATTTTTCAGAAGCAGATGAAAAAACTCTGTGGTACCTCATCCAACTTTGAATTTTTAAACCATTTTTGGCCGGTGAGGGGGAGGCCTGTTGCTTCACTCATAAATTCCTCTATGATTTCCAATTGAATATTGCCCACTTTGGCTCTGCATCCATCAAAAGTGAGGGTGAACTCTTGGGCTGCTTGTAAGTTATATCCCTGGAATTTCTTGAGAAATACAACCCAACCCTGAATTTTAAGGTCTTCACTCGCGTCATCACACAACAAAAAATTTTGGGAGCCATTCGGCTCAACACGGATGACAGGGGCCATAAGGGTTTGGTTAGACAGTCACAAAGGCGACCAAAACATGCTGTGAGCATAACGGGGAGCAACAATAGAGAAAAACCTGAGCCTAAAACAAAGGAGTAAGCTAGCAGTCATCCTAACGCGACCATAATGTGAGCATAAGGGGTTTCAAGACACGAAAATCAGGCGTTTCAGGTAATGAATGCCATGAGTACAGAGCGGAACCCAAGACTCTAGTTTGTAATGATGGATCTGTTGATTTGAACTGCCACTTCAGATGGAGTACAGGGTACGACTGAGTTGTTTTTGAATCTCATCATATGTAATGGGTACATTTATTTTCCAAGGTTAGGAGAGGATGCGATCCAAAAATCAAAATACCAATAAGAATATTTAAAATTGAAAATGATCTACCAAGAACGTTAAATGAAGAATATTTTAGTCTTAATGCCAATCTATTCTTGATGTATTTATGAAGTACTCAAGATATAGCATATAATCCAGGATCAACTCAAAACAAATGTTTTATTGATATATGATAAGCTTCAAAGCAAAACAACATTCATTAAAAGAGTTGTAAGAACATTGACCCTACATAAAGACCAAGCCTTGGATATAATTGCAATTTGATTATAAGTTTTAATGTTTCATTCATGCTTTCAGTCATGAATGAATCATGAAAACGAAAAAAATAAAATAGGAACAATCAAAACATCTTTTTTACAACCGAAAAGTCACCTTCAAATAGAAATATTTACATGACGAAGCGTAGACAGCTACATGAATTGTTATTTGTCACTTTAAAAGGAAAAAATTGTGTAGGGCTGCCAACATGGTGCTAAGTGATCTATTAAGTATCATAATCATAGATCTGTGTCCCAGCTAAGGTTGCATACACTTGAGTCCTGAAACCACCACTGCCTCTACCTTAGGTGAGACTTCATCTGCTTCGTAGGTGTTGCCGAAAGGGACGGTAGTTAGGGTTTTGTTGGTGCATTGTTGTTGCGTTGAAACCTAGTTCTGCCCCTGTGCCAAAAACACTCCACCCATCATCAGGGACAAATGAAGCTCATACATCGAATAAGAGTGTTGAGGTGAGAATTTATAGAGAAAGATTGGAATTGTCTGTTAAAGGGAGGGAGGAAGTAAAAATGAAAAAATGATTAAAAATTGAAAAGGCCATTGGGATTAGGTGTTGAAATATTATTAAAAAATAAAGTATAAAAGATAACCAAGGTGATAAATTATTAAATTATGAAAGGTAACTGTTGGGATACCATATTAAATCCATTTCAAGAAGTAATAAAATAATGCATTGATTCAAAGAGGAGTAAAAATATTAAATTAACACATTAATTCAAAGGTAAATTTAGGTTAAAAATAATGAAAACCTAGAGTTAAAGAGAGGTGGAATTAATAATGGTGGAGGAAGTAATTGGGCAAAGGGTAAAATAATATTAAGGAGAGAAATGAAACAAATTTAGTTATAATATGTAAAGATAGAAAAAATAAATGATATGATAGATAACTTTAGTATGAGAAAATAAAGAGAATAAAGTAATAAATTATAATTTCTTAAATTAGATTAACAAAAAGATGAGATAAAAAGAGAATAATAAATTAAATAAATTATCATATATTAGATTAGATTAATAAAATATTAAAGTATGAAAAAAATGGGATAAGAAAAAGTGTGAAAGGAAATGGCTAGGAAGAGAAAAATGATTACGAGAAAAGAAAGAAAGAATAAGAAGGGGAGGAAAAGTACAGGGAAATGATGAGGACAATACAAAGCTTAACATCTAAACGAAGGAAGATTGATGTTCTAGGTGATGAAGGGTGGGCTTCTAGGATTGGCTTAACTTGTATACTTCTTCGAGATTAAAGTTATTGGGATTTTTTTCATAGAATGGATTTAATATGGTATCACGATAGTTACCTTTCATACTTTAATAATTTATCACCTTGTTTATCTTTCATAATTTATAATTTAATAATATTTTAGCACCTAATCCCAACAACATTTTCAAGTTTTAATCAATTTTTCTTTTTTACCTCCTCCCTCCCTTTAATGCAAAAATCCAATATTTCTCTATAAATTATCACCTTAGGACTATTCTTCAATGTATGAGCTTCAATTATTCCTGATATGGGTGGAGTGTCCACTTGAAACGTTGGACGTTTCAAATCTTCTTACAGAGTTTTTATCCAGAAAACTTGCTAACATTCTAGTCTCCCTCTACATTTAGATATGCCCTTCTTAGAATTTCCTTGATTTCGTCGACTCTTTCCTCTCTACCTTTTTCTTCCTCTGTTCTCCACAGTCAAATCATTACCCTTCCTCTGTTCTCCACAGTCAAATCATTACCCGATGTTTCACCTGTTCTTTTCCGTCGCATTTCCTCACTAAGGATAACACCATCAACATCATCAAACTTTAAATTATTTGAATGAGATACAAAATTACTCACATCCATGACCAAGCTATTCCATATTTCTGGAAATGATCACAAAACCAATAGAGCCCTAACCTCATCATCAAAGTTTAATCCTATAGAACTTAAATTATTTGTGACCATGTTAAATTTATTTAAATAATTAGTAACAGGCCCACCTTATGAAATATTCATATTAAATAAATTCTTCATAAGAAATACCTTGTTGGAGGTTGAGGTTCTTTCATACAGTCTATCCAATGCCTTATTCAGATCTTCTGTTGTATTTTCTTTTGAAATGTTGAAGGTCATAAACTATGCCAGGAAGAGTCGTATTGTTCCTAGTGATTTTCTGTCAAGAATATCCCATTATTAATTTTTCATACTTGTCGGCTTCTTTGTTATTCCTCCCGATGGTAAGAACATATTCGTTTGATACAAATAATCCGCCATTTTCATATTTCATAGCTGGTAGTTTTGGCCATTAAACTTCTTGAGCATTAAATATCATTCTTTCGCCATTGCTCCCACTCAAACCATAAACCCTTTTTTTCCTGCGAGTTTATTAGCCAAACAAACCTTTGACTCTGATAACAATTGTTAGGAAATAAATCAAAGAGAAATTAAAATTAAAATAACACGGAAATAAAATATGAAAGAGCAATACAATAAAGACACAACATATACGTGTTTCACCCAATGTGGGCTACGTCCATGGAGAAATTTCTATTCCACCTTTTATTTCTTCCAGCCAAGTAAAGGGATACAACCTACAACACACCAGATGTGACTTCCTCTTCACTCCCTTTTACAACCTCTTTCCCCCTTTTTAACATTCTCTCTCATAATACACACAGACTATATTTTACACTTTGCGCACATTATACTACATATAATTTAATGAAGTATCCTAAGTCTTTTATAGGCTTCATTACATGTAATCCATGGGCATTATACTATGGGATACCAAAACCATGAGCCTGAAAACCATGGGTGACCAATACCATGGGCCCAAAAACCAATTGTTTATTTAAAATATATTTGACTCTTTTACCAAACCAATAGATTTGCCTCTTTTACCAAACCAATGGATTTGACTCTTTTACCAAGTGAAGTTTATCCTATCAGATGGAAGGAGGTGGATATTAGGATTATTATTAATCTCCAATGCTTTAAGAATGCAAAAGAAAGGCTTACATAACAGCTCTCGAAACCACCTTTCATATCTGCAACTTTTGGACAGAAACAAACATCACCATTGGCTGGAATAGGAAAGTCTGAGACTTTTGAGCATAAATTCGACTATGCTTGGATCAACATCTCGGGATATGGAGGCTCTTTTCTATTCATCTACTCGGATGCAAAAACATAAGCCATATTTTGATTCCCCTCGAAATTCTACAATTTTTTAGTATAAAGTCGACCTGCTTCTGACCAGTCCCTTGGGGCCTCCCCTTAGAATGAATCCCAATGTTGCACCCTGTCAGATCTGTATAGTCTCTATTTGTGTGCCCAAAAATCTATTTTTTCTCGATTTTTGTTCCCATCTAAATAAGCCAGACTCCACCAAATTTAGCGACAGTTTCCAAACTTAGCGCCAGTTAGCCAGATTTAGCGAGATTCTGTCATATTTGGAGGATCTTTGCTAGATTTGGTGGAAACCACCATATTTGGTGGAATCAATAGATTTGGCCTTCCAGAAGGTGTCACGTGGTGCCTCCTCATTGGGCCACATGTTACCATGCCATTGGTCCGAGCCACATCACTGTTCGCCATGTTAGCCTACATAGTCATCATACAGACTGCCACGTGTCATCTATACATATGCCACATCATCATACAAATTTCCACATGTCATTTCATACAGTCCATTCCATCACCACATTAACCGCCATGTGGCATCTGTACAGCTTCCATGTCATCGTACGAGCCTGCCATGCCAACATCCATACTTCCGTGTCACCCTACCATGTCAACATCCATACTGCCACATGTCACCCTGCCATGTCACCATCTGTACTTCCACATCAACATCCATACTGGAACGTGTCACCTCCATACGGTGCCACATGTCACTTTTTTATTGGGCCAAATCACCCCTAAAAAAGCCAAAAATGACTGACACGTGTCAGCTCCCGGTGCTACCACATGTCATGTTGACATCATCATGATGTACTACTGGCATCATCATGACATACTGTTTACGTCATCCATTGACTTTGACTTTTTTCTTGTTTGACCTAATCTTCAAATCACGTTAACTTCTTCATACGGTGTCCATTTTTAGAAAAAATAAATATATGGTCGAAATCAACACGATGATCCCTACACAATGGCGCTAGTTTTGTTCGATTCCAAAAAATTTGATTTTTAGTCCTTTTTGGATCCATTTTGGATCATCCAACAAGGGAAATGAAGTCAAGGTGAATCAAAGAGGCTTATGGAGCTAGAAGAAACCCTCCTAACAATTGGTCTATTTCATTCAAGAATTATGAATAATAGATTAGAGCCAAAGAGGAATAACATCCAATCAAGATCAATTAATGAATACCAAGTCCCTATAACAAGGGGTCCTCAAGGGAGAAACCTTCACCAACAAGATCAACTATAGCTTGATAACATACTAGATAGTTCTTACTAGGGTTCCAATATGGATAGAAAAAGAAAGGCACCAAATAAATATCAAACCAACAAAGGAAGAATGAGAGTAGTTACCCTAAAACGTCTTCCCTCCAATGGTAGAAAAATACTTTCAACGGATTGATCTAGTTAGATTGTAGAAAATTTGTGCATTTCAACATCAAACTTTATGCACCAAATAAGAACCAAGATACATAAGCTTCAATAACTGAGACCAACATCCACAAAGAAAGAAACCTCTACAAAACCATATGCTCCCAGAAATATATGTCAATTAGGCTCGAAAGAGTAGAAGTGTAAGTTTTAAACTTGTGAAGTAAAGAAATGCATACATATTCTTAAGAAAAACATAAATTAATCAATGGCTCATACGCATAGTACACGTAGATTTTCGTTGGAAACCCTTAACCGAGAGAAAAACAACCTTCCTTGATGTCACACCTTTCAACTCTTCATTGTATTAATTTCATCATTCACATTACAATATATACAATATTTTAGGTATTTTGTATCTACCAAAACCCTACTCCCTTAATCCGAGATTAATTTAGAAAACCGCTAAAAATATCAAAAGATGCTAAAATAGAGAAAACCACTAAAATACAAAAACCCTATCGTCAAATATGATCCACCTCCCACACACATGCAAATAATTTATCACATACCCAACATTCTCCCACTTTTTGTTTTATTTGCATATAAGGGGTCACATGATTTCATAGTCAACAATCCATGGAAGCAATGCCCATTGTTTCTCTACACCAGACAAACTTCTCTGTGCTCAAACACTTTGCTAATGAATGTGTAAAATTCTTCAAAGTGTCAAAATTCTCTAACAAAACCTTCTTGTCTTCAACCACGTCTCTCACAAAGTGTGTTGGTCCTTGTAACATACCCACTACCTAAAGTCAAAAATTTTCGTTTAGTTCTCAACAATGAGAATCCCCGAAGCTTGCAGCAACAAAATGCCAATCCCGATCCACGGGTCTTTCATTCACCTATACGGCTTTCTGCACCTAACCGTGGTCTTTCCCTGATGAAAATTTCAGGTTTTCGGGGTTTCATCCTTTCTAATGTTGAGGGTTCCTATACTCTCGATTTCCCTATCTCTGAAAAGCTCTCTTCCGGCCTTAGCCCCTCCTGGCTATGCCCTCTCGTCCATATGACTGCTCCCATAAGACCGCAACCTTATATCCTCCTATTGGGGTCTTGGACTACAAAATCCCGACGCGCTCCAACTCCCGCTGGCACTCCAGGCTAAGCTCTTAGTCCACGGGACCTTTATCTCCCAAGACCGCAACCTTTTCCCCCATCGAGGTTTCGGACTTTCCAAAGTCGAAATGCAAACGTCCCCAGGACTCGCGATTCCTCGAATCCCGACGCGCCCTTTACGCGCTAGCTCTCCTGGCTAGGCTCCTAGCCCTCATGACTAAGATCCCCATGACCGCAGTCTTATCACCTATCAGGGCTACGGGGTTTCCAAGGCCAAGGTGCAATCATCCTCAGGATTCACGATCCCTCGAATCCCGACTCCCCGCTATGCTGACAGCTAGCAACTCCTATCCGCCTTTATCTTAATCAACAGTCGTGATCGTCTAATGGATCAATGGTCCCTGACCTTCCTTGGGGTTCGGGGTTTCAAATGTTGAAGAACATTCTCCTACGGGATTGTCGATCCCTCAAATCTCGATTCTCCGCCATGTTGACAGCTGGCCCACACAATGGTGCCTCCTTCCTTGTCTGCTGTGCTGACAGCTAGCTTCCACTCATCGGGGTTTCAGACTTCGCGATTCCATCCTGCCTAAACACTTTGTCACCAGGATCCCCAATATCCCGATGACCCAAACGTCATTCAACAAATTCTTGTCGGGACTTTCCCCGATGGCGCCGATTGCTGCCACACGTCCTCCTCTGATGGACGGTCCTGATTTCTCCAGGATTTCGAGGCTTGTGATGTCCCAATTCTCACGGCCTCAGGAACTCTGATTTCCCGATGCTGAATATCCCGACTCTCCATGGATTCCTAACACCTGTCTCTCCAAACGAACGACTCAGACTTTACCGGAGTTTTTACTTTGAACTTCCCCGATCTCCTACCCATGGGAATATCGATATCCCGACTCCCGATAATAAACCTCGATCTCTTCCACGTGTATCATCAACGGACGGTTCAGATCTTCCCGACGTTTCGAGACTTGAAGTGTCTCGATTTTTTTTTCCTCAAGAATCCCGATATGCCGATCCCCGACTTTCTTCGGATCTCTGACACATGTCCTAAATGGAGGGACGGTCCAGGTTAAGCCTCAGACTTGCGCGTTCCAATTCTTTATTCAGGTTCTTGGTGAACCTTTCCAAGGAGGGAAAATCTCTATGAGGAGATCTATTTCGGGGCATTCCTGGAAACAGAAAAAGGGAAGAAAGCTCCCTAGGATGGACTGGAAGCCTAACTTAGTTCAATCTAGGCATAATTAGATTCATTTATCAACGTAATTCATGCATGGTTTCCTCTGTTATAAGCATATATCTATTCATTCTTATCAAACACTGCACAGACATTCTTGCACTGAAATCGTTCACAATTTCACAGTTCTATGAGCATATATATATACATTTATATCAGTATATGAATTTCAAGATGCAATATGTAAAGCACTTATCAGAAATAACACCAGAAGTGGGTGCAACTACTGAGAGGGGTGCTCATTTCCACCCAACCATAGGCGTAGCGACTCCCAGTGGATTTACCACTAGCCACCCCCGAGCTGAGACCGCGATGCTCTGAGACTGCGTCTCCCTGTCTGCCAGTGACCAGGAGTGAAGGTTTCAATCCTTCCTCTCTGCTATCACTCACTCTGCATAAAATTGCCAGAGTTCCCCTCACATCTACCCCTTTTCAATTGCTTCTGCCATAAGCCTTATCCTCTTACGAGGTTGCGTGTGGCACGATTACCCTTGCGCCGATCAGGCCTGATGGCTCTACGGATGGGCGGTTCACCATCCCATCCCTCATTAAGCCATCAACCTACCAGTCTGCAAGGCATTAAATTCAGATCCAGCGAGCCGCTTTTGGTTCTCCGGGCCAGTGGAGTCCAAATACGGTATTAATTCTCGATGGAAGTTAATGCCGCCTTTTCAGGTGCCTTCCACCACCATCGTGGTCTCTTTTTCTGCACATCCCCTCTCAACAGTCCTGCAATATAAATTCATAATGTTATTTACATTCATTGACCTTCTTGATAAGGTCCATTCACATCATACATTCACATTTTCATCATGCTTTAGCATGGTAATTCCTGTATTAGGATTAATTACAAATTTGGGGGAAACAGGGTGTTACAATTCCCTCCCCCTTAAAGGAACACCGTCCTCGGTGTTCTTTCTCAAAACACATGTCATTCCTTTCTTATTCGGCCACTTCAGAAGTCTTGATCTTCGTCATCTTCCTTCAATAATTCCTGGACACAAGCACATTAATTCACAATTTTGTGCAAAAACGTCTTACTGATGTTCAAATTTCAAAAGAAAAAAGAAAAATTTCATATTCTTAGCACAATACTTATCTGTGCAGTTCACGGACCTGTACCCAAATGGTAATTTTTTTATCCATGATCATCGTCCTCCTTGATGTACCCGTTGGATGCATAATTCCAATAGTTTTCAATAATTATTAAGGTCTCCTCTTCCTTGCGGTCACTCACCCTCCAGGCCCAGGCTCAGGCATCCCCTTCACTGTTATATAGTCCCTCGGGCGATCCATATTTCCCTGCCAAGGTTTTCTTGCACAGTAATAATTTTAGAGACTCTTATCGAGTCTTACAGTCAGGGTGTCCCTCGTACTTTCTCTGTCGAGGCATCCCTTCGGCTGGTGTTACCTCAATCATAAAATACTTTGCAGGCGATCATGTCTTATCACAGGGTTTTCATGGCTCAGTAGTAGTCATGTTCATCATCTTCAGTTTTGATAGCCTTCATTTGTTCCCTTCTGAACATGTCTTTTCTTCTCACCTGTATCACAGGTATACAAAATTCATGAGACATCATTATCAATTCTAACTTTCAAAATTTTGTTGCAACCCTGTCACCCACAGATTTGTCCATTCTCATGATTTGTTTTCATATTTTTTCCACACATGAACCAAATTCATAATTATGGGACTTTCCTCCCCATAATGGTTTGTCTCAGCAGGAAATTGGACTTCATTATGGGCTTACAATGCTACCATATCCAAGACCCCTTTTCTTCCTGCACTTTCAACTTCAAACGGCCAAACACTTGTTAGCTTTTCCATGCATATACATTTTATTGCACCTTTACCACATCGTCATAAGAATCTTAGAATTGTGCACACTTTAATGATTAAATTACTTCCTCAAAAGGAAATACCATTCTTGCAGTTTGGCCCAGCAGGCAATCGGTATTTCCTATGGGCTTACCTTACTGCCATATCCATGACCCTCTATTTCCTGCAATTCATTCCTCAATCAACCAAAAAAATTGTTAGATTCTCCATGTATATATATATTCAAACGTAATTCAAAATTTCAAAGGGTTTTAACAACTGGGCCACTATCGTTGGCCACATTCATACCCAATACATTCTTTCAACAGAATCAACGCTTCCTATTATAGGTCGATCACGACCCCAAATTAGTACATATTAAACTTAAAAGTTTTGCATGAATGCGCCCGCGCATTATGCCTTCATTAATAACCAGGGTGCCAACATTCATGGCCACCCAAATTTGATTTTCTCTAACACCTATACCACGTGAGTAAAAAAAAGGTTGGAAGGTCCTCCTTCCTCAATGAGAAATCCATTGTTTGTCTTTTATGAAAATATGCATTTCTTGGAAGTAATTACAAGCAATGTGCTATCCATGAGCACTTTTGTTTCCAATCATTCCTTGATTGGTCCACGTGTTCATGACATATCAGTTCATGAATTATTCTGAAGGTTACAATCGGTCTTTTAGTACCAGAGGTTCGTGCCTCCATTATTCAGGTCATCCTCCCCGAATCATACCCTACTCGGGTATCCAAGGCATACAACTGCCCTTTCAATTTTTAGGTATAGCATGCAATAATAAATATTTTGGAAGCGGTTCTTACCAAATCCCTTCATACCCTGTGCCACACAGGCACGAATACCTTTATACTCGTTCTTGGCTGCTTGCACCCTTTCTCTATCCTCTACCTTATCAGTAGTACTTTAGCGGGATTTCCATAGTCCCTTCAACAACCTTTCGACCGCAGCCTTTCCATGGCCACCCTCTGCGTGAGGTTGTTCATTATTGGCAACTATCTTCCTCAACAGTTCCAATATTATTCCTTTCTACACATGACATACACCATAGGCATATTGATCGTCATGAAATTGAAATGAAAATATCATAGCGTTTAATTAATAAAAACATTTTCAGGCATGTCTAGCATGTCAGTATGCACTTCATCACATTATCCTTAATGTTTTTCATGAGTGTAACACAACAGTCTTCAATCATTTTCACAGCATTACAACCATCATTATTATGGTGTCAAAGCATTTTCGTTCATCAATGTATTGGCTTTCTCATCCCCTAAAAGCGTGATGCACAGTCAAAGAAAGAATTGAGGGCTCTCCCCTTCTTTCAATTCTTTCTACATCGCCAGGGGATTTTTAGCCCAGTTAAGTTATCTCTAAGGCCTCACTGCCTTTCCTTCATCACAGCTTCAACCAAGATGTATCAATCAAACGTGCTCATTTATTCAGTTAATCATACTCAGGGGTTTACTGGCCTCTTACCAACCAAACTGGTTTCCACAATTGCTCTTTTTATGAGCAGCCCTGGTTTAGGCCCATCCTAACTCTTAGGATACTTCAACATGCTTTAGTAGAAACTCTTTGTTCATAATGGGTCAGGAACATGTGCATCCTATACACTTCCATTAGGTTATCATAATGGTCACTATTTGGTTATTAGTCTTCTATTATTTACATGATTCCTATACATGGGCAGGCCTTGCATCCCATTGTCCAATCCTTCAACAATTATCAGGGTTGTGACTCTGTTCCTCTAACAGAGACCTTATACAGTTCCTCCACCGGAAACTCCTTCAGCATGCAACTTCCTCGTTGCAGATCCATCACCACTGTGATGGTCTCAACCTTGAGTTATCTTTTTAGTAGTCTACCAAATATTCCCTTAAGGAATATAAACATGCATCTTTGTTAACTTACATCTATGATGTACTTAACCACTTTCCTAATCCTAAGCCTTCATGTAGCTATCATAGTTATATTTCATATCCTACATACATTTCCATTTTTAAAATTAGTCATCTCAGGATTTATTCACAGTCCTTCTCAATGTGATCTACAAAGGCATTAAACATTTGCCTCTTATCGTGACAACAGAGCATCCTTGCTCGTTTACTCTTTCATTTAATTGCACTGGGTTTTTTTTCCTGGGGATATGGAGTACATTCCCTTTAAGCTTATCCTTCAAGAAAGATTCTTCACGAATCTTCAGAATGGAGTCAACCATGCATCCATGGTATTCATTCAATTTTGGCAAGTGTAAGTCTTGCCTCATGTTTCACTCATCAGGGCCATCATGTTGGGCCTTTAGTATATTTATACTTTTTACATCATACATGTGCATTACTTGCACGTTTTATATATCATTCATACCTTACTGGTATGAGTATCAGGCTTCTTAATAGGAAGTTCCTCAGTGCATTCAACTCATACACTACTCATTATACTAGCTTACACCCTTTCCTCACGCGACCACCGGCGGTGACCACGATCCAAATTTAAAAGGGCGCTTCGCATTTCACGATTTCGAAATTCCCGTTACAGGGAATTTTGTTTTCCCTGACTCCCGAAATCTGAAAACCCGAAAGACCAAGGCTAAGGTTTTCTTGGCTCTTTCATCTACATGACCCTTCACTCGGAATATGGGGTCAATTCTCAGACACACATTAGGATCCCATATTTCAGTGAATCCATGGACAACGCTCCACTGTTTCCCAACTTCTAATCTATGTGGACCCGGTAATTTGGATCCCACGGTCCAGATCTCTCTAACAATCAACGGACCTGATCAAATCAGTGGTTTACCTGGCGCGGATTTGGGGAAGTCTACGCTTCCATTTCCCATAGACGAAACCTCGAAGCTCTATATCAACGGATCTAGTTGATTCCCATCTAACGGATACTATTCCTCCTGGGCTTATAAGTGATGAGAGGTTATCATCCTTATCTTCCTCGCTGATTAATTAGGTTTAACGGTCACCAATGACTCTCCAACTGACGGTTGTTATTAGGTCGCGATTTCGCATTTCGCGACTTCGGGGCTTCTATTATGGAGAACGTCGAATCCTTTGATCTTCGGAATTGCGAAATTCCGGTATCTCCTCGCAACTAACCAGTGTGTTGTTTTTCGAGATCGAACAACCCGAAACATTTCAGTTCTTTCTGAATGGATCTCGACTCTAGATCCCATCCAATCTTCAAAATTCTTTCCTGAAGGATTTCTCCTGCTATATCTTCTGAGATTTTTAAGTTACTTACAGGACTAATCTCATAGTCCCAACTCATACGGGTGTTACCCTCTCATTATGGAAACGATCAACAAGGGTCACTCTTGGTAATTAGCAACAGTCTCAAAGGACTCCTCAAACAGGTTATCCTCATGGTCGATTCTAACCATTATAGGTCAGGTAAATCTGACCCTACGTATTTTCACCAGTCCTCTCAATCATGAGGAATTGTATGCTCAAGGTTTAGTCTCTTAATAATACCGTGGTCATAACTTTCTAAGGATCCTACTCATCCTTACCAGATTTTCCAAATCATGAAGGGGTTCTTCCTTTGGGTATTAATCCTTACCTAACCAGCCATATTAATCACAAGAGACTGTACCTGCTTTAGTAGGTAGCCATTGTTATGCTAAAACAGAACCACTCAGTTCATGTCCCTTGTTTGGCTCATGCAGCTTCATAGCACAATTTATTCTACCTCTGTCATTCGCACTCAAATCTTATCCATGATAACGATCAGTGCATCCCTACTCCTATAAGAGTGGTTTCCATTTTAACAGAAGGGTTATAGGAATTTCCAAGTTATAGTTTCATTCTGCAGTCCTTCTCCTTAAAGAGAAACGCAGATAACAATATCTTCTAACGCGGCTTGTGCCTGAGCCCAAGCAGGCCAAGTGTTGTAACCATGCTCTGATACCACTTTGTAACATACCCACTACCTAAAGTCAAAAATTTTCATTTAGTTCTCAACAATGAGAATCCCCAAAGCTTGCAACAGCAAAATGCCAATCCCGATCCACAGGTCTTTCATTCACCTATACGGCTTTCTGCACCTAACCGTGGTCTTTCCCTGATGACAATTTCAGGTTTTTGGGGTTTCATCCTTTCTAATGTCGAGGGTTCCTATACTCTCGATTTCCCTATCTCCGAAAATCTCTCTTCCAGCCTTAGCCCCTCCTGGCTATGCCCTCTCGCCCATATGACCGCTCCCATAAGACCGCAGCCTTATATCCTCCTATCGGGGTCTTGGACTGCAAAATCCCGATGCGCTCCAACTCCCGCTAGCCCTCTAGGCTAAGATCTTAGTCCATGGGACATTTATCTCCCAAGACCGCAGCCTTGTCCCCCATCGAGGTTTCGGACTTTCCAAAGTCGAAATGAAAACGTCCCCGGGACTCGTGATTCCTCGAATCTCGACGCGCCCTTTACGCGCTAGCTCTCCTGGCTAGGATCCTATCCCTCATGACTATGATCCCCGTGACCGCAGTCTTATCACCTATCGGGGCTACGGGGTTTCCAAGGCCAAGGTGCAATTGTCCTCAGGATTCGTGATCCCTCGAATCCTGTCTCCCCGCTATGCTTCCAGCTAGCAACTCTTGTCCGCCTTTAGCTTAATCAATGGTCGTGATCGTCTAATGGATCAACGTTCCCTGACCTTCCTCGGGGTTCGGGGTTTCAAATGTCGAATAACATTCACCTACGGGACTGCCGATCCCTCAAATCTCGATTCTCCGCCATGTTGACAGCTGGCCCACACAATTGTGCCTCCTTCCTTGTCTGTTGTGCTGACAGTTGGATTCCACTCATCGGGGTTTCAGACTTCACGATTCCATCCTGCCTAAACACTTTTTCACCAGGATCCCCGATATCCTGATGAACCAAACGTCATTCAACAAATTCCTGTCGGGACTTTCCCCGATGGTGTCGATTGCTGCCATGTGTCCTCCTCTTATCAACGGTCCTGATTTCTCCAGGATTTTGAGGCTTGTGATGTCCCAATTCTCACGGCCTCAGGAACTCCAATTTCCTGATGCAGAATATCCCAACTCTCCATGGATTCCCGACACTTGTCTCTCCAAATGGACGGCTCAGACTTTACCAGAGTTTTTACTTTGAACTTCCCCGATCTCCTACCCACGGGAATGTCGATATCCTGACTCCCGATAGTAAACCTTGATCTCCACCACGTGTATCATCAACGAATAGTTCAGATCTTCCCAGTGTTTCGAGACTTGAAGTGTCTCAATTTTTTTGTCCTCAAGAATCCCGATATGTCGATCCCCGACTTTCTTCGGATCTTTGACACATGTCCTAAATGGAGGGATGGTCCAGGTTAAGCCTCAAACTTTGCCAATCTCCAACCCAAAAGGCACTTACCTATGTGGGTCCCAATGGTAACCCTCGGGCAGTTCATGTCCGATCTGACGGCTGATGGATAATTGGACCAATATCTAACGGTCTGGATCCGTTCTTCCTGCGCACACTTTAGAGACTAAACTCCGAGCATCTTATCCCGATCCAACGACCAACGAGATTTCTGAGTGAGATCTAATGAATCAGGTCTGTTCCACCTTGTGCATTCTTCCACTACTTCGTGGATGTGGAAAGATCAATGGTTCAAATGTTCTTTTGGGCCTTGGGATCCACGATCCCGATTTCCTCGCTATTCACGAAGGTAGAGGGAAAAGGGCAAGGTATGAATCGCTCTTATTACCTCCACCAATCTGACGATCGTGAACGACTCGGGAATATTCCAACGAGATCTCATCTATCGATTAATGCTTATCCCTACACTGCTACTTCGAAATTTTAAGAGGGTCATCCCTCCTAGTACAGGGTTGTTAAGACTTGCGTGTTCCAGTCCTTTATTCGGGTTCTTGGGGAACCTTTCCAAGGAGGGAAAATATCTATGAGGAGATCTATTCCGGGGTGTTCCTGGAAACAGACAAAGGGAAGCAATCTCCCTAGGATGGACTGGAAGCCTAACTTAGTTCAATCTAGGCATAATTAGATTCATTTATCAACGTAATTCATGCATGGTTTCCTCTGTTATAAGCATATATCTATTCATTCTTATCAAACAATGCACAGACATTCTTACACTGAAATCGTTCGCAATTTCATAGTTCTATGAGCATATATATATACATTTATATCAGTATATGAATTTCAAGATGCAATATGTAAAGCACTTATCAGAAATAACACCAGAAGTGGGTGAATCTACTGAGAGGGGTGCTCGTTTCCACCCAACCGTAGGTGTAGCGACTCCCAGCGGATTTACCACTAGCCACCCCCAAGCTGAGACCACGATGCTCTGAGACTGCGTCTCCCTGTCTGCCAGTGACCAGGAGTGAAGGTTGCAATCCTTCCTCTCTGCTATCACTCACTCTGCGTAAAATTTCCATAGTTCCCCTCGCGTCTACCCCTTTTCAATCGCTTCTGCCATATGCCTTATCCTCTCGCGAGGTTACGAGTGGCACGATTACCCTTGCACCGATCAGGCCTGATGGCTCTACGGATGGGCAGTTCACCATCCCATCCCTCATTAATCCATCAACCTACCAGCCTGCAAGGCATTAAATTCAGGGCCAGCGAGCTGCTTTTGGTTCTCCGGGCCAGTGGAGTCCAAATACGGTATTAATTCTCGGTGGAAGTTAACGCCGCCTTTTCAGGTGCCTTCCACCGCCATCGTGGTCTCTTTTTCTGCACATCCCCTCTCAGTAGTCCTGCAATCTAAATTCATAATGTTATTTACATTCATTGACCTTCTTGATAAGGTCCATTCACATCATACATTCACATTTTCATCATGCTTTAGCATGGTAATTCCTGTATTAGGATTAATTACAAATTTGGGGGAAACATGGTGTTACAATCCTCAATCAAGTTTTGAGGAAACCTTGGTTAGAGTTGAACCACTTTTGGACTTCGACATGTTGGTCAAGGAAGGAGTGCATAGGAGGAGATGAGATCACAGATCTCATCGATTTTGCGGGCTATGTGGACCTGATAAGGGGTACTCTAGGGTTTTTGTAATGGGTTTATGGGATGTCGGCCCATGGGGTTTTCCCCATGTTTAGGTCTTATTGTAAGGGTTTGTAAAAGTATAAATAAAGGAGAATTCATTGTAAAAGTAGTAGCTCAAGTAGTCTTTGGAACTAAGTGCAAGTGGTCCAAGTGGGTTTGTGCAAGGGAATGCATGTGTGTTAAGGTTTTGTGCATTATAGAGAGTTGGATCTGTGCCTTGACCTAGTTTTGGAAGGAGGATCTAGTGCTCAATGCGCAAATCTCCTATCATGTGTGAAGCTCAACTGTGTGGCTTAGTGCATAGGAGTGAATGAATGTAAGATTCAGACGAATAATAAAGAGGCAAAACAATTGGTGGACGTAGCCCCACACTGGGATGAACCACATACATCTGGTGTCTTATGGTTTGCTTTGTGCAATGTTATCTCTGTTATGTTTTGATTAGTGCTTAGATTAGAATGTGTAATGAATATGTATGTTTTTCTTAATTGCATTTTCTTATGTTAGAATGCTAGATCTGATTCAGAGTGCTAAGTGTTAATTGTTTAAGGTGCATAATCTTTTGTTACTACTGCACAATATCTATCTTAGATTATGTTCTGCTATGTCCATAAGGTTAATGAACTAATGTATGTCACTTCCTAAGCATTAATAGAATACCCTGCGAAGTGTTACTATCACAGATCTGTGTCCCAGCGTGGTTACAGACACTTGCGTCTTGTAACCTCCCCTTCTTCTACCTCGAGTGAGACCTCCCCTACTTCACAGGTGTTGTCGAAAGGGCCTGTAGTTGGGGTTTTGTTGGTGTGCTCTTAAGAATTGAACCCTGGGTCTTCCCTGTGCCAACAAATGCTTTCGTTGCCAGGGCCTGAAAATGTGATTGTTGGGAACTAAAGTAAAGAAAAGAGAAACTCTGTGCATAGATCTTTTACTAAATTTCTCAGTACTCTACTTAACTTGCAAAGTTTTGTGCTAAGAAAGAAATATGAATTGAAGAAAAGAGGTAAGATCCTAAAAGAGGTAAAGCTTTGTGCTTTGACAAGAGAAAGATAAGTGGAAATTTTTGTTTTAAAAGCATGAACTTAAGTATGTTTAATAGATTATGTCCTAGTCTGAAGGCTAGGGTGCATTTGAAAGAAATAGTTGATTTCAGTAAACCTAATGGAAATGAATAAAGATATGTTATTCCTATGCATAGAAAGAGTTTTTGGACTAATAAGTGGATGCAGGAACCTAGAATTTTGTTTTGTAGATTGCAGGTCCAACACTATGATCCTAGTGCGTAGTATAGAAAAGGTTGGGGAACATTTAAAAGAAAAAGAGGATTAACTTTGTGTTATAACTACAGAAGGTTGGGACATCTTGCTAAGGAATTCCCTGGCATAGGTCCTATTTGTCTCTGTTGTAAGATTGTTGGTCATGAGGTTGAGGATTGTCCAAGGATGATCGATAAAGTCGAAAGGATGAACATAAGACAATAAAAATATGAAGAAAGTCAAGAGACTAAGGGCATGTTAGGAAGTCATAAAGAGAACGGGTCAGAGAAAGTATAGACTACATTATTACAGTTGAAAGAAACAATGGATGTTCACAAAGATGTCAGTTTACCAGAGATCCTAAAAGTAAAACAACGCATAAGTGCAAGAATATAATACTTCGACATAGACTGTGTCTTGAATGAAGAAACAAAAGTGAATATTATGACAGAAGACACTTGGGAAATTTTGGGAAAGCCTACTTTGGTACCTTCATTAGGAAGGATAGGATTGTTTAAGGGTAAGATTATAGCTTTATGTGGAATATTTACTAATGTACCTATTATTGTTCATGGAACATCAATTGAAGAAGAATTTGAAGTCATTAAGTTTATTGGGGAAAACACCCCTTTCCTAATTTTATTAGGTAAGCCCTGGATTGAGAAGGATCAGATCAGAAGGAAAGAAAAGGAAGAAGCTACAAAAAAGAAAAATCAAGAACTAAGGGATTTTGTAGCTAAGAAAATAGATTGACTAATAGAAGAATGAGAGGATAATTCAAAGCAACAGAACAAAGTAACAACACAGGAGGGACAAAAGGCAAGAGAATTAGTTGTTAAGGTTGAAAGAATGCAACAAGACTTGAAGAACCTATATATGAAAGAAACACGTATATACACCCAATAAGTATTAAGAAAAGGGGTATTAACTTCAGACCCTTTGAGGGAACCTCAACAATGCGAAACCACTGCGCTAGGAGAAGATAATAATAAGAATGGAAAGAGGATTCCAGAAACAATTAGAGAGACTCGAATCATAGGGAAGAAGGCAAGGAAGCTCAATAAAAAGAAATCCAAGTTGGAAAAGTTGCAAGAAGCTACATAAACTAGATGGAAGACTTCGTAGACTGGAATCTCACAGGAGGTAGGTTCACAGGACTTGAACCTCGCTGGAACAACAAGACCATGTAGAATGGGACTTCTCCCTGGTGAAGCTAGATGACCATTGGAGGTGCCCCTACCGTTAGAATGACGCTCCAGAATGATTAGAAAATGCATTTATGGGTTGATGGACTGCTTTTGTGTTGGGTATGTGTTATATTCTTTTCACAAGTAGTCACATATTTTTCTGCCTCATAAAATGCATCACATATGTTTCTGCCTAGAAAAATGTGTCACATATTTTTAGGTGGTTTTTCGGCACATGGTTTCTTTGTCAATGGTTTTCTATTTCAGGTTAAGGAATTAGGGTTGTTGACTAATACAGGTCATTGGGTTAGGGTTTTGAATGCCTATGGATCCTATATGTATATTTTATTGTAAACAATGTATCATTATTGTTCGTGCTCTTTTCGTCAATGTGTGAGCAAAAAGTGAGCACTTACATGCCTAGTTGGACTCTTCTAGTCATGACAGCTGTAATGCAAAAGGTTAGAAATAAAACAATAAAGGTATTAACAAGAATTAAACAAGAACTAAATAACAACATGAGCATGAAAATAAAAACTAAAAACAAGTGACAATGGAACAAGTTCACCAAT
>ML790123.1:357378-379453 GCA_009831015.1 Picea engelmannii | reverse complement strand
TTTTTAGCCAACTTTGTATAGTTTTGGCCCTTTTGATGTGCTGTGGAGTTAATCCTTGTGCCATGGATGATTGTTTTTCTGTGTTGATGATGTTGAGTTCTTGTCGCCCTGTGCGGACGAAATTTCAGTGATAACAATTATGAATGAATATAGAATATGTTGGTTTTCCCGATTTGGGTTTCCAGGGGAAAAATCTCAGTGTAATGTTTGTATATTCCATTGTATATTTTATGTTCTTTTACTGAAAATCTGTTTGTAGTAAATATTTTACAAGGTTAAAATCTACATTTTGGACGTTGAGACCACACCATAATGGACATATTTACATTGATGGAAGCATTTCCTGGCTGTTGCAAGAATCTGTTACGATGCCCCACTTATTTAACTCGTCGGTCGCTGTGCCGGGACCACTTTTTTCCACCCGTGATTGAATGATCTAGGAAGAGAATTGTCCATGTGTCGAGCTGTGCTATCTGAAACTAGACCCTGCCTATCCTTTTCTCTACCCTGCCTGTCCATATATCTACCCCGCATGTTTGTTTAAAATCTATACTGTCGAGCGAACCTAGTGAATTAAAGAAGTTTCTTGAGGAATTCCTTAAGAATCTAATGACCGACAGACCGATATATAAAGGTGTCCAGGCATCGTCGACTAGGGGACTGCAGGATTCCCCTTCAATTGGACGTCGTTCTGGCCGTGTCAATGCCATGACTGAGCAGCGAAGTAAGCACCGTGGTGATTTGGTTAATGCGAAGCAGATCCCGTTGATCCTACCAGTGTATATCCCACCTTTGGCTGGCATTGTTAACCACGACAACATTCCCCGAGATTATGAGTACACTGTGTTCACCACGTACATTCTGAAAGGAATACACGTAGTCGAGAGACAGTTAGGACAGATCCCGCTACTGAAGAACAATGAATTCAATTTAGGAGACAGGAAGAACTATGCTATGTTATCACCCCACCACTACTTGACTAAGTGAACTAGAAAGAAGCATCGCCTCATCTCGCAGCCATGCATTAAGGGGCTGGCACAGTCCACTGTGTTGAATGTAATGAAGATCGCCCATTTTGGCCACCACAAGGAGGTTAACAATTGTGTTAAACTCCTCTTTTCGTTCTATCATGGTGGATACTTGTGGATCGATAGAAGGATTATTGAGGATCTGATGTTGATCAACTGAATCAATGACTTAAGCGTGAAGGGACCTGGACCTCAACAATTTTATCTAGGGAAGGCCTCATACTATTCATTGGCATAGTGCATTAGGGAAGCTTATGGAGAAGTTGAAAAAGGAAAGCGAGGTTACAAGGTAGCCTCTATACAAGATGGCGTAGTGCACCTCCCTTGCTAATTCATAACTGGTGTTATCTCTCTGTGATTTTCCTAAGGCTGCTGAGGAAATCACAGAGGTAACCTCGAACCGCTTCGAGTCTTGGATCTATCCCTCCAAGACTCAGAGAGGGATCTCTCTTTTCAATTTAACTTGGTTTGTATGGGATGGATTTTAGGCTAGCTATGAAAGTAATGAAAGTATGGGGTTTTGATTTTTATATGGTTAGTTTGGGACAATAAGGAGGGCCATTGGGAAAATGGGGTCTGTGCTTTAAACAATGTGATTCACTCTTAGATATGAACAAAGTTCTTACACAGGGCAAGGTAGAGGAAATGCTGTATCAAATTAAGTTTTGATGGTGTTAATTTGAGGAAGAACTAGAGGAAGAAAAAACCAAGCTAAGGAGCAACTAAGAATTACTTATCTGAGATTTTTAGATGAAAACATAAAGATTATCAAAAGGACAGATGCAGAGTATTTTCCAATAAATTCTACTCTATGTACTATCTTCTGACAATGAGAAAATGAAAACAAGCGTAATGATCACAAGAAAACACTTAACAGAGAAAGAACGCCACCAACACATCCACACAGGAATCCTGTAAAAGAAAGCACACCCATTGCTGATTCATCATCTAAAAATTACAGCAAATGCTACTGGAAAAGAAAGGACCCGAGTCCAACAAAGAAAATTTATCCCTCTCAGGTCGAATACCCCTCACACAGGTCGAACCAACAAGAAAAAATACTTCACTGCTCGAACCCTCTCCTACTCAGCTCAGTCGAACCCCTCTTCTGTCTTTTTCATATGCACAAATACAAAATTTTCTATCAGTCCTCCAAGAATCGAGATATACCTCTATTTTCTAAAAATAGATAACAATTACAATGCTCTCGACACCTGTCACAGATGGTCTCCCATTACCAAGTCTTTGTTTAAATAATATACCTATTTTTCTAGTTTTTTGGAAAGAAAATCAAATCAAATCGTATAAAAATGACTGAGACAGAGTGGTTGGAATAGGTGTCTCGAATTGCTGAGTTTTTTTGGTCGATCTTGCTTGAAATCTGGACCATCTGTCATTTTTTCTTCTTGCTGTCACGAATTCGCTTCCAACTGGGGGAAAATCGTGTTTAAACCTCTGCCTGGAATATAGGAAATATCTGCCACCTCCCTCTAACTGTTGCCTCGGATTCTGGAGATGATCATTCGGGATCTGCCTCAAATCGTGGATCTGCTTCTCTTTGTCAATTTTGTCATTGCCAGGTGTCTTAGTTTCTCCTGTGCCGCATTAGCACCATTTCCACTAAGACCTGCAAAACTAATGCCTGCGGCATCTTGGTTGTTGTTTCTTGCCACAAGTGGATCATGGTTGTTCTTTCCTTCGTAAGTTGTTATAACAGCTTTAGGGTCATCAGATGCCCTTTCCACATGTTTGCGCACAGTGCATTCCAAGCTCGTACAGTTGTAGTAACTCCTCGGGTAAGGGTTTCCCTTAACCACTTTCTGTCCATATTTTTGTCAAGGAAAACCATCTTCCAGAATATCTGCATCGCTTGTCTGCACCACAACACGAGGCTCATGATTTGGCCTTTCTGGAGCAAACAAATCCTTCATTTTCTTGTTTTTTTTCCTTTCAGTCCTGCCGACTGGATCTGCATAAAATCCTGGACTGGATTGATCTGCATTCACATCAAAGTACTCATTTTTCTTTTTCACCTCTAGGGGGCTCCATCTCTCGCCCACTTACATCCAAGCCATTAGGGTGTTGTGTACTACCAGTAGGCAGGCATCTTATAGGTTGAGGTTTCAAATGACTGTGCTCTCCTTGGTAAACTATTTCAGTTATTTGCCCATCGTGAGACCGTTCAACCTTTTTCTTCACAGGGAAATTAGGATGAATACATTTATAATAGCTACGGGGATATTCACTGCCCTTGACCTGCTTCTGGCCATACTTCCGCCAATTATACCCATCAAAAGAGGGCCTATCTTCTATAGGAATAGGAGGCAAAGATCGTTGAATTTTCTCTGTATTCTATGGAACTTGATTTGGAGACTCAATCGTTTGCTTAGTTTCTGACTTCAGTGATGGATTTTGCTGAAAAAAGTAAGCATTAAACCCTGGGGAACTAAACAGAGAAGTAGGAGTCGTCAATGCTGCAGAAGATGAAACCTGATGCACTGGAAATGTTGCTGCTGATGATGATACAGGAATTACCCTGGCAATTTTTCTCCCCATCATCATTAGTTGCCAGAACAACCTAATCAACCCTTCCCTTTTCGGTGTGCTTTACCTTAAGGATGAGATTTGCATCAGACGGCTGTGAACCCACCTTCCCAATCAAAATATCACCACTGAAGAAATCTGAGTCAATGTCCGGAAGTCCATCTGTATGAATCTTATCTACTTTCAAATTTTCTGCTAGAGGCTTCCCAAAATCTACTTCTAGTCTTGAAAAAGAAGCATTGTTAAAACGATTTTCATCGCGTTCTGTCTCAAATACGAAGCTATGAAAATGCATTGATCGAAACAGTCCACGGTCTATTGAAGCATGGTTAGAGACCGGAGAGTCTTCCTGGTTATATCCATAGTGAACATTGACAACAACTACTGCATTTTGACCATTATAGAATTTCACCTTATTGAGGCATTCAGATGACATAGTCTTAAACAAAGGTTTCTGAGGATAAAATAACTGATGAGCAGTTGTGTCACATCGACCACGTCGATTTGTTGCATAGTATCCTATTGCTTTCCTTGAGTGCTTTTCAGATTGATATAGTGTTCTTGTGGCAAGATTGCGATTTGAAAATGGGATGAGCCCAACGTTAAGGATTAACAAAAATGATGGATCCAATTCACAATGAGTGAACTGTGGTTAGTCAGGATTTTGTTCAGCTTTTCGTAAAATGTCAATCCCACGAGCTATTTGAGACAATATGAAACAAGTCAACCACCGGATCCTTTCATCGGCCATTTGGCATAAATTTGAGTCAACATCACTAAAACATGAGTCTTTAGAAAAGACCATTGTATTGGCTATGGAGTTTTCACCAAATCTAGTGTAAATGGATAAGAGCTCCTCATTCACTGATAATCCCTGTTTTGATTTAGTGGATTTCTTCATCTGGCACATCTTCTCCTTCATGAGTACATATCTATTTTTCCTTTTCCACTGCTGTAGCAATGGTCTTGCCAGCTGACACATCTAGAACACCAACATCACGTGTTGATTTTTGTGGATTCTCCTCAGATTTCAGGGCTTGAATATGTTGATCAACTACTAGAGAAGCCAAAGTATCCTTATGTATCATTGTTTCTTCCTTCGACCCCGATACTAAATCATCTTTAGGACCTTCTATTGAAGGCATTGATTTGGGGCATATCCTTTGACCTTGGAACCAACAGAACCAATGCTAGACTCTTGAGAAGTCTAATTATCAACAATATCTTGCTCTGCATAAGCTAACACATTTATGTTAGGCATTTCATTTCCCATCTCGGTAAGCCCGATATCTGATTCACCACTGTACTACCAGGTGTTGTACAGTTGTAGCAGATTGAGCCACAGATTATGGGTCTGTTGGAGATATGGAGTTCTATTCACAACAATCAAAATTGTAAGAGAAACTGCATACAATGACCTATTGCTATCAATTTTACTGTCATGGGTCATCACTAAAAAGTCCCTCCATGTTTTCTAATGCACAAGTTGGGCCATGTGTAGCTGGAAATATTATGCTTGGACAATGTCGAGTGCTTTTTTCCACCTTCGCCATGTGTCAATGAGAAAAACATATAATGCCTGAAATAGATAGATAGAGTCAGAAAACCGATTCCCCTATTATATAGGGTTCTAACATAGGCTCCACCTAGGGAAGATAGCTCTGAAGGAGGCGTCTAGAATCCATAGAACTCTGAATTTCACAGACCAGCTGATCATTGGGCTGCCCCCAAACTGTAAACTGAAAAATAAAACCATGAAGAAACGAAAAAGAAAAGATGCTCATCCTGTTGAGCTTATTGGCACATTCCTACCTAGCCTAATCTACCTCATAATTTTGTTGAATCAGGTAATACAGAAATGCCAATGGAGCTAGTCAAGTAGTTGATCCCATGATTGGGTTTCCTCATCGTGCTTGATGAAAATCAAGGTTGAAATATGTACTGGCAGCTGATGACATATTTGGTCATTATAGAGAAAACATGTTTGAAAACTTGAGCTAACATAAACCTCCATGTAATATGCTATAGGATCAATTAAAGCATGATGCATGATATTCATTCCTAGATCTTCTATGACAAGTAGATCAGTTCCATCTTCAAAATTAAACCCTGCATCTACAACTTCAGCCTTATACTTGAAAACATAATCATCATCAATCTGCAAATCAACAGGTAGTATGATTTCCTCTTGCTTTGGAGAAGGAAGATTTTCCAAGAATTCTTTGGGATCTAGGAAATTATAGGACTGAATTTGAGAATCCAAAAGTTCAATATCATTTTCGAACTTTTCAACAACTAGCTCAAGTAAACAAATTTTACTTTCAGGAGGAAATTTGCTCGATTCCAAAATATGAAACACAATTGTTAAAAAGTCTTTGTCATGGTGAAATTCTGCTAACTTACCCCTGAATTCTTCTATGGTTTCACAAGATATAGGATTTTCCACATACCCTGTCATCTTGAAGCATCATCAAGGCTTTGAAATCTAGATTCTTCAGTAGTGAAGTCGCTTGTGAACTTTGAAGCTCGGGATATTGAACAATGGAGTCACTAGGTGAATGGTACAGCCTTCCTATGTTTGGCTTCTTTTCACCATCAGAAGTCAAATCTGAACTTGAAGTGCACCTCTGGGAAAGTCCCCAGTGGAGTCGCTGAAAATGTTAGCGCTCTGTGATTTTCCTAAGGCTGCTAAGGCAATCACAGAGGTAACCTCGAACCGCTTCGAGTCTTGGATCTATCCCTCCAAGACTCGGAGAGGGATCTCTCTTTTTGATTTAACTTGGTTTGTATGGGATGGATTTTAGGCTAGCTATGAAAGTAATGAAAGTATGGGGTTTTGATTTTTAAATGGTTAGTTTGGGACAACAAGGAGGGCCATTGGGAAAATGGGGTCTGCGCTTTAAACAATGTGATTCACTCTCAGATCTGAACAAAGTTCTTACACAGGGAAAGGTAGCGGAAATGCTGGATCGAATTAAGTTTTGATGGTGTCAATTTGAGGAAGAACTAGAGGAAGAAAAAACCAAGCTAAGGAGCAGCTAAGAATTCCTTATCTGAGCTTTTTAGATGAAAACATAAAGATTATCAAAAGGAAAGATGCAGAGTATTTGCCAATAAATTCTTCTCTGTGTACTATCTTCTGACAACGAGAAAATGAAAACAAGTGTAATGATCACAAGAAAACACTTAACAGAGAAAGAACGCCACCAACACATCCACACAGGAATCCTGTAAAAGAAAGCACGCCCATTGTTGATTCATCATCTAAAAATTACAGCAAATTCTACTGGAAAAGCAAGGACCCCAGTCCAGCAAAGAAAATTTATCCCTCTCAGGTCAAAAACCCCTCACACAGGTCGAACCAACAAGAAAAAATACTTCACTGCTCGAACCCTCTCCTACTCAGCCCAGTCGAACCCCTCTTCTGTCTTTTTCATATGCATAAATACAAAATTTTCTATCAGTCCTCCAAGACTCGAGCTATACCTCTGTTTTCTAAAAATAGATAACAGTTACAATGCTCTCGGCACCTATCGTAGATGGTCTCCCATTACCAAGTCTTTGTTTAAATAATATACCTATTTTTCTAGTTTTTTGGAAATAAAATCAAATCAAATCGTATAAAAATGACTGAGACAGAGTGGTTGGAATAGGTGTCTCGAATTGTTGAGTTTTGATGGTCGATCTTGCTTGAAATATGGACCATCTGTCATTTTTTCTTCTTGCTGTCACGAATTCACTTCCAACTGGGGGAAAATCGTGTTTAAACCTCTGCCTGGAATATAGGAAATCTCTGCCACCTCCCTCTAACTATTGCCTCATATTTTGGAGATGATCATTCGGGATCTGCCTCAAATCATGGATCTGCTTCTCTTTGTCAATTTTTTCATTGCCAGGTGTCTTAGTTTCTCTTATGCCTCATTAGCACCATTTCCACTCAGACCCGCGAAACTAATGCCTGCGGCATCTTGGTTTTTGTTTCTTGCCACAGGTGGATCATGGTTGTGCTTTCCTTCGTAAGTTGTTATAATAGCTTTAGGGTCATCATATGCCCTTTCCACATGTTTGCACACAGTGCATTCCAAGCTGGTACACTTGTAGTAACTCCTCGGGTAAGGGTTTCCCTTAACCACTTTCTATCCATATTTTCGTCAGCGAAAACCATCTTCCAGAATATCTGCATCGCTTGTCTGCACCACAACACGAGGCTCGCGATTTGGCCTTTCTGGAGAAAACAAATCCTTCATTTTCTTGTCTTTTTTCCTTTCAGTCCTGCCGACTGGATCTGCATAAAATCCTGGACTGGATTGATCTTCATTCACATCAAAGTACTCATTTTTCTTTTTCACTTCTAGGGGGCTCCATCTCTCGCCCACTTACATCCAATCCATTAGGGTGTCGTGTACTACCAGTAGGAAGGCGTCTTGTAGGTTGAGGTTTCAAATGACTGTGCTCTCCTTGGTAAACTATTTCAGTTATCTGCCCATCGTGAGACCGTTCAACCTTTTTATTCACAGGGCAATTAGGATGAATACATTTATAATATCTACGGGGATATTCACTGCCCTTGACCTGCTTCTAGCCATAATTCTTCCAATTATACCCATCAAAAGAGGGTCTATCTGCTATAGGAATAGGAGGCAAAGATCGTTGAATTTTCTCTGTATTATGTGGAACTGGATTTGGAGACTCAATCGTTTTCTTAGTTTTCGACTTCAGTGATGGATTTTGCTGAAAAAAGTAAGCATTAAACCCTGGGAAACTAAACAGAGAAGTAGGAGTCGTCAATGTTGCAGAAGATGAAACCTGATGCACTGGAAATGCTGCTGCTGATGATGATACAGGCATTACCCTGGCAATTTTTCTCCCCATCATCATTAGTTTCCAGAACAACCTGATCAACCCTTCACTTTTTGGTGTGCTTTAACTTAAGGCTGAGATTTGCATCAGACAGTTGTGAACCCACCTTCCCAATCAAAATATCATCACTGAAGAAATTTGAGTCAATGTCTAGAAGTCCATCTGTATGAATCTTATCTACTTTCAAATTTTCTGCTAGAGGATTCCCAAAATCTACTTCTAGTCTTGAAAAAGAAGCATTGTTAAAATGATTTTCATCGCGTTCTGTCTGAAATACGAAGCTATGAAAATGCATTGATCGGAATAGTCCACAGTCTATTGAAGCATGGTTAGTGACCAGAGAGTCTTCCTGGTTATATCCATAGTGAACATTGACAGCAACTACTGCATTTTGACCATTATAGAATTTCACCTTATTGAGGCATTCAGATGACATAGTCTTAAACAAAGGTTTCTGAGGATAAAATAACTAATGAGCAGTTGTCACATCGGCCACATCGATTTGTTGCATAGTATCCTATTGCTTTCCTTGAGTGCTTTTCAGATTGATATAGTGTTCTTGTGGCAATATTGCGATTTGCAAATGGGATGAGCCCAGCATTAAGGCTTAACAAAAATGATGGATCCAATTCACAATGAGTGAACTGTGGTTAGTCAGGATTCTATTCAGCTTTTTGTAAAATGTCAATCCCACGAGCTATTTGAGACAAGATGAAACAAGTCAACCACCGGATCCTTTCATCAGCCATTTGGCATAAATTTGAGTCAACATCACTAAAACATGAGTCTTTAGCAAAGACCACTGTATTGGCTATGGAGTTTTCACCAAATCTAGTGTAAATGGATAAGAGCTCCGCATTCACTGATAATCCCTGTTTTGATTTAGTGGCTTTCTTCATCTGGCACAACTGCTCCTTCATGAGTACGCATATGTTTTTCCTTTTCCACTACTGTAGCAATGGTCTTGCCAGCTGACACATCTAGAACACCAATGTCACGTGTTGATTTTTGTGGATTCTCCTAAGATTTCAAGGCTTGAACATGCTGATCAACTACTACAGAAGCCAAAGTATCCTTATGTATCATTGTTTCTTCCTTCGACCCCGATACTAAATCATCTTTAGGACCTTCTATTGAAGGCATTGATTTGGGGCATATCCTTTGACCTTGGAACCAACAGAACCAACACTAGACTCTTGAGAAGTCTGATTATCAACAGTATCTTGCTCTGCATCAGCTAACACATTTCTGTTATGCATTTCATTTCCCATCTCGGAAAGCCCGATATCTGATTCACCACTGTACTACGAGGTGTTGTACAGTTGTAGCAGATTGAGCCACAGATTCTGGGTCTATTGGAGATATGGAGTTCTATTCACAACAATCAAAATTGTAAGAGAAACTGCATACAATGAAGTATTGCTATCAATTTTGTTGTCATGGGTCATCACTAAAAAGTCCCTCCATGTTTTCTAATGCACAAGCTGGGCCATGTGTAGCTAGAAATCTTATGCTTGGACAGTGTCAAGCACTTTTTGCCACCTTTGCCATGCGTGAATGAACAAAACATATAATGCCTGAAATAGATAGATAGAGTCAGAAAACTGATTCCCCTATTATATAGGGTTCTAACAACTGGAAAGCTCATAAGGAAGAACTTCCCCACACAGGTCACTGGGTTCGTGGTGGATCTCGTAGGAAAATGTGTGGAGGGCATGCAGATGAAATGGGTGAACTACCTCGTTAATGAACTAGATAAATATTGTCGCGAAGCCTAGGACTTGGGATATGAATTCCACTACAACTAGCTGATCATTTTGATCACATTTGTTTCTTGGAAAATGCTTGAAGGAGCCACCTTCCCAGAAATAGAACCCTCGGAGTCGCTGGCCGCTCGGTTTTCAACCTAGTGATACACCAATGACAAAGCAATGGTAGTCCAACACTGTGTTTCATGCATACTATCAACAATTAAAGGTTTCCATTGAATCATTTCCATGCATGACACTACGCACCCTGCACTAGTACCAACCAATAGCAAATTTTTGCACAGATCCACATTTCATCTACATCACTACGCGTCGAGACGAGAACTAGGAAGAGTTACATTTGTACTACAAGCTAACAGATGAAGACATGGAGTAGATTATAAAGGAATGGATGGAGGAGTTTCTTGTACCTATCGTTGATGTAGAACTCTCTGACATTGACACCATAGGAATCCCCATAGTCATCCGAGTTGAGCATGTTGGACAGTCCAGTGGGATGAAGAAGAATAAAAAGTAGGATAAAGTACATGATATAGAGAGCGATGAGAAGGGAAATTCTTTTGAAGATAACGGGCCTGGCTCGCTAGGAGGAGGAGGAGAAGATGAAGCCGAAGGACAAGGAGGAGGAAATGAAGGAGAAGGAGGAGGTGAAGATACCACCCCTCCACTTGAGGATCCCCTTGTTGGGATAGTAACACCGCAGAAGAGGAAGGTTTCTCCAAAGAAACCTTCAAAAATGAAGAAGACGCATGCTAATAAGCCCCAGTTGGAGGCCACACTCATAGAAGACGATATCAGTCTGATCCACAGAGCTATGGAGGACGCTTCCGAGGACATCTTTCATAGATATGGAGAGAATAAGGAGAAGATATATGGAAGGATCGAAAAGGAATTGAAGGAAGTACAACAATTTTTTCGTTTGTTCTGCACAATACCTACTGCGCCTTCCTTGACAAAGATTACAGACTTGGGGGATAAACTAGCCCAATTGAGAAGACTGATGGATGAAATAGAAGCTCGATTCCAGAATGTCTAGGAAGAGAGGGAGAAGGCTACAAAATCCTTGAATTAAGACAAAGATGAAGTCTTATAAAAATTACAAGTAGCATGGTACAGTGTAGCTGCCTATGAAAGAGAGAGAGAAGAATTTCATGCGATTCTTCGGGAAGAAAAGAGAGCTTGCGAAGCCTAGCTACAGAAGGAAAAAGAGCATATGCTTGCAGAGCAGGCCGTAGTCAAATAAGTAGTTAGTAAAGCATGTCACTCTGTACCAAGGTTGGTATGGGAAGAGCAAGAACCGGTCGAAGCTCAAATAGTGAAGCTCGTTGAGACCCTCCAACAGCCTCAGGCTAGAATAATAGAATTGGAGGCCCAAGCAATACCGAGCACCCCGCCAGAGGTGCATGACCAGAGGGAGGAGACCTCTAAGAACACAATAGTAAGGATAAGATCCCTCACCTTGGAATGAAAACATTTGAGTGATAGAAGTGCACATACATGTGAACGCCTCCCTGGGGATCTAGAGATAAGAAAGTTGGAAGCATAGTTACATGAGGCACAACAACAGGAATTTTCCATGTAGGTGCATATGAAGCTTCTCACCGCAGTTGAAATAATGAAGAGTTCCCAGGAGCAGCGTGTAGTACAACAATAGATCACTGCCCTCCAGGGAAAGGTAATGGAAGTCACATAGAAGCTGTAGCCTATGCAGGATGAATCCTGTAAGGTGTTCGAAGAGATTGATGGACAAGGCTCACAATTGGACCAAGTAGTTGCATCAGTAGAACAACACCTGGAAGGGCCTTTTACAGAGTAGACAATCTAAGAGCTCATTGAGAAGGAGGCTCAGGCAAAGAAACAAGTCGAGGAAGCTCGATTTAAGCTCGAGGCCTTCGAAGCAACAATATCCAGGATTGAGTGACTCGGGATGTGTCACAGGTGAGTGTTGGGGGCTTGTTGGCCCTCGACCAAGTTTTGAGGAAACCTTGGTCAAAGTTGACCCACTTTTGGAATTTGACACATTGGTCGAGGAAGGAGCACCCAGGAGGAGTTGAGATCATAGATCTCACTGATTTTGCAAGATATGTGGACCCAGTAAGGGGTCCTCTAGGTTTTTTGTAATTGGTTTATGGGATGTCGGACCATGGGGTTTTTCCCATGTTTAGGCCTTATTGTAAGGGTTTGTAAAAGTATAAATAAAGAAGAATGCATTGTAAAAGTAGTAGCTCAAGTAGTCTTTGGAGCTAAGTGAAAGTGGTCTGAGTGGCTTTGTGCAAGGGATTGCATGTGTGTTAAGGCTTTGTGCTTGATAGAGAGTTGGCTCTGTGCCTTGACTTAGTTTTGGAAGGAGGATCTGGTGCTTAGTGCACATATCTCATGTCCTGTGTGAAGCTCAACTCTGTGGCTTAGTGCACAAGAGTGAATGAATGTAAGATTCAGACGAATAATAAAGAGGTGAAGTGGTTAGTGGAAATAGCCTCACACTGGGATGAACCACATACATCTAGTGTCTTATGGTTTTCTTTGTGCAATGTTATATTTGTTATGTTTTTCTTAGTGCTTAGATTAGAATGTGTAATGAATATCTATGTTTTGCTTAATTTCATTTACTTATGTTAGAATGCTAGATCTGATTTAGAGTGCTAAGTGATAAGTGTTTAAGGTGCATAATATTTTTTTATTACTGCATGAGATCTATCTTAGATTATGTTCTATGATGTCCATAAGGTTAATAAACTAATGTATGTCAATTCCTAAGCGTTAACAGAATACCCTGTGAATTGTTATTATCACGGATATGTGTCCCATCTTGGTTACAGACACTTGCGTCCTGTAACCCCCCCCTGCTTATACCTTGGGTGAGACCCCGCCTTCTTCGCAGGTGTTTCCGAAAGGGTCGGTAGTCAGGTTTTTTTGGTGTGCTGTTAAGCGTTGAACTTTGGGCCTGCCCCTGTGCCAACAAAGTGATATTGAACATCAATATGCTTTGTATTTGAATAATAAGTTGGGTTCTTTGCTAGAAATATTGCACTCTGATTGTCACAATCTAAAATTATTTCTTTTTGTACCAACCCAAACCTGAACACAATCTGTGTAACCATATTTATTCCTTTCTTGCATGAGTGTATGCCATCTAATCAACTTCTGTAGTTGAGAATTCCACTAGAACCTATATTTTTCTCGTCCAACATATTGCTCCTCCAAATAGGTTAAACACATACCCACTTGCATATCTTTTGTTATCCATATCTCCATCCCAAACTGCGTCCACAAAACCATGTCTATCCATCACTTTGTCAAATATTAGTCTTCCTTGATAGCACAATCCATAACTAGTAGTGTTATGCAAATACCTAAAAACCCTTTTATTGTTGTCCAATGTTTCTTCCTTGGTTTTGACATATACCTACTCAAAACTCCCACTGCATGTGAAATGTCTAGTATAGTACATACCATTGCATACATAAAACTACCAACCACACTAGCGTACAAAACATGGGACATGTACTCTTCCTCTTCATGTGTCTTGGGACACTTCTCTGTAGATAACTCTAAACCTACATGAATATTAACCTTGATTGTTTTACACCCTTGCATATTAAACCTATGCAATATTGTCTCGACATATTTTCTCTAATTCAACCATATTTTATTGTTTGCATGATCTCTTTTAATGTCCATTCCCATAATGAAGTTAGCAGCGTCGAGATCCTTCATGTCAAATTTGAAGGATAGTTTTGATTTCACCTCCTTGATAAAATCCATGTTATTTCCTACTAGCAACATGTCATCGACATACTATTGGATGCTTGGGATGACCCAGGTTATGATCTCAATAGGTTTCCAAAAAAACCTCAAACTACCGACCCTCCTGGTAAACCAGAAGGCAACGTTGCACACAGAGTGCACAATGCAGTCTCACCCGAGAAAAATTTATGGGGGACTGCAATACTCGAGTGTTTGCATTCAAGGAAGGGATTGGGATTGTATTCTGATCCTTTTCCTCATGCTTCCACATTATTGTTAATTCATCTAAATCTAGTTTTCATTCATTCATCTAACTATGCATGCATGTTGTCATAATCAACTTAACCATTCATTATGTAACTAATAAATAACATAACAGTAAGACAATCATTGATGACACATACCATAGTAGATTCACTGTGGTTCACCCCCCCCCCCCCGGGGCTACGTCCACAAACATCTATCTCTTCTACTCTTTTATTCATTCTTCTGCAAAATCTGCATTGCCCACATCACATTCTTCAGGATTACAAAAAATGAGGTAAGTACCCCGCTATGAGGCAGACTAGACCACATTGTTGATGCCCAAAAGTGCAACGTAATACCCCTGCTTGCAAATGGGTTGCAATGCCTTATTATTTATTACATATACTTAATAATATACTAGATATGTGGGACCCCCTTGTTTAAATCACGGTGAAAAAGAAACGCTTTTTTGAATTGTGCTCATGATGACTTTACGAATCATTTTACAGTTTGAGAAGAAAACATGAATTCAAACAAATTTTTACATGCAATCAATGATTATAAGGGTTGGAAATTTAAAATTCAAAAGAAAGTGACAATCACTTTGGTTATGATTGTTATACATCTATGATTAAAATTCGAACTTCAACTCAACTCGCATTGGTTATAACATATTGCATTCATGGTATATTGTGTTCATGGTAATTGGTTATGTTTGGTGGACCATAGTCATGGTTTATGCAATTTTTTGAGGTCATTTCGATCCTTGCAAGTCGGAATTTGTTAGAAATGAATATGAAACATGTTATATTATGGTGCTAGTGTAAAACTATGGTATAGGAGGGTTTTCGTTTCACTTTTGCAAAGTGGAAGTGACATGTTGGATTTGAATATGGTTGATTAATGTGTTTAATGGAGTTTTGAATGTATTCCACCCTAGCTATGGTTGATGAAAATTAATGAGAAGGTGGAGAATCAACGTGCATTTACCGCACGTCGTTCTTACCCCACCTCGAGCTCACTACCCTCACTTTGTCATGCATTTTGGTTGCTCTGGTTAGTTTACCTCCATTTTGCTCGGTGGTTGCGAGAAGAGTGGTGGTCTTTGTTTCTTTTATATGCATTCCTCATAGGTATGGTGGCTCTCTCCCTTCCATTCATCATTATAACCTCACTCTGGATATAATATATGTGTTGTCTCTTAAAATTCGTATGCAGAGTGTTTTTTTTCTAAAAGATATGGTGGTTGAATGTAGACTATGTCTCTGCAAATGAATTTGGTTGGCGCTTCAAATGTTGCAAGTTGGAATTTGTTTAATTCTCCTTCATGTTGAAGTTATTCGATTATGGTTGCACCCAAGGTGAATGACTGGTTGTTGTTTCTCTTTGATGTTGATAAAATTATGGAAATTTTATTTTGTTATCACCCATGCCCCATGATAGAATCCTGGAGGGTTTTATGATGAAAAAAATGGATAGTTAGTTCTAGGTTCTTTTAATGTGGTTATTCTTACCTCCTTCTGTATTCAGGAGAGGGTTGTGGCCCTGCCGAGTTTCCATTCCACAGATTGAATGCATGCAAATCTGGGTTTTTACCTCGCGACCACCTTGGAAACGACTATGTCAAACCTTGTTGTAAAATTGTGGGAGGTTTTGGTTTCATGTCACAAACCCCACTTGTAGAATTCTCTCACCCACCTGGTTTTTCAGACATTTTTTTCTCTCTTCATGATTGTGTAAACTTGAACTTGGTTTTTGAATTGGCTATGTGTTGACCCGACAGTAGAGAGATTTGTTTCTTGCATTGAAACTTGGTTCATTAGTTGACTACCTGCGGGAGTTTTTGGTTGTTTTGAAGGATGTATAGTGAATACAAGAAAAGAACACCAGGGTTTCGAACCCAACTTGTCACATAGAAAATACTGAAAGTAGATACCAACCTCATATGTTGAATATTTGTTGGCCTATGTTACACTCCATTGCGTGCTTGATGTGGTCTATTTTAATTAATGGAATACCTCGGTTGATAGTCCATCATATGAAAATAACTCTGCAAATAAAATAAATAAACTGTAAAGTGGGAATAAATTGGTTATAGTTGTTTTGGCTCGGTAATGATTGTAGTCAGTTGATTTTTAATAAAAATAAAAAGTGACTAGCTAATAGAATAAAGGGTCTCAAACCTAGTCCATTGTGAAACAATTGAAATTGGTTGATGTGAATGATTAAGTTTGATGCCATGTTCTTCTTCTTGGCCTCCTCATGTCTACTCTAAGTGCTCTGTATATGATTGTTGATAGTTGGAATTATGGACAGTCTGTATATAAATTGTGTTGTTGTTCAATCAAACATGATGAAGAAAGGATAGAAAATACAATGGTTGAGTTTGACATTCCCGGAGTTTTGTTTTGGGTTTGATATGAAAGTTGGTGTATCTTTAACTTTGAGATTGCCTATAGTTGAAATGCTTTTTTTTGGCAATTAAGGCTATGCCATTTAAAAAAAAATGTTATTTTATTTAATGGAGCAATGTCCATCTCATTTATCATTCATTATACCACTTTTCACTTCTTACAAGCCCACTGTCTTCCCAGATTCATTTTAATTCCATGTTCTGTTATTTTGAATGGCATTTCAAAAGAAATAATAAAAAGGAAAAGGAAGTGAATGGAATTTTAAATTTGTAAATGGAAGTATTGTTTTGATATGGAAGTTGCATCTGTTTTTTCTTGAATAGTATCCGTTGGTGGTTCCTGTCCATGCTACCACTTTTCATTCATTATCAACCCCTCATCTTCCCAATAATCCTATCATTCAATGTTCAATATAAATTAATTATTAATTTGAGTAGTATGATGAAAGGATTGATTGTATGTGCTTATGTTGAGAATGATAGAGCCAAAATTTGATTTTATTTAGGTAGGGTTGATGCATGGACTTCCAAGAGTTTTCATAACTAATTGGAACATTGCTTCAGGATGAATTTCTTCAGTAGAGGAAGTAAGGGCAGAGAAAATAAAGGCAGATGGAATTGGAAGAGGGGTCATAAAAGACCTCGGTTTTCCATACATTTCGATGTTGATCCAAAAAAAATAAACCATCTTTTCCAACCTGGGTTTTTCAACCTAGTTGGCCATGGAATCCTCCAGCCCCAACCCGAAAGAAATCCATTCCAAGCACATCAAAATTTCTCTGGTGTCTGAGTCTCTCCTCATGTGTCGATGGGACCAAAACTGCCCACCAATGACGGTTGGCAAGATATTTTCCACCATCCTATTTTTCACCACCATGGTTGGCCCACTGCATCCTTGCCATTACCCCCTCTGCCACAGCCAAAAAATAAAATTTCCCAAGATGATCATGTTGTCTCGCCAGTGCAGTCATCTCATTCTAGTAAGAGGTTGAAAACCGATATTCCCAAGCCTATGCAGGGTAAAGGAAAAGGAGTAGCCACTCCCTCAAGGTCATCCAAGGAGTCTTCCAAATCTGTTTCATGTCACTACTACATATGAAAAACTTTTCCACGGTTTTTCGTTGCTATTTCCACACATATCTGTCGCACTTTCCATGAAGGAAAACAATATTTTTCTTGGAAATTTTTACGTCGCTATATCCACGCACTAAAATTATTCATGGAAACAACGACGAAATCAGGCCTCCACGTGTCATCATCCTAAATATTTTATGTTAAATTTTTTTGTTCACATCGTCGTAATTGTGACAAACTATCATCAGTAGACCGAAGAACATACGCAGAAAGATGGAATCCCATAGCGAATATTTAACTTCTTACCATGAATGTTCGTCACTATAGAGATGCAAGTTCGTCACAAGGAGTTATATATTCGTGGAAATAAGAAGAGATGTACACCTTCTTGCGAAAAACATGCGTTGCTATAGAGACGATGGTGCATGGAAATAGTGACGAAGTTCCATGGAAGAGTAGAAAACCCACCAATGGCTCATGACGCAGATGCCATACTAGTGACGAACATATGTCACTATAGTGACAACTTCTGTAGGTTTAAAAAAAAAAAAACTTGATAGTTTTCTAGTCTCCGAAAACAATGATATTCTACAGAGGCCTTAGAATGATATGCTATAGAAGTCCCCATATTCATGATACACATAAGCCTTAGTACTGTATCTAATGAAGAATATGATTTATTGTCGATTCATGCACAAATTTGATGTCTAGCACCAATCCCTTATCCTACTTCAAGGACAGAGCCTTTCAAGGAGGTACGACGTGTAATGGACCTAATTAACACAAGAATGAAGGGGTTGAGGATGAGTATCATTTTAATTATATACATATGCACAGAAAGAGAAACTTTAAAATCATAAGGAAATTCATGATTCCTAGTGATGTTGATGTTGAGGGCATCTTTGCTTCATGTGTGAATCCATGCCAAGGATTCTGCTTGCTATTCCATCTAAGGCAATTCAAAATTCTATCATTTTGATTAACATTACAATATTTCTCTTTACTTGTCTGTGTAGATGTGACAGTTGGTGTGTTAATTTCTTGGCCACTTGGTTCCTCTCATAGTTCATCCTCCTGAGCTACATGCTCTTCCATTTAAATAAGATAATATATAAGTATAAGTCAGGAAATAAATATCTACAATCACAGTAAATATTTCTAATTCTGAAGCATACATACTGGAATGGGTACTCTGCTCCCCACTATAATTGGACATGTTCTCCCTAGTATGAAGTGGTTTCTGTTGAATACCACTATATTCATTGTTGCGGTTGCATTGTTGCTTGAAAACAAACATAAATACTTAGTTAAGGGTGATATAATAAAATATGAATAGACTTTACAAACATGCTACTGCGGTTTCCTTATTCATTTTATTTACCTGCATTTGCATGGCTGGGGAGATTGGAGTCTGCCCCAAGCTTCTATGATATTCAATCACACTTTTAAAACCATACTTGAAACCAAGATTTAGTTCCTCCTCGGTGGCAGTAGTTTGGAACGTATTTAAATGCAATGCATAACACCATTAAAATTACCAATAACAAAAACATATATTTGTTCACTACTGTTAAATAAATATTGACCACAGTTAATTGTTTAATTCTTACGATTCAGGATTTTAGTTTTCCATAGCCACCCTGGCCTATTTTATGCTTCCCGTGCTTTTCCACTCTAGCCTTGGTTGCTTTGGAGGTGTCAAGTAGCCTATATATGGAATTTTTGAAAAACGTTAGATATCAGAATTGTTACTTAAAACAAGAAAGAAAAACATAAATGAGCATATTTCACTAAGAATATGACATGTGTTGTACCTTGCTTTACCAGGTCGTCGATGTCTTCCTTGTTTTTTAAACAAGTTATCCTTTTCATCCTCTATCAGGGCCTTCCACTCTTTCTTCGGAACCATTGGAGGGAACTCATGCTTGAGGTATAATTGCAATTTATTCCTATATTGGGCCCTGGTATATTTTAAATTCTCTCCTGCTAACTTTGTAACCACTTTCTTGTTGAACGTATTGTCAAACAAGTTTACCATGTGGCCTATCAATTCATATTTATTTTCGCTATATTGGTTATTCCACCGTGTGTGAATGGTGGGGCCAAACAAATCCAATGCTTTGTCGTTCAATTTTCTGTAGAAAACATTGTTTCCTGCAAAAACGTGTTATCCATTAATTTATAATAATCTCAACAAATGTCCATTTCAATTTCATGATAAAAATGAATCAATTAATTAACAAATACCTGAAATCTTCTAAATCTTGATCGGAACACATGCGTCATCCACCAGAAAGAAAATATAGTGATATGGTACTTTTAATTTGTGTTGCTAAATGAATAGCTTCCTCTCCATCTACAATATGTTCATATCCAGAGTCATGTGGAGTCCCAAGCTCTGGCTCATCATGCTTCGGTGTGTCATGTCGGTCAACATTAGTGCCCTCATCAATGGATTCGAGGGGAACCTCAGGAGGGTCAAAAATCCTCATTTGTACTTTTCTTTGTCAACTTTTTTGCTGCATTGGACCATCACTGTTACCTATAGCAGTTGCAGGCTCAGCAGGTTCCCATGACACGGGGTTTAAAAACTCCTACAAACGAAAAAATTTACTTTATCAGATCATATAAAAAATATAAAACAAAAAAACAGATATGAAATTGTCATAGCTGATAAAAATATGTGAAGATGCCACTTACCCCAAAAAAATTTATTAGATTTTGTAGCTCTGCAATTCTTTCCCTGTCCTCCTTTGTCAAGGGTATTTTGTGAAACAAAGCTAGATATTCTATGTTTTCCTTCTTCAAGGACTTCAAAAAAGTTTCTATTGGGTCAGTGGAATAAAATATTCTGTCCTCAAGCTCCTCATCATCTAAATAGAGTGTACCAGACTAAAAAAATCAAACAATAAATGAAATTAAAATAATTTTAACATAAAAAAAAAATAGATATTGTAATCAAATTTTGTTATTATTAAGCACCAGCAATTACCTGATGTTGTTGTGTGGTCGGTGAATTCCCACGGTCACCCTGCTATGATCTACTATGAGTGGGTAAATTCCCACAGTGACCATCCCACAATACATTAATGAATAAAATTAATGAGATGAACTTTAACATTTGAGAAATTTAGTTATTGTAGTCATAAGTTGTTACTATATTTAACATTTACATGCTGAGGCACATCGGGTGCCTTTCCACGGTCACCCTGGACATATGTAGCGTGTGATTTTCCACGATCACCCTGGACAGATGTTGACACAATAAACCAATCAACAAAAGTTATGAAATTCACCTGTAACATTAAAAAAATGAAATATTGCAGTAATATCAGAAAATAAATAATGAAATTTTAGAAATTTAGTTATTGTAGTCATAAGTTGTTACTATATTTAACATTTACCTGCTGAGGCACAACAGGTGTCTTTCCACGATCACCCTGGACAAATGCAGCGTGTGATTTTCCACGATCACCTTGGACAGGTGTTGACACAATAAATCAATCAACAAAAGTTATGAAATTCACCTGTAACATTAAAAAATTGAAATATTGCAGTAATATTAGAAAATAAATAATGAAATTTCAGAAATTTAGTTATTGTAGTCATAATTTGTTACTATATTTAACATTTACATGCTGAGGCACAACGAGTGCCTTTCCATGGTCACCCTGGACAGATGTAGCGTGTGATTTTCCATGGTCACCCTGGACAAATGTTGACACAATAAATCAATCAACAAAAGTTATGAAATTCACCTATAACATTAAAAAATGAAATATTGCAATAATATTAGAAAATAAATAATGAAATTTCATAAGTTTTGTTGTAGTAGTCATAAGTTGTTACTATATATAACATTTACCTGTTGAGGAACAACGGGTTCCTTTCCACGGTCACCCTGGACAGATGTAGCATGTGATTTTCCATGGTCACCCTAGACAGATGTTGACACAACAAATTAATCAACAAAAGTTATGAAAGTAATTGTAATATTAAAAAAATGAAATATTGTAGTAATATCATAAAATAAATAATGAAAAATGAAATATTGCAGTAATATCATAAAATAAATAATGAAAAATGAAATATATGCAGTAAAAAAATGAAATATTGTAGCGATAAATTATAAAAATGATTGATCAAAGGTTGAGTTGAATGGTATGTAAGATATTTACCCCCATAGATGCACCCCTCCATCTATTCGATTTAAGTTGTAATCGATCAACAAATCTTCACTTGGAACTATTGTTGTTAAGCCCTAATGTTGGCTCATTACCCCTTAATTGGGGCATATTATATTAGTAATGTTATTTTATTTATGTCAGCTTTAGGCCATTAGTTGTAATTATACCTCCTAGTCTCCTATATATACCAAGGAGACATTTTCATTT
>ML790123.1:329580-344296 GCA_009831015.1 Picea engelmannii | reverse complement strand
TTTGTGTGATTCTTCAATCTGATTCTTTGCGATCTACGCTTTAAGCTAGAATTTTTTTTCTTGGTTTTTTGCTTGTCGGTATTTTCCCTTTCTTGCTTTACTAGCACTTAAATAAATAAAAAAATCTCTTTTCATTTTCTTCTTTGGTTGAAGAGTGTGTTTATGCATCATTAGCTAGGGAAAAGTATTTTATTTAGTAAGTTTTTTGCAGTTCACTTAGATCATAAGTAGCTCATAGTCGAGCGAAATTCCTTTGAGTTTGCTATATAAAATCTTAGAAAAATAAAAAAAAATCTTTCTTTGTGAAAAGTTGTTGAAATTTTGCATTTAGTAAAAGTCTTTTGTTTCTAGCTTTTTTCATTCATTTTTTATTTCGTCTTTACACATCATCAGTTTCACCCTCATACCCCTTGACGTAAGACAAATCCATAAAAGCAACGCTAATTTTAAAATCTACTAGACTTTTATGTTTGTAGGGTTCACAAACTAGTTCATGACTAGGGCCTTGGATTAGGCTGGAGAGGAAACTCTTCAAGGCCATTCAAAACCAAACATTAGAGTCTGAGATAAGGAGTGTCTAAGTCCAGTTTCGTGGAAGTTATCTGGGACCCCCCTCTAACACAGGGGATAAACACAAGGTCACGTGCGGAAAGGTAGCGGAGATAACCCCTCCAAAGCCGAACCAATCGTAGTGGAGAACACATATAGAGGGCTTGTTTTGGGATTCTGTCGTTTTCATTTTCCACGGGGCTTCGTGGGTCTCGAATCCATTAGAGGTCCTTAGTTTTCTTCCAGACCATTTTCTCTCGATACCCTTGACATGTTTCAGGCTCGATACCCTGCTCATTGTGGTCTACCCGACTTTCGACTGTACCCGCCTGGTGACTGTTCGCGTGCTGGCAACCTAGTTGCCAATATTTTTAGGGACATACACAGGTGACTATGGGGGTATACCACGGTACATATGATAGACATCGGGCCACACTTTGCAGAGTATACCCGAAGGGTGCTTCCGTGTTTGAGTTTCACTTGCACCAGCAAGTTTCTCTAGTGTTGGTTGTTGTAACTGTTCTTCCAAATAGTTTAGTGATTGCTTGTCTTATCTCTTAGGGGATTCTTTTTTAGTGTGTGTTGCTTTTGAACATTTAGAATACCTTAGCGTGTCTTGGATATTCTCACACAGTAGAGGATCCCGAGCTTCTTCCGTCACGAAGGCTTCTTGGCCTGCCGCCGGTTACACTGGAGCCACCCCCGCCACCATTAAGGCGGAAGCTAGACCAACAAGGGTCTTTTGAAGTGACCGGGTTACAAACCTTAGTGCCTGAAAAACTCCTGGAGGAATCAACCACTGCTCTTGGCTCGGTTGCAACCCCAACCAATGATATCTTGGCACCATTTATTGTACCAATCCAATTTCACGAACGCTAGACAGTGCCTCACACAGCAATGGAAACAAATGTTATTACTTCTTCTGGGAATTCTTCAATTCCCACCACAGTTGCTACCATAGGAGAGTCATATCCTAACCTACCATCGTTGGTCCGAGCCACCATGGTCTCGATCGCATCTACGTCGCACAGTGGACCGAACCTGTCTGTGGCGACAACCACAACCCCCTTCACACCTAGTGCGACAGGCCCTCCGTTCTCATACGGTATGCCTAGTTTGGGTACAAGTCCTGCACTAACCTACTCCACTTTACATACTTTGGGTCTGGGGGCAGGGAGCTCTAACTCTCCTCTGGAAGGTCACCTTGGGGGAACTCCTATCCCTTTTAACACTTTTCCTTATGCAGGAGGTCATATTCCTCCTTCATCCCCTTCACTTGGTGGTCTGCATCAGTAGTCTGTCGGGCAGCCTACACACACTAGTTTATTTGGAGCAGGGAGTCAAGGAACACCTATGCACAATATGCCGGTTAGTTTGACACCATTTTCTTGGAACGAGACATTTGGTAATAACACTTTCTCATCAGCCACTTTTTCGACTGGGGGCAACCCCATTTTTGGACAATCCACTCCTGCGCAGGGTACTATTCCTGCATAGGGGGAACACATAGCAGGACCTTGGAACTCGGGACAAGGATCCATTCCCTCCTCCAGAATATCGTTCTGGGGTAATTATTTCCACAGTCAATGGAACCCTGGATAGACTACTATGCCTCTCCCCGCAGGACCGGTATGGGGTAATCCTTCCCAAAGTCCTTCGAATACAATGCATGCCCAACACTCTATTTCCTTTATGGGAAATCATCCAATGATGCCTCCACAGATGCAAAATCCTTACGCTGGTCAGGGCCATGGTTTCTATCAAAATCCTGGCCAGCCGCCAAACTTTTCCTGGTAACCTGGTGCTAGTCAAACTCCAAGACTCTTTTTCCCAGGTTATCAGCAGCAACCCAAACTACCATTCCTAGCGATGTTACACTTGCTAGATTTGACAAGGTTGTTAAATGATCCTATTTGTCACAATCCACATTGGCCTCCTATGCCGACAAAGTTGCCTTCAGACATCCCAAAGTTCGAGGCCAAGCCTAATGAAGATCTAGGTGATCATGTGACTACCTTTCATCTTTGGTGCTCATCTAACTCATTGAAATATGACTCCATACAATTGCGATTGTTTCAACGTACTCTTATTGGGAGTGTCGCGAAATGGTACATCGAGCTTGATCGCTCAAGATACTCTTCTTTTGGTGAACTGGCGATGGCCTTCCTTAACCATTTCCAGTTACCTGTGAGGTACGATGCTAGCACAGAGCTGCTCGCCAATTTCGAATAGAAAACAATGGACCATATCTCTGATCATATCCGAGAGTGGAGACGTCGGAAGAGTTTAATAAAAGTACCAGTCCCACCAGCATTCCTTCTTGAGTGGTTCCTTAAGTCTTTGGTCCCACATTTATCCAAAGACGTCGCGACATCCAGATTTTTCTCCAAGGAAGATGCCATCATGAGGGCTCAACAATTTGAGCTCATCTATTCTCAGTCTGGTTTATTATACAACATCTTTCCAGATGCGCCACGTTCTATACTAGATAAAACTAGAAAGAGAGTTGGACCACAAGTCGATGGTATTGTTGGTTCAGTACAAACAAGGCCCGTTGAGCAATTGACAAAACAGTTGCAACAGTTATCCATACAACACACAACGACCAGCCAAACTACTACTTTGGCTGCTCCCCCTACCCAAATGTCGGAAGTACACTCTGTGCAGTCGACTAACCCAAAGGCCACCCAACATCCTAAAGGGAAGAAAAAACAATGAAATAAGGGTAAGGGGGATAAACAAACCCATTGATAATGCTGGTGGGGACAACACAGAAAAATGGAAGGTGAGGTATCCATGCAACTTGTGAGCAGAAGACCACCTGACCCATCTTTTTCCTCGACTTGCAGAGGCCCAAAAGTTCATCACATAGCAACAGCAAGCAGTGTTGACTAATCCCTTTCAACATGGGCAAAATCTCACTCAAGCCTCTACAAGCACAGAAGGGGGCAGCCAAGAAACCTGCCCGCCTCCAAACAATCCCTCATCCGCGAACGTATATATGGTTAGGGGTGATGCTTTCATATCAACTAGAGCGGATGACTATAGTAAACCAAGCGCTTCTAAGAAGGGTAAATAAGTTGATCTCCCATATCTTCCTCTACAGATTGAGAAGACGTTGGGAGAAACAATGACACACATTCCAAAGGGTGCATTTAAAAAATCTTCTCACAACCCAAACGCAAGGACTGCCTAGAATTACTCTTTGGTGGAAGATTTATCACAAACACCTTGTGCGATGTCTGCTTTGGAGGTCCTCCAAAGCTTCCCTACTCATAGGAAAGCCTTGTTAACCACTTTGGGCTCTACTGAGACTTGTAATCCGAGCACCATCATGTTAGATACAACCAACTTAAAACCTCGTCTGCCTTACCACGTAGCATTTCAGATAGTAGTGGCTCATCCCAAGAAAATGTTTACACGGAATATCTTCTGCACGGTGGTCGACGAGGGAACCTCGACATGCGTCATGTCATTAGCATGCTGGAAGGCCATTGGAAAACCCGCTTTGTCTCCATCACCTACTCTCCTCACTTCTTTTGACGGTTGTTCTTTCCGACCACATGGCATCGTTCCTTCTTTCCCTATGCAGTTAGGAGGGAAAACTGTGTGTGTCGAAGTAGAGGTAGTCGATGCTCCCCTCAATTATAACCTCTTGTTAGGATGGAGTTGGACTTATTATATGCAAGCTATGGTTGCTACAGTTTTCCAAGTCTTGTTGTTTCCACATGAGGGTCGGATAGTGACCATTGATCAACTATCTTTCTCCAGACCTGACCCATCTTTGGGGGCATCCACAGTCCCCATGATTGATAATACTCAACCAGGTGTCGTTAACGTAGGAGTTGGTTTGTGCCCATCCTTGATGGGTACCTTCAATTACCCACCTCCTCACGACAATGTAAAATTTATATCTAATCACCATAAGGTTGAGATTTTTCAAGTTTTGTCATTCCGCATGACTTACTTCGAGGATCCTTGGATTCTTCCTTACCCATCAACCACAATGGATGAGATAGGGCACCCAGGAATATCCATGCCCATGTCTGCCACTGAGGTAGTGTACTCTTTAGTCCAGCAAGCTTCAGCTAACCCTGATCCAACTCCTGCACATGAGTTAGATCCACTTCTAGAGCCTATTTGGGCTCAGGGTTCTCTCGCTAATGTCGATTCGTTAGACTTAGTCTTTCCTTCTGACGAAGCAGTAATCGAAGCAATGACTAGTTCAGACAAACCTTGGGAAGATCTTCACCACAGATCATAATTCCTCCCAGAGTTAAGCCGAATTAAAGTGGGAGAATTCACCATGAGTATGATGGGAAATCAGTTTTGTCCTATTAATCCCTTAGCTACACATGAGGTTTATGCTGAGGGAAATATGGCAACTATCATTGAAACTATACCGATCAAAATCTCCCAAAACCCTGGCATCGTGGATAATGTTTTCATCGGAACTGACTACTCCCCTGGAGAGATTCAACTCTATACAAATATTTTTAAAGAATTCTACGACGTTTTTGCCTGGTCTTACAAGGAGATACCTGACATCGACCCACAAAGGGTCGATCATGAGCTACCTTTGTTGTTTTTCAAGATTTCTTTGAGATCCAAAAGAAACATCCAGTGAGACTGTATTTATGCTTTTCAATCTCGTCCGGATTAACTGATAAAAGTAGCCATTGTGGAGTCTTCTTTAAGCCCTTTTCAGACTCCTTAAAGATGAAAATATTGCCGAGTGACCTTGTTTCTTCACACTCGTTAAATTGGTCCAGAAGAACGTTCCTTAAATGGGTCTTCTTTTAAGCCCTTTTCAGACCCTTTGAACATGAAAATATTGTCGAGCGATCTTGTGGCCTTTCACGCTCATTAAACTGAAATTTGAAGTCACGTCTGTCCGGCGGTAGTTTACCCATTTTTCGGTCCGGACGGTCAACTGTACGAGCAAAGGTATAATCTATAGAACTTCCATTCTTTAGAAGAGTACTCTCAGGTATGATTTTATCCCTTTTTCGGGCCTGAGGGACTAAACTTACGAAAAAGAAACCCCCACGGAGTCCATAGTTAATCTCTTTTCAAACTCCCTAAAATTGAAAAGATCGTCGAGTGACCTTATTCTTTCACACTCGTTAAATTGGTCCAGAAGAATATTCCTGACAGAGTCCATAGTTAAGCTTTTTTCAGACTCCTTAAAAGTGAAAAAATGGCTGAGTGATCTTGTCCTTGTCACACTCGTTAAAATGGTTTTGAATTGACGTCTAATCGGTGTTAATTTACCCCTTTTTCGAATCGACTAGACTACTGTCGAAAAAGGTACCCCAACAAACTCTCCTTTTATGCTTTTTCAGACTCTCTAAATATGAAAAAACCACTGATCTTACCTTCTCTGGGCTCATTAAACTTACATCGAAGGACGTTACCATTGTGTGTTCTATCAACCACATTTGCATACCTTATCCACCAACCTTGTGACAGTTTGCTTCTATGTCTTAACACCTTTGGCCGCCGGAGGATTTTCCCCAAGTATCATTTTACCAGAACATTAGTCTTATCCTTGTACCTTGAGCTTGTATGTTTGCAGTACTCGTTCCTCCATTGTAACGTAATATTCCTTTATTATTTTTCCAAAATTATCGAAAAGAACAAAAAAATCAAATATACCCCCAAAAAAGGATGGAAAAAGTATTTTCTTTATTGGCAGCATAATGAGTCGCCCTTGGATAAAGCACATCTGTTGGTTTGATCATCAGACTATGGGATGTAGTACGACCTTAGGAAGATTTTCTCGCTATATAGAGTTGTGTCCTCCACTGTTTGGTTATTCTTCCAAACATATGGAGAGTTTGCGTTGCCTCCTGCTTTGTAGACTTATGATTAACATATATGATGCCTGAGTCTCATCACTTGTCGTGCTATTGTCCAAGGGAAGTTTTTCATTAAGCCTGAGTTGGCCCCTCTGCAATATGTTTCTTGTCTGCATACCCAGCCATCCTGAATGTCCAAACAAGTCCTTGTTCGAAATCACTGAAGCCTTCAGTCCGATCATCAAGATTATCAAGTCCATGAATGACGAGCCATCGAAGACCTCTGGGTAGTGCATTCATACACTCATATTACACTCCTACCTAAGTTTTGGAAAATTTTGAAGTTTTTTCTCAAGCTCTGAAGTCCAGCCATCAGGCCGAATCATCTTCTGGAAGATGGATACTCTATATGTATATCTTTCTAATTTCGAGATGTAGCTCCATTGTGTATTATTCGCGGCTACTCTATATAGTTAGTTGACATGGATCTACAGTGTATTTGATTGGTATCCATGGTTCTATTTTATCTCGAGAATGGGTATGCCCGCCTCGGTGAGACATTTGTTATTTTGTAGACGACACATCCTGGTTCCTGATCCTTGGGCTCAATCGTTCGGCACATCAGTAAATATTGGTAATGTATTTTTTCCATCAGATGCTCTTCTGACCTCACACATTAGGGGGCATCTGTTATAACCCTAAATTGCACCACACATGCTTACCTGGCATCAGGCCAACTCATATCCCTTCTTTGCCAAAACTCTGTTGAAAAACTCTTTGAAAATCCTCTTGTGTCAACGCCCACATGCCCTAACCCATTACTGCATGCGTGTACACGCTGGCTGACTCACAACAGCCTGTGTGTACCTAACAAAGCATGAAAAAAGGAAAGTTGCCGACGAAACAAAAATCTATGGGTTAGTTAACTGAAACTCTCGGCCATGCATGGCCGAGGGTTCGTCCAAAACCCTAGCTCCTTCTAGCCTATAAAAGAAGGGGTAGGGGTACCATTTGGAAGAGGAAAAAATATAGTGAAGAAACTCTGCCCATTTACGTAATCCATTGTCCCAACCCTTTAGCCTTTCCTCATGCCAAAGGAGATTTAACGCAAAGAATTTGAAGGACAGAAGAAGAGGAGCCCAAGATCAGGTTCAAGGAGCGGTGGCCGGTCTCATCTTTTGTAAGTTGATTCACTTTCAGTAATAAAAATAATTTTTTTCCCGTCCCAATTTATGAATTGTCTATGGTTTGATTAATTTATGCTTGATTTCTAACCCTTGAGTATAGAAGTAGCATGCATGCATAGTTGTTTGTTGTCTTGAGTGCAGGTCATCTGTGGAAGGAGCAGCGCAAGAAAGTAATCAAGCACAACGGAGGATCGACATAGAACGCCGGTAATAAGGTAGGTGGTCCTTTTCCATGCACTTACTAAGAAAAAGGGATTTGAATTTTGGGATGTAGGTAAAAAAGTAATTTCTATTCGGTCAAATCTGCATGCAAGTTTGACCCTAGTTTGCTAGTCTGTAGGATGTTTTTCCCAACAACAGTCAGGTACGCAAAACACTCACACCATGGCTAGAAATAATCCTCCGCCACCACCTCGGATGCCATACTTGGATTCCCTCAACATATCGGATCTAACTAAACTCACCAATGATCCTATATTGCACGGTCCCACATGGCCTACAATGCCTACCAAACTGCCTTCATACATCCCCAAGTTTGAAGGAAAAGTGGGAGATGATCCCGCCAACCATATCATGACCTTTCACTTATGGGCTCTTCAAACAGCATCACGGATGATTTCATCTGATTGAGGTTATTTCAATGTACACTCATTGGCCCATCAACTAAGTGGTATGTAGAAGAAAAATCTGGGTCCCATGTGACCTTTGAATCCTTGGCCAAAGCATTCCTGACCTTATTTCAACTACCAATTCATCATGACAATGGCCTCAAACGCCTATCAGAATTTAAAAAAACCTCTACCATGCACATCGCTGACCACATTCACGAATGACATCGGCGACGTAGTCTCTACAAAGATGAATATACTCCACAAAAATGTCTCAATTGGTTCCTCAAATCACTTGTTTCCCTCCTTGCCAAAGATGTGTCTTCCACCTTCCCCCATTCTGAAGAAGAAGCCATTAGCAAGGCCCAATAGTTTGAGCTTATTTACTCATAGTCAAGGTACTTGTGTATGGTCTTACCTGATGCCCTGAGACCCGTTCCATTTGGACAGGAAAAACCTGGGATGTCTCACTCAGTGGATGGATTGATTGGTACCACTACACACCACAACTCACATCCCCAACAACCACCGATGTATGGCACACCTCCATATCCACCAACATATGGCAGACCCCCTTATTATAATCCTCCCCCTTATCCACAACCATACCCCTTGACCTTTCCTCCACCCACCAACGGACCACCGCCAACACCCACAATACACCCTGAGGCCCAACCTAGTTCTGGTACCCCCTCTACCTCTGCATACACCCTAAACACTAGTGAAAGTGTCACGCCTTCCTATACATCCTACATATAATTACCACAGAATAATATGTACTTTCCATTCCCTGGACACCCCCAACCCATTCCTTCCCCACACGGACAACCACATGGTGGGGTTAATTTTGTTGAACCCTCTCCCATTCAACAGAATCAAAATTTTGAGCAGTTGAATATAGATAGTCCATCCCATCAATCAAACAATACCAGAAAGAAAGGAAAAAATTGAAACAATACTAATCTCAGACTAGGAGGAAACCAGAACCAACCCCAGCAGAACCAACCTGCAAGGGGCAACCAGAACCAAGGGAACTAGAACCCCCAAGGGGGAAATAACAACAAACACCAAGGGAATAAAAACAACAATATTCATACAAACTTCCCTTGTTCCCTTTGCAGTGAATATGGCCATTATACTCACCATTGCCCCCAAATTGCAGACTTCAAACGGATGAAAGAAGCTGGTAATGGATCATGTCCGTTAGCCCTGCCTGCCCCCCAGAAGCCCCCACAACAATATGTGCAACACCCACCCCCGACAGTGTTACAAAACCCCATACCACATCAAGGGGTGATGAACACCCAACAAGAGATGTAACCTGCCCCACCACAGGTAGGAACATATCATAACCTGGGCACTTCTACAAATCAAACTATCCTCCTCACTAGTGAGGAAGAAGTCCTACAAATGCGTAGTCGTCAATACAGTGCACCCTCCAACCCTACTCCGACTACCTCAAAGGCCACCCCAGTCACGACTGGCCCACCTTTGATTATTCTTTTCCCTAATACCAAAACACCTCTTCACATCCCTCGCATCCCATTGCGCAGGAATGTCCACAACCCTCAAGCTAGGGAAACCCACAATTATAGTCTGGTTGATGACTTGGCACAATCCCCCACTACCATGTCAGTTTTAGAAGTTCTTCAAACCTGTCCTATTCACCGGAAGTCATTACTTTCCTCTATGGGGGCAGTCAACCCTGCCGATACTCATCTCATCACATTTGAACCCCGTCTCCCCAATCTTTTCTCTTTTCAAATACCGGTTAAAATACAGAATATCACAGTCCACCACTGCATTATTGATGAAGGTACATCCACATGCATCATGTCCAAAACTGATTGGAATAAACTTGGCTCTCTAGAGATAATACCATCTGCCATTACTTTGGGGGCTTACGACGGACGACCCTCGTCTCCCGAGGGGCTCTTCCAAAATTTCCCCATCTAACTCTGGGGAAAAACTATTCTTATTGACATTGAGGTTATTGATGCCCCACTCGACTACAATATTTTATTTTTTCATAGCTACATGTATGCTATGAAGGCAGTTGACTCTTCTTTGTTCCGAACCATGATGTTTCCCCATAACAGAAAGATCATTACCATCGATCAGGTATCACATTATGAGCCTAACCCTTCAGCCAACATCGACAACATCCTCCCTTTTGTCCACACTAATCTGGATGCATATCCACTCATCGTGATGGGCCCCATAATTTTTAAAGACCCATCCTTGTTAGGGACATACCATGGAGCACCACCACTCATCCATCCCTCAGCACAAGTATGTGTCGTCTCCATTAATGGAATGACAACTGAATATACTCTCCCTCCCATTGAGGCCTCTTTCATCCTTGACGTCCCACTAGTTGCAGAAATCCTCCCTCAGGAATCTCCTAGAACTTGTTCAGCTCTACCCGTTCCTGATTTTCCCATCCCCCGGGGCCATATCCCGGTTTGGGAAATAGTTCCCCCAAGCCATTACCCAAATCCATTTCTTTTACCCCACACCAGGCGTACAATATTTCTAGGTAGCCGCAACGCTCACCCTTCCTAATATGGTGCTTGAAATCTCAGTCTGGTATCTACATCCTCCTTATATGGTCCCTCAACCATCCCTCCTTCCCCAAACATAAGGAATCCTGATGTAGATTCCCATACTTACCCCCACCATCCCACCCACACTCCCACTCACTAGCACCCCTGCTATAGCTGGGGGCAGATGAAAAAAGATAGAGCCCACCACTCCAATTCCCCCACATGTCCAACCTCCTTGCACGTTATGCGAGAAAGAAGGACACCCCACCAACAAGTTCCCATCTCTCCCCGAGCTATGCAATCTCATTCAAGTCCCTCGAGCATCACCACCACTCATCCCTTCCTCCATTACTGCCACTATCTCCCATAACACAAGTAGAAAAGGACTACAAACCAAATTTGCATGTGTCATCTGTTCAAAATATGGCCATTACACACACCATTGTCCAGCGTTACCTCAATTCCAACATACCCTAACATCTATACGCTAGAGCTTTCATCAAGAACCCACCCCAACACATGTCACTGACATCCATTATGTCACGACCTCAGTCAACGAACGTATGAGATGTCATTTCTCTCTATGTGAATCACTTGATCATTTCACATATCAATGTCCTATGATCATTGAATATAGGCTTCGCCAACTGGCCCTTATTCAAAACCCTACACCCCCCCTTCCAGCAGGACCAGTGAGTACCCCTACCCCATCACTTGATGTGGTTCATATCTTCTCGCCGAAACCTGAGGAACTCCCTACTACCCCATGGTTCCTGGATGATTTATATGAGGATTTTCCCCCAAATCTCCCCAATTCTCCAATTCATTTCCCCACGGAAATTCTACGCCCAACTACCATTTTCAACCCACAATATATTGATATTTGGTTTATGTCAAGAAAACCATCGCAACCTCCTTGCGGTACCCCCTCTCCATTGCCACTACCAAAAAAAAAATACATGGTGACCATCACCAAAATTACTCCTCTCGATCCCCTAAACTTTCGACAATTTCATTGCGACGAAGACATCCTTGAGGAGTTAACTAAACTCAATTTCCCATGGGATGCGCTCCACCATAGAGCGCTTTTTCCTTCACAGAAAGTCGTCATGCCTCCTAACCAAAATCCCATATACGCAGTCGAAACCAAATATTTTCTCCCATTGGGGCATATATATTGGTTCAAAAACCCTATCCTTGCCCCTGACACTTTTGAAGAAGGAAATATGGCCAATATTTCCCCCACTATCAAAATTGATATTTCCATCAAATCTGGGGTCTCAGAGGAAATCACCATTGGCGCTGCATGCTCTCCTAAAGAAATCACCACCTACAAATCTCTCTTCCAGGAATACCGAGACATTTTTGCCTGGTCATACACAGAGATGTCTGGCCTTTATCCCTCTATTATCGAACATCACATAGACACCTGGCCTGATATCACACATGTCCATAAAAAAAAACATCTGCTACATCCATCCAAGGCTGCGGCCATCAAGGTCGAAATTGACAAATTACGCGCTGCAGGGTTCATATACCCCATCGCATATACGTCATGGGTCTCCAACCCTATCCCTATCAACAAAAAATAGGGCACTATCCACGTCTGTACAAACTTTTGTGATCTCAATCACACCTATCCCAACGACAACTTTCCAACTCCCTTTATCGACCAAATTATTGATGAATGCGCCAGTCACGAGGGTCCGTCTTTCATGGATGGTTTCTCTCGCTACAACCAAATTCAAATCCACCCATTGGATCAATACAAAACCACATTCACTACCCCCTAGGGAACTTTTGTGTATCGTGTCATGCCTTTCAACCTCAAGAACACAGGAGCCACTTTCCAATGCACCATGACATACATTTTTCATGATCTGGCTCAAATCATTCTTGCCTACTTGGACGATCTCACCGCTCGCTCCAAAAAAATGCACTCAGCATCTCAATGATTTATGAATCATCTTCAAATGGTGTCATCAGTACAACATTCGCTTGAATCCCCTCAAGTGTGTGTTCTGCGTCATTGCTGGATGCCTCATTGGGTTTATCATTTCCCAACGTGGCATTACAGTTGACCCCTTCAAGGTTTAAGCCATCACAGAAATTCCCCCACCACATAATTTACGCCAATTGTAGAGCCTACAAGGTAAAGATAACTTTTTACGCTGCTTTGTCCATGATTACGCCACTCGAGCACACGGTTTCCTTCGTCTCTTACGTCATGATATCCCATTCCAATGGGATGAACATGACCAAAACACTTTTGATGATATCAAAGCGGCCCTCTCCAATGCCCTGTTAATTAGTCCACTCGACTATAATCACGAATACATCCTCTATATCTTGGCCTTTGCTGTCTCAGTAGCAGGAGTTCTCATCCAACTAGGGGACGATGATCGTGAGCATGTAATTTACTACATTAGTAAAAATATTTTAGGGACACCCTTGAAATACAATCATGAAGAGAAATTGGACCTTGCAGTTGTCCTCGTAGTCCAGAAATTGCACCATTACATATTTCTTCTAACTACCAAAGTCGTAGAAGATTCCAACCCCATGAAATACTTGCTCAGTCATTGGAAAATTAATGGTAAATTTTCCCGAAGGATCGTCATCCTTCATGATTACGACCTCGAATTTTCAACACCCAAGAGCAAGAAATCCCTCGTCCTCATCGAATTCATCACAACATTTCCCTCTGATACCACCCATACCCCCGTCAATACCAACTTCCCCGACGAACATCTCTTTTACATCCCCTCGAATGACCCTTGGTACGACGATGTTCTCGTCTACCTACGAACACAAAAATTCGAAAACCACCTCTCCTGAGACGATCGTCGATGTATTCGTCACCAGGATTCCCACTACCTACTTATCGGTGATATCTTATATCGGCGAGGGGTCAACATTGTACTCCGTCAATGTTTGACTATCGACGAAGTCGATCGAGTCTTGAACGACTGCCATAGTGGTGCTTGCAGGGGCCACCTCTCAGGGATATCCACCGCTCATAAAATCATTCACGTTGGTTACTTTTGGCCTACATTGTTTCACGATTGCATCCACGCTGTGAAATGATGTGACAATGTCAGCTTTATGCCAACAAAGAATGAGCACCACCTTCTCTTCTACACCTGGTCATTACTGCTGGCCCTTTTTACAAATGGGGCATAGACTTCATGACTTGCAACCATCCATCCAGCAATGGACACAAATACATAGTCATTGCAGTCAATTACTTCACCAAGTGGGTTGAAGCCATGCCTACATTTAACAACACCGCTGACACTGCAACACGCTTCTTCTTCAACCACGTCATCTCCCGCTTTGGAGTCCCACTACAACTAGTCTCCGATCACAAAAAACACTTCGAGAATGAGATATTTTTCAAACTCTCCTCTCGGTTAGGCTTCTCCCACAAGTTTTCCCCCCCATACTACCCTCAGTCCAATAGAAAGGTAGAGGTGGTCAACAAGGTCCTCAAAACCATGTTGCAACACATGGTTAACAAACATAAGACCAATTGGCATCATATGTTATTTTCCGTGCTATGGGCTTATTGCACGACAGTTAAAACTTCCACTGGCTTCACGCCATTTCATCTTGTCCATGGGGTTGAGACCACTCCAGGGGTGATTTTAAGAACCCCCCCTAAATTTGTATGTATAATAAGTGGGCGAATCCCCATGATACATAGGAAAAATTGAAGGCTACTTTATCAATAATATAATATGTATATATAATTTTTTGGCGAATCTTTTAGTCAATTATATAATCTTGTAAAATCTTGGAGAAACTTTCATTGAATTATAAACTCTTGTAAAATCTTGGAGAATCTTTCACTGAATTATAAACTCTTGTAAAATCTTGGCAAATGTTTCACTGAATTATGAAACCTTGTAAAGTCTTGGATTTTTTTTTTATAAAGTATAAAACCATATATAATAATAGGAAAATGTATTCATTAAACTGTAATATACTATTTTTACATATTTGGAAAAAGAAACATAATTTGT
>ML790123.1:263248-307149 GCA_009831015.1 Picea engelmannii | reverse complement strand
GGGTTTTAGGCAAACTCTCGGCCATGCATGGCGGAGAGTTTCAGTTAACTGACAAAAAGCCTCGTGTCCCGACGGAAACTTTCCTGATTTTTTGCTTTGTTAGGTACCCGCGGGCTGTTTTGGGCTAGCCCGCGGATGCCCGCATGCAGTAAGAGGATAGCAAGTGGTTGCCCGCGCACAGTGAGAAGTTAGGGCGCGGGTTGCTTGTTTTAAGTTGTTTTTTGAGGAATTGCTCAGCATTGATTTGGCTAGGAAGAGGCATGAGTTGGCCTGATGCCAGGTAAACCTGTATGGTGCATTTTAGGGTTATAACAGGGTGCACTATATTTTCAAGGAATTCATTTGTATTGTTATGCTATTGATATTCTCTTGGAGGATCCTCTATCGTTATCAAGAGCATGCTAGCACCATTTCAGTTAGCCATTCATATCACCTCTAGATTGGATTTTCTTTGGATTATCTTCACCATTTCATTTCAGTTCCTTACTTGTAAGAAGAGCTCAATATTTGGGGGTCCAGAAGGCCTCCCTTGGAGGAAGAGGGGACCCAAAGTCTCCCTTTCTCTTTGGTGTTTTCTTTCCACTAATACAATCCTTTCCATTGGTGGCATGAGTCTTGTTTATTTCTTGTTCTAATGTCCTTATGCACTCTAGTTTAATTTCTTTTATCATTCTTAGTTTAATTATTTGCTTATCTTTTATGCTTTATACTTCTAACTGTTTCCTCTACTGCTATGTTTCCTAGTTGACCCAACTAGGCTTGTAAGAACCCTTATTTTTCTCATTTAGGTGACAAAAGAGGTGCAACAACTATGAAGAAGGTCAAGAAACTAAGGATATGTTAAAGAACCAGGAAGAATAAGAGACTATGTTATTACAGCTGAAAGAAACACTGAATGATCATAGAGACATCAATTTAACAGAGATATTAAAAGAAAAGTAGTGCATAGAAACACGAATAGGAGACTTAGACATAGATTGTGTCTTGGATGAGGAAACACATGTAAATATTATTCCAGAAATCACTTGGGAAATTTTGGGAAAGCCTGCTATGGTTCCTTCATTGGGAAGGATAGTATTGTTTAAAGGAAATATGATAACCCTATGTGGAAGAGTTAATAATGTACCTATGATATCTCATGAAACATCAACCGAAGAATAATTTGAAGTCATTAAGTTTGTTGATAACCACGCTCCTTTTTCACTTTTGTTGGGAAAAACTTGGATTGAGAAGGACCAGATCAGAAGAAAAGCAGAGGAGGAAGCTACATAATAGAAAAAAGAGATAATTAAGGGACTTCATAGCTAGAAAAATAGAATGACTAATACAAGAACAAGAGGACAAGTCGAAGCAATCGAATACAAGAGAGTTAGTTGTCGAAGTTGAAAGAACACAAGAAGGTTTAAAGAACATGTCCATGCAGGAAAGAAGTGCATCCACCCCAGAAAAAATAAAAGAAGACGTATTACACTTGAATCCTTTGAAATACCCTCAGTAGTGAGAAATCACTTCACTAAGAGAAGATAAGAATACCAATGGAAAAATGAATCCAGAGACTCGGATCATAGGAAAGAAGGCAAGAAAGCTCAGTAAGAAGAAATCAAAGTTAGAAAAACTATAGGAAGTTCCAGAGAAGACTTCGCAGAAGATAGGCTTGCAGAACTTGAACCTCGTCAGAATAGAAGAACAACACAGAATGGTACTTTGCCACAACGAAGATATGTGACCATTGGAGGCGTCTCGACCATTAGAATGACGCTCCAGAACAACTAGAAACACAGTTATTTCTAGAAAAATCGCCATTGGACCGTTGAGATCGCACCATAACGGATGGAATCATATTGATTGAGGCATTCCTACCCGTTGGATGAATCCGTTACAACTTTGCTTATTTAACCCATCAGACGTTGCATCGGGACCACTTTTTGAAAAATGAGATATTTGAGCTAATAGAGAATGATTGAATACCGCACTATGCTATCTAGACCTCACCATCCGTCTGATTGCCTCGTTTTTCTGTTCGGCTACCCGAGTTATTTGATCACGAGTGTGCATGTCGGGAGAACATAGTGCAGTAGAGAAGTCTGTAGAGGATATTTTGATATACCTCATGGCTGAGAAATTCATGTCAGTAGGAATAAAGGCATCGCCGACTAGGGGATTGCAAGAATCCCCCTCGACTATCCATCGGTCTATCTGACCCGCTACTGAGAAAAGAAGCAAGAACCGCGACGATCTAGCGAACGCGAAGTAGATCTCGTCGATCTTGCCATACTACATACCACCTTTGGCTGGCATAGTGAACCGCGATAGTGTCCCATGTGATTTCGAATACATGTTGATCACTGCGTACCTCCAAAAGGGGATACCCACATTCGGACCTTAGTTGGGACTCATCCTAGCTCTCAAGATTAGTGATTTAAACCTTGGATACTGGAAGAACTATGCGTTTCTCACACGACATAGGTACCTAACAAATATGACTGGGAAGAAGCCCAAGATATTTCCATAGTATAAGGAGATCGTGAGGTCGACGATATTGAATGTGATGAAGATCCCCCACTTCAGCTGACATAAGGAGGTTATCGCTTGCATTAAAATCCTCTTGACATTCTACCATGAAGGGTATTTGTGTCTATATAGGTGCATCACTGTGGATCCGGTGCTGATCCACCTCATCACTAGATTGAGCATGCAGGGATTGGAACCTCAACATTTATACCTAGGGAAGACGTCAGATTACTCCTTGGCCCAGCGTATAAAGGAATCCTATGGCAATGTAGAGAAGGGAAAGCGAGGCTACAACGTAGCCTCCATCTAGGATGGCACAATGCGCCTAGATTGTCAGCTGATTGCTGGAAAGATCATCAGAAAGAACTGTTTGACACAGGTCACAGGGTTTGTTGTCGACCTCGTAGGGAAGTGTGTCGAAGGAATGCATATGAACTGGGCGAGCTACCTAGTCAACGAGTTGGATAAGGACTGTCACGAAGTGCAAGACCAAGGGTACGAATTTCACTTCAATTGGTTGTTGATTTTACTCGCATTTATCGCTTGGAAAATGTTGGAAGGAGTAGCCTTCCCAAAATCTAAGCCATTAGAACCATTGGCCATGAGGTTCGCCACCTTGTGGTATACGAACGATATTGCGAAGAAGTGGCAGTCAAATGTTGTCTTCCATACCTACTACATTGAGTTGATGCATGCCATTGAAGCATTTTCACGGATTACCCCAAATATGTTTCACACATATAGGCCATTAGCAAAGTTCCACGCAGACCTACACTTCATCTACATCACCACGTGCAAGGATGAAAGTAAGGAGGAGCTACAATATTATTATAAAATGATTGACAAAGATATGGAAGAGATCACTAAGGAATGGCCAGCATAATTCCTTTTACCGGTCGAAGATGCAGAACTCTCCGACCCCAACATCATCGAAAGTCCTTTGGTCACCCAGACTAAGTATGATGGACAGAGCAGCTCAAAGAAGAAGAATAAAAATGAGGAAGTGCAGGACATAGAAAGTGATGAGAAGGACAACACATTGGAGGAAATTGTGCTTGCTTCACCCGCAGGAGGAGGAGGAGATGAAGTGAACCAAGAGGAAGGAAGGGAATAAGGAGACAAGAAAGATAAAGGTGTAGTAACACCACTGAAGGATTCCCTCACCACAATAGAAGCATCATATAAGAGGAAGGTTTCCCTGGAGAAACCTTCGGTAAGAAAGAAGGCCCGCGCCAACAAGCCTCAATAGAAGAATGTGGTCACAGTGGATGATGTTGATCTCATCATCATAGCCATAGAGGACGCTTCAAAAGACATCTTCCAGAGACATGGAGAAAAGAAGGAGTCAATGTATGAAATAATATAGAAGGAGCTCAAATACATTCAACAAGCTATCTATTCAAACCGCATAGTCCCTACTGCTCCTTTGTCATCGGAAAGTGCAGAATTGGGGGATGAGCCCACTCAATTACGCAGGCTAGCAGATGCAACCAAGGATTGATTTTGTTCAGTCCAATAAGAAAAGAAGCAATCCATAGAGGCCTTAAAGCAAGAAAAGGAAGAGGTCCTGGAGAAACTTTGAGTTGCGCAGAAAGAGAAAAATGAAATTCAGGCAAAGTTTAAGCAGAGAAATGCAAAGATACAGGAAGAAAAAGACCAACTAATTGCAGAGAAGCTTGTGATCAAGGAAGTAGTAACTATATCACTTCGCTCTTTGTAAATCTTGGCGCAGGAGGAAGAAGAGTCAGCCAAGATACAAGTGGGGAAGCTCATCGAGGCCATTCAGCAACTTCAAGCAAGAGTAGTAGAGTTAGAAATACAAGCAGTGTCGAACACTCCACAAGAAGTGTGAGATCAAAGGGAAGAAAATGCCAGGAGCGCAGTAGATAGAATCAGGGTGTTGGCCTCAAAGTGTAAGCAACTAAGTGATCAAAGTGTGCATACTTATGAGTGCCTTGCAGAAGACCCAAATCTAAGGAAATGGGAAGCAAAACTCCAGGAGGCGAAGCAGCAGGCGTCCACCATGCAAGTGCAGATGAAGATTCTTACTGCAGTTGAGAAGATGAAGAGGTCACAGGAGTAGCGCGCAAACGCGTTACTGTTATCCAGAGAAAGGTTATGGATGTGACACAGAGACTCCATCCGATGAAGGACGAATCCTGCATGCTTTTTGAAGAGATCGAGGGACAAGGCTCAAAGTTGGAACAGGTCGTCACAACAGTGGAACATCGCCTAGAAGGGCCTGCCACCGAGCAAGTAATTAAGGAGGCTCTAGCAAAGCAACAAGTCGAGGTATCTCAAGCTAAGATCGAGGCCTTTGAAGCAGTGTTTCCCAGATATGAGTGACTTGGAACGAGTCACAGGTGAGTGTTGGGGGCCTGTTGGCCCTCGACCAAGTTTTGAGAGAACATCAGTCATGTTTGACCATTTTTGGGATTTCGATAGGCTGGTCGAAGATGGAGCACCCGGGCAAAGCGGAGATCATGGGGCCTAGCTTGTTTTGCGAGATTGTTTGGATTTTAGGGTTTATGTAATGGATATGGGATGTTGGCCCATGGGTTTACCCATCTTACCCATGTTTAGGCCTTGTTGTAATGTATAAATAGGGAGCTAGGTGATGTAAGAAGTACTAGAATCAACTTAGTGCAAGAGGTCATTGGCTTAGTGCACGACTAGAGTATGTCGAGACTTGCAGAGCTAAGTGGAAGTGATTGTAAGAGGATTTGTGCACAGACTGTGTAAGGCTTTGTGCCTTGACCTAATTTGGGGAAGGAGGATCTAGCGAGGTGCATGCAGATATCCTATCCTTCGTGGAGTTGTCTCTGTGGCTTTGTGAACAGGAGAAGAGGAATGTAAGAATCTTGAAGACTAATAAATAAGAGAAGAAGTTGGTGGACGTAGCCCCACACTGGGGTGAACCATATATATCCTATGTTGATGTGATTTATGCAATCATGTTTATGTTGTTTATGTATTTTTCTTAGTGCAATGATATTGATGTATGATAGATAGATCTATGGATGCTTAGTGCTTATGTATGATGAATTCTAGGTCTGATTTGATGTTATGTGATAAATTATTGGATGTGCTTAATCTTGATTATCACTGTGTTGATCTGTAATAAGGGTTTAACATGAACTGTGAATAAGGTTTAATAACTAATGCATGTTATTGGATAAGTGATCTTTCAAGTATTGTAATCACAGATCTATGTCCCAGCTAGGTTGTAGACACCTGAGTCCTGCAACCCCCCTGCCTCTACCTCGGATGAGACTTCATCTGCTTCGCAGGTGTTGCTGAAAGGGTCGATAGTTAGGGTTTTTTTGGTGCGTTATTGAAGATTTGAACCCTGGTTCTGCCCCTGTGCCAACACCTACACTCATTAAAAAAAGAATATAATTTATCATGCGAATATAAGTTTGTGGTACCAACACTCGAAAAAATGAGAAGATAAGTTAGCGAGAAAATATTCAGGGAACCCATGTTTTGCTTGAAGAATATACTTGATTCTATTGTATGTAATAAACTTATTGGGGTCCTTGTTTACTTGATTCATATCATACTTGGCATCACACTATTGTTATCTTGGTATGCTTTGGGGTGTGAGTCTTCTCTTTTATAGAATGGCCTAGATTGTAATATATTTGAAAACCATGGAAGAATTTAAGATGAAAAAGGTTCTTAGTGACCCTCAAAGGCACCCAATCATTGAACTTCCTCTTCTAAGCAAGGTTGAATGACAAATATTACAATCTATTCCATTCCTGAATCCAAAATCAATTCCATACTTAGCCTTATCATAACTTGTGTTATACCTTCATTTACTTCTTATTTTCTTTCAGACAATGGATATGTCAAAACATGCTCTTAAAGAACTTTAAGATTTCAACAAGGCTTTCCTAATTCTTGACACATTGTCCAATACTTCCCTAATTGGCTTGTTATAATAAGGTAGCTTTTATGAAATTGTCTTCTTCATAACTTGAGGGTCTTCACTATTCTTATGACATACATTTGTACCTCTCATTTTCATACACCTTTGTATAATCAAGTGAATGAGAGGTTTATGAAATTCGTTAGGATAGAAAGAGGCATTAAAGTCCCAACATTAGGCTTGGGAATTGATGTATATAGGGTGATGAAAGAAATGCAGCCTTAGCGAGAATATTTAGGGTCTATGATACTAAAAAGGCTTAGTGGATGACACTTTTCTTGATGATACTAAAAAGGCTTAGTGGATACTCAACAAGATAGATGCTTTATAATTAATGAATGGTTGGAGGATACTCAACAAGATAGATTCTTTAGAATTAATGATTACGTTTAAATCCCAACAACAATATGTGTGTAAACAATGATTGTCCTTCAATGTAATTTCCAGAAACAAGAAGCATACAAATGACTGTCACACTTATCTCTTTATAGCCATCTAAGACTGCATTTCTAGTGGATGATACTAAAAGGATTAGTGGATGATATTTACGAAAAAGGCTTGGTGGATGACACTTTTCTTGATGAATACTTGTTTGCAGTGTCCTTGCAAACCTCGTGGTTTGTTGATATTGAAGTTTGCCTTGTATTTAGAAAATTTTCATAGCACTTCTCCCATAATGAACACTACAAAAACGCAAGGAAAACTACTCCATACAACTAGATTTAGGGTCATGTATTCAAAAGGGGACTTGATCATGTACTTCGTTGATGCTGCAATATAAAGCCTTGATTTGGAAAAACAAAGATAGCAAAACTATTAGTTTTATGACTCCTCATCATTTAGGATTTATTTCAAATGTTGGCATGCAATATTTTGTTGAGGAATTCTCTCAAACAGTTGGCAATCAAACAATGTTCAAAATCTAATCTTCCCTACATGGACTTGAATATGAGATGCTTGCATAGAAAGTGCAAGAATAAATTAGAGTGGCCACCCTTCAAGAGTACATTAAGTATTGGGTGAATCAAGCTCTTAATGTCAATGTTAAGGCCTCATGAATTTTAATGATATTTAAGAGAGTTAGGGTATTGTATGCACCATGAGTTATATCCAAAAACAATATCTGAATATTTTTCTTCAAAAAAATAATGGTTCAAATCAAAGATACTTCCCCCCTCCTTAATTTAATTCAAACCATTCAATACTTCCCCCTCTTAACTTTCCTTTGGTTCAGTCCCTTGCCACACTATTTTCATTAGTGTCATGACCATGAGAATGGGGCTATGATTAACCTTTATCCTTGTTTATTCCTTCAATATTTTGCTATTATTCATCATCTTCAGGATCCTTATCACTTATTATGAAATTGAATGCAATTGAATTTCTCGTTTATTTATGTCATAGGAATTTTGTAATTCCATAAGGAGGCATTGTTTTACACTATTAAAACACCCATATTGACATCATATTTGTATATTTATATAATTCCCGAGAGATATATGAAAGACTGCATAATTTTTATGGCTTGTATATTTAAAACTTTAAAGAAAAGTCTTAAGCATGTAGTCTTCCTCTAACTTTTTGATATATAAAGTTTCAATCCTTCAAAGTTCTTTTGAAAGACCTGACATCTTCTATGTTTTATTGCCACTACATGTTTCTTGAATTGTGGTTAACATGGAGGATTAATAAGCCTAGAGAAACTAGTGTATCCAAGTAGTTGGACGAGTTTTTGGTTTCATAAAATATTATGTCAAAGGAGGAAAAAAATACTAAGTAATTATGGGTGGGTATCTAAATTTACTTCGAACAACATGGACGTTTGGGGAGCAAGAGCTAGAGTAGACAATGTTTTTAGTTACTTTATGCATAAAATTAAAATCCTAGGCTTAGTAGACATGGAGCCAATTGATTTGAGCCCAACATGGACGAATAATAGGATTGGAGTAGTTGGTGTATCCAAGTGGTTGAACAAGTTTTTGGTTTCAAAAAATATTATGTTGGAGTTGGAAAAAATTAGATTTTGGAACCCTGGGAACAAAATTTCAAACTTGAATCTTCCCCTAACTCGAATATGAAGAATATCTAATTCAAACATGGTGCCCTACCTTGAATATACATAATATTTCATTCAAACGATTATGCATGTGTGCCCTAGAATTTTCAAAATGAGAAATTTGAAAAGGATAGAGTGAGAAGAGGACAAAGTGAGGAAAATTTACTAAGTTGGAAGTCATTGTTGGTCTAGTTCGCTACTTCGTCGCTCTCTATCTTTGTGGCTCCTTGGTGGGGTCACCATGTCTCTTGTGACACCTCTTTGTCTCTGTGGCAGGTCTTAGTATTTGTCTCTTTGTCATTTGGTAGTTGGGTGGGGTATTTGTCCTCCTTTGTGGAGCGTTTGGCAGGGGATGCAGGGTCGAGGGTTTTGTTTGGCAGAGGATGCAAGGGTCGGTCGAATGACCATGGGTTCAGTCGAATGGGGTCAGGTGACTTTGAATTGGGTTGGGTTCTATGTGAATGGGGTTAGGGGCTGGGTTCTGTGCGAATGGAGAATGTGAATGGGGTTGGGTTTTGGTTATGTGCGAATGGGAATGGGGTCGGGTCTGTGCTTGTATCATATGTATAACATATATATGTTATATATATGTTTACAATATATAAAATATTTTCTTTTTATAAATATTATATATTATATAATATGTTTTATATTAGATATTATATATTATATAATATTTTTTATAAAATTTGTCCCTATAGAGACGAACTTTCGTCGCAATAGTGATGATAATCGCGACCAATTTAATAAAAAAATGAAAAAAATGCTTAACTTACTACATATTTTTCGATGAATGTAAGAAACGTGGAAATGTTTCGTGGAAAAATACGCACATATGTAGTAGTGTCTCTCCTTCATCTTAAGGATGATCGTTCTCATGTTATCAGTGTAGTTCAACCTCAAGGTTCCAACAAGCCAAAGGCTACCACAAAAAAATCAAAAGGGAGCAACAGTGAAAAGCGGCCAAATGCCTCTCATAGTAAATATGGTTTTTGATGATGGTTAATGTTATTTTTGATGTGGAAGACAATATTTTTACTTTGACAAAGTTTTGGACAACAAGCATATATTTAGGAAGTTTTTTGGGACAGCATGGACATGATACTTTTGGATATGGTCATATTATATTTTGTTGATATTTAAAATATTTGATCATAATTATGAAAATGTGAGTTACAGGGAGGATATATTTGAAATCAAATGATTGAGTTTTATATTTTATTGTTTGATGATTGTTAAAAGAAATAATTGGGAGACACAAGGGGTCCCACCTATTTAGTTATTATTAATTAGAACTTTATTTATATAAACTATTATTACTTGTCTCAACTAATTAGTTAAACTAATTTGACTTAACTAAAGAAAGGTGGTTGAAATACCCTAACTTATTGAGAAGGAATAAAATCTCAATGAGATGAAGAGACAAGCAGGAGATAATAGAAGGAGAACTACAACCATAAGGTTTTCTCTATACTAGTGAGATACTTTCAACTTTCATTCATTCTAAATTTACTAGAAGGCTTAACCCTCTTGATGACAATAGGGTCTTATTGAAGGCAACAAGATTCAAAACCTTAATCACATACTTCAAAAACTTGTTTTAAAGGTGTATGCTTTATCTTTGGCAGTCTGTGTATTCTTGTTTGTGTATGAATTGAATTTCATGACTAATAAAGAATATCTTGCAGATTCAAGTGACAACATTTTGTGGCAAGTTGATCCAGATATTTAGCTTCAATTTTCTTATTGTTTTCAAATTCTTTTTGTATGGTTCCCATCGAAGGCTTCTAAATCTAACTTTGGTCCCTACCCTCGCATGGGTTTTTAAAGAGAACTCAGTTTTGTATCTCAGAATAAAATAAATGAAAAATCATATTATTGTTTTAGTCTCACACATGTGTTTTAATTATCTGGTTCATTATTTTTCTTTTATCTCCATGTACACATTTATTTAATTTCTGTACACATTCATGTAAATTTGTTTAAGTTTATTTATTTTTCACTGTTATATGTAGCACATAAAAAACCATCCTTGATCCTTTGTACTTGATACTTGTGGATTAAGAGATTGTTTTTTGAGGCTATAAACCCCAGGTGACATTCCCAATTATCTTTTCTTAGCCAGACAAGATCCAAAAAATGCTTGAGTAAGGTTTTCTATACCTTTTCCTCAACATTTATTTGGCGACTATACTAGGGAGATCTTCCATATCTCTCTGGTTGATTGTGTTCACGATTATCTTCAAATTTTTCTGTTTTGTCTAAATACTCCTTGACTGATTTTTTCCATGACAGTACAGGTTACAAGACAACCCAATATTGGAAACGGTATTGATGACCAAACTAGCATTGATTTGACCTTATTCAACACTATTTTAGAAATTGCTAGTACTCATGCTGAAATTGATCGCTCTTGGGAGGTAATTGAAAGAGATATAAGTATCTGTGAAAGTTGGGAAGCCAGACAAATGCAGCCCAGAAATCAGAAGTAACCTCTATTTTCCTAAATCCTTGGTTTTCTTTTTCATGCCCTCAAATCCTCGCATCTCTTGAAGAAGAAGAGGATTGTCCCCTGAAACTACTCCTATTTTTGAAATAGGAAGGAGGAAAATTGTTTTATCACATGAAAGTGCTCTAAGGAGAAATTTATATGATTCTTCTAGTTCAACTTCATTACCTATTCCTATTACCTTTAAAATGACATCTGCAGGTAGTGGTAGTGGAACTAGAGGTGCCTCCTCCTCTCAACCTTTTGCTTCACCAATAATTGGTAGTATATACAACCATCAGGTCCCTTTTCAATCCACTACCAATCTGACCAAAGTGATAAATAAACATGGGCTTTTTCAATTTGAACAAGATTCTATAACTACCCCATGGCACGCATATTCTCCCTTAAATCTGACACCTGCTACTCACCCCTTACCAAAGTTTAAGGAGCATTTACCTAGTTTTTCAGGAAATAATACCGTCACTACAAATGAGCACCTAGTAGCATTTTCTAATGCTTGTCATAATATCGTGTCTAATGATAACAACACTTGCATGCGTCTATCTATCAACTCCCTCGAAGGAAAAGTTGCGGCAAATTTTTTTGATCTCCCTCCCAAAATTATTTCCACATGGGAAGAATTGGTTTATTAGTTCAAGTCCACTTATGGATAGCCCAAGAGTCTAGCTGAGAAGTTAAGGGAATATAACAATATTTCCTATAAATATGGTGAAATCATTAAGTATTTTAACCTTCGCTTCACCAAATTATAAAATCAAATCCCTGAACTAATCCACCCCCAAAATCAGGATGCTTTCATGCATTATTATAATGTGATACCTTCCCCTTATCGTCATAGACTCAAAGAAAAGGCTATTGACAATCTTGGTTCCACTCTACATACTTTTCTAGAATATGAGGAGCAAATAGAAAGAACGAGTCTCCCTAAAGGGGACTCGGTCAAGAAAACATATATGTCTTCCCTCCTACAACTTGTGCAGGATATGAACAATAGGATGATAGCCTATGAACGGAAGGGAAGTGTTTCTTCGCCCACACCTGGGGCATTTATTCTTCCTCAATGCCTTTTAGGAATAATAATGAAAACACTTTTAAGCCAAAGGCCATTATGTCTCACAGTTGGTGTAACTTTTTTGAAGAAAATCATGAAGAAAGTACTTGCAAAGTTAATAAAAATGTGATAGATAATATCTTTGGTAAAAGGCCCAATACCACAATTGTTGTTCTAGATTGGGTTGAACCAGAGGATGTTATGATAATCAATAATAGGAACAAATATTACGATTCCAAGGAAAAATATGACCCTCCTCGTACTTCTTCCTCCCCAAGCTCATCTTCGCAAAGTGTTGGTGCACAAGCTATCAAAACTCTAGAAAATCAAGGAGTGCCTTCTCCTCTTTCCTCTTCTAAGTATAATTTCCTTAACCAATTGGATAATATCATGGATGATGCTACTCTTTTGGACATCATTTCCATCCTGAAACAACAAAATCATCTCAATAATTTGATGGAAGGTAAAGCTTCTACTATAGCCAATATTTTTGCAGAGTCAAGAGAAGAGGATTCAATTGTAAATAAGATAGGTGTAAATAATTTTAGGAACCCTATAAAAAGTCCCCCTTTTTATATTTCTGTAAAAATTATGGAAAAAATAGCTCATTGTTTCCTAATTTATGGCGGGTGTGGTCCAAGTGTAATGTCAAAAATTATAATGGAAGAGCTTTTCTTATTGTGCACTAATGAAAATTCTAGAAGCATGCTCTCTTATAATAGTTTGCAACAATAAACTATAGGTGAAATAAAAGATGTAACTGTAGTTCTTTGCACATATCCTGAAATAAGAACAACCCTTAGTATCCAGGTAATTGATATTCCAGTAAGAAATTATTCAATTATTTTAGGAAGAGATTGGCAAGCCTTAACAGGGGGATATCTTTCACTTGACAGAACACATATGTCTGTATCTCGGAATGAAAATAACATTATAGTCCTAAGGGAAGGAATAATTTCACCATATATTGAGAGCGTTCCCCAACCTAATGTAAATTATCTTGAGGAGGATTTGGGAGTGTACTCTATCTTTTCAAATGAGGGTGACACTATGCTTGAACCAATTGATCTTGACGATGGCACATGGCACATGCATTTCGATGGTTCATGCTCAAACGAAGGTAACGGAGCCAACATTATTCTATATTCTCCTATAGGTAAAATCCACAATTTTTCTTATAGGTTAGAATTTTCTTCCATGAACAATGTCACCGAGTTTGAGGCCTTATTGTTAGACATCGAAAATGCATATAACCTTGGTTGCGTCCACCTTACAGTCTTTGGTGATTATGAACTTGTTTTAAACCTTGTACGTAAGATTTATTCACCTAGCAATAAGTTGCTTAACCGTTATACCCAAGTTGTTTGGATACTCATTTCAAACCTGTTATCATTTAACATCACTCATGTTAAGTGGGAACTCAATTCAATGGTTGATAGGCTAGTTGTGTTCGCAACATCCCCTACCCGACAAATTTTTCCTCAAAGACCTAATTGTACGTTCCAATATCTATATCGTCCTCATATCCATGATAATGTAGAATCATGGCAGGTGTTCCCAAGTGATGAAGGAATTTTCTCTTTCATACAAAACGAACCGTTTAAGCCCAAGGAAATCATATCCATTAAAGACGATAAATTTCCTAAAGGCTTGAATCCTCTCAAAAGTTCATTTTCATCTAGTTATGTAGGAATCAAAGAGACACATAAGGAATAGGATTCGAAAATGAAAGTGGGTGATACCATTTCCTTGAACCTTGGGACACCCAAATCTCCAAAGATCGTTAAACTAGGTGCTGATGTTATGATGAAGAAAAGGAAAAATTCACAGAACTACTTCATGAATTTCAAGATGTTTTTTCATGGTCATACGAGGATCTTCATGGTTTTGATCATGTTCTCATACATCATGCCATTCATATCAAGGAAGGGGTAAAACCAGTTAGGAAAAAACAAAGACCTATTAACCTTGCGCTTGAATCTACTATTAGGAAAGAGTTGGAAAAATTATTGAAAGCTGGTATAATCTTTTCAGTTAAGTATTCCGAGTGGGTTTCAAATCCAGTCCCTATTCGGAAGACTACTAGCTACATAATATTATGTGCCGGTTTCCGTGCATTGAACAGAGCGAGTGTCAAAAATCATTTTCCTCTCCCTAATATGGAAATGATTTTACAACGTGTTGCAAGGTCACAAATGATGTCCTTACTTGATGGATTTTCTGGGTATAATAAAATCAAGGTAAAGAGGATTGATGTTAAGAGGAAAATCTTTCTATGGCTTGAAGTAAACCACAAAAGATGGAAATGACTACAGAAATCAACTCTAATATAAAGTATGTTATATAAAAAAAATATGCTATCAAGACAAGATAAAAGGCCTACCTCGTCCAAACATTCGATGAAGTCCACCATTGAGCACTTGACCCAAAGAAATATACCTACAACTAGTCCTCAAAAACCAAGAAATGCAAGCATATTGTGATAATATATAATGCGAGCACATTTGATAGCATAATCCATCAATATTCATAAAAAATACGTCCGTGGAATAACAATTCAAATATTTGCAAGATATTAATTGGACGAGAAAAAAGTATTTTTATTAAAATGTAATCAACAGAAGTGAATGAATTACAAACTTCCATGTCGGCATGGTTAGGAACCGAGAAAATAAGTTCCTTCCAGTTGGTCCTCCACCACTTCAATCCTCCAACAAAGGAAATCTCATATAAGAGAGACAATGGGGTTCTTAATCAATAAGGGAAGAGCTTGGGGGTTGAACAATGTGTTCAGACTTAAAGGACAAAGGGATGCAAACTCGATGTGAAGTGAATAATTTCTCCAGAGTAACTTTGCTCTCAAATTTTAATTCTTCTCCTCCTATCCATAGCTCAGATTGACCCATTTGTAGCCTTCAAGTGGAACAAAAGGGCTGAGTCAAAACGTTTCAAATATATGGAAGGCCAAGGATCCTTGATCTTGTGACGTGACATGGCAACCCAACATCATTTTTTAATTTTGGGCAAAAATCTCGATGTACGTGGGTTGTAGTGGTACAACCTGCGTATACACATGTTGTAATATAGGCATGGCACGTATATGTGGAAAAATCATGTTTTTAGCTTTGGAATTTTCAAAAAGGGACTTCATGTCTGCACAGGGAAATGGAAAAAGGACCTCTGTGCAATTTTTCCTAGGGTGAGGCAAATCTTGCTATAACAATTGATAGATATAAAACCACATTTACTACACACTGGGGAATATTTTCTTATGAACGCATGCCTTTTGGCTTGTCTCATGCAGGTGCCACCTTTCAAAGAGCTATGCAAATTTATTTTGATGATTTGATCGGTAAAATTATCCAAGTTTATCTTGATTATTTGACTGTCTATTCAAAGAATCGGTTGGATCATTTTGGTCATTTTAAAAAAGTTCTCATGTGTTGCAAAAAAATTGGCATTTCTTTAAATCCTTCCAAATCTATTTTTGGTGTCACGAAGGGAAAGCTCCTCGATGATATTGTTTCTAATTCAGGAATAAGAATTGATCCCAAAAGAATTATTGCGATTCTAAACCTTCCTTCCCCCACCTCCAAGAAATAAGTCCAAGCTTTCATGGGAATTATCAATTTTTTTTGTAGGTTTGTTCCTGATTTTGCTTTCATGGTTAAAGCAATTCATAATCTTTTGAAGCAAGATCACTCTTTTTCTTGGACAAATGACGTAAAAAATTCTTTCCTTAGGATTAATCAGTTCTACATCGGTTTTGGCGAAACCGGATTTTGAGAAATATTTTATCATATATACCAATGCCATTGAGGAAGCAATTATGCTATCCTCTTACAAAGTGATGACAAAAACAATGAAAAACTTGTAGCATACATGAGCCAAAGTTTATTAGATGATGAAATCAAGTACTCTTATATTGAAAAACGTTCTTTTTCTCTTGTTAAGGCTATAGAAAAAAATTTCCACTTTATTTTAGGCAAACATACGCAGGTAAGAGTCCCTTTAACTGCTATCAAGTTTCTTCTCTCACAAACTTATCTTTCAGGAAAACTTGCACATTGTATTGCCAAAGTTCAGGAGCATTATTTAACCATTATGACTTCAAAAACAATCAATAGATGAGACTTATCCCTTCACTTATATCATCACCCTGAACCAAGTGAAGAACTTGATGATCAGGATAATCCTCTTTCAGCTCTATTCTATATTGAAAATCAAAATCTTTCTATAGACGAGCATCCTTGGTATAGAAATCTGGTGTATTACTTGCAGCATCAAAAATTTCTAGAGAACTTGGATCCTCACCAGAGAATGAGACTCTACATCGAATCTTCCAGGTATAACATTTTAGGAGACTTTTTGCTTAGAAGTTTTGTTGATGGTGTATTACTTTGATGTGTGAATGATGAAGAAGCACATAAATTGTTGCCAGAACAACTGCACTCTTATATACGATTGAAACAAACATTTTTAAAGAGGCCAACAAGGATGAATTCTAGAAAAAGGCCATGAATGAAGAATTGGATCAAATAGAGAAGAATGACACTTGGGAATCGGTTCCAAGACCAAGGTACAAGAATGTGATTGGCACAAAGTGGGTTTTCAGAAATAAATTGAATGGACATGTTACAAGGAACAAAGATAGATTGGTATGTAAAGGATATGCACATGTTGAAGGGATCACCTTTGAAGATACATTTTCCCCAGTTGCAAGAATGGAAGCAATCCGATTTATCTTATATTATGCATGCTCCAAGAATATTAAAGTGTATCATATGGATGTGAAATCATCCTTTCTAAATGGGGAACTTGAAGAAGAATTCTACATTGAACAACCATAAGGATTTCAACTTTCAGAGAACGTGGATTATGTGTGCAGGTTGAAGAAGGCCATGCGTGGTCTAAAACAGGCTCGTAGAGCATGGTACTCTAGACTGGATAAATATCTACAATAGGAAGGGTTTAGAAAAGGAAGTGCAGACATCAACCTCTACATAAAGGTTGTTGGATTACTGAGAGGGGGGGTGAATAAGTAATAGAGAAATTTAATCATTTTTAACCATATAATCCAAGTGTTATATCAATGTAGCATTATCATCCAATAACTGCAGAGTAAATAAGAAACGAACAAATGAAAAATCATACACATACACATACACAGTACACCAGTGTTTTATGTGGAAACCCAAAGTGGGAGAAAACCAAAAAATTATTTTTCTTATATGTTTTGAAGAATTACATTCATTGGAAGCACCAACTTCCTTTGTTTTCCAGCTGCAACTGGAAGGAGGCTCCAACCCCCTAGTTTCTTAGGATACAACCTGAGGGAAGATCCACCTCCCCAATTCTATGGCTACAACCAGAAGAAGGCTACAACCCCTATGATATTCGGATACAACCGTAAGGTGGCTACAACCACCTATCCTTGCCACATCCAATCGCCTTGAAGTAGAAGTAGAATGATGGAACCACTATCACACTATCACTGTGAGATATACCATTGTAAACCTGTACCAATAAACCTACACCAAACAAATTGTACCAATAAACCTGAACCATGCATCAACCATGCATCAACCTGTAATAAACATGTACCATAAACAAGTGCATCAACCATGCATCAACCTATACCAAACAACCTGTAATCAACCTGTACCATAAACAACTGCATCAACCATGCAACAACCTATACCAAACAACCTGTCATCAACCTGTACCATAAACAAGTGCATCAAAATATGTATCAAGTATGTACCAATCACGTATCAACTACTCATCAAGATGTACCAACATCATCAACTAATTGTCTCAACCATGTACCCAATATGTACCTCAACCAAAATCCCTCATCAATTTCATCATCCAAATCTGATTTGTAACTCTGTAATAGACCTGGTGTATATGATCACATACCTGCAAATATTCCTTAACTTTAACAACAAGAGACTAGCATTTTCATCAAACTTTTCTTTAGTCTCACATGACTAGTTTTGGATTAGTCAACAACCCTAACTTGAAATAATCATAACTATGTACCTGTAATGAATAAAGATCTTAAAATAGTAAAAAATGTTGTTCAATGTGTTTTATGCAATTCCTCCAGGTGTAACTACTTGGAACCTCTCATAAAAGGTGTTATAGAAAAAATGGCATACCTTGTTGAATTCTGGCTTATTCTAGAGAGCAAAATTGTAGAGCGTGCCCCGCACAAAATATTTGTTGTATGGATCTGAAAATTTTACATAGAAAACTACAGAATGTATTCTAACCAACACATTTGGTCTTACCGAATTTGGATATTTTATGAATAATTTATGATTTTTTTACCCGAAACACCTTTTTTAGACTAGTTTCAGGACTAGCCACAAACCCTATTTTCCACGGAGTGTAACTCCAAAAATAAAACAACACATAAGCTGAAATTTGTACCAAAACTACTTGGATATGTTTTTTCAATGGCCTATCAATTTCACATTCTGAATCATTATATAAAAAACATTATTGCAAAAATGGTGAGATGAACTGTAAATAACATACCTTAGAAAGTATCATCAAAAGAATTTATCCTCCCTTGAATTTCGGCCTTAATTACTTCACCTTCTCTCTGAAATTAGGCTTAGATATCCTTTATTTACCTCAGTCACCTGTAGATATTCAATATGATCAAGTGTAATTAAAATTAGAGCGCCTTTCCTCTTATTTATACTTTCAGGTAGCTTCCTCAAGGGGTTACCTTTTAACCATCTTAACCCACTTTCCTTATTTTAGGTTTAACCAAGTTCTAACCACTTGTCCAATTACTAATTTATTCATTAAATTTATTGTTTAAATAATTTATTTTGTATCCACTTTGACTTATAGTACACTCATCACTTCACTTTACCTCAAGGGGTTACCTTCTAACCATCTTAAACCACTTTCCTTATTTTAGGGCTAACCCACTTCTAACCACTTGTCAACTTAGTAATTTATCCATTAACTTTATTATTTAAATAATTTCTTTTGTATTCACTTTGAATTATAGTACACTCATCACTTCACTTTATTATTTACCTTCTAAATATCTCTTAAACCACTTTGACTACTTTGACCTTTTCGGGCTTCTAGATGACTCATGAGGGTTCACCAACTTCAAATGGCCATAACTCTCTAGCCGTGAGGAGTTATGTGACGTTCCACATACCACCAAAAATGGAATGACATGTACTACCCATATAGAATATTCTTACTTTCAAATATATTAAAACTCATACCATTATACATTAGACAAAATTGGGTCCATTACCCAAACCTTTTTGATACTAGACTTTCTTCAAGGGTTGACATCAATGAAAACCAACCTTAATCAACAATATCCACCTTTGGAATTGATGGAAACATTCTGATGAAATACTGAAATCATTTCATGCAATACTGAATTTATATCGCTCATGCTCCCTTGGAATCATGCCTTTGTCCTCTGCATCTGATAAATCTCCCCCTCTTTTTCATCAATGGAAAATGTATTTTTCCATCCGGGACTACTCCCCCTAATTGAACTGTCCTCTTTATGGTGTTTCCTCATGTACATCTAAGACATATAAGATAAGAATTCAAAATCATTCATTTTGGAGTATAAATAGCTCTGATTCTTTAGCGAGGATACTCAAAGGCTTCCTGTGGAAGTGGTTTTATAAATATTTATGCCACTTGTTCTTTTGTGCCCACATACTCAACTCTGATGTTTTTTTTTGCAACTTGTTCCCTTAGAAAGTGATACTTGATTGGAATGTGCTTCATCTTGGAGTGCATCATCGAGTTCTTTGAGATATTGATGGTGCTTTTATTATCACAATATATTGGAATGGGCTCATTATACTCAACCTGTATATCTGTCAGAGTTTGTTTCGTCCAAAGAACCTGTATACAACATGTTGTTGCTACAAAATACTCTGCCTAGCTGTAGATAAAGATACTTATGATTGTTTCTTGCTTATCCATGATACTAAAAGCTCACCCAAGTAGAACGTTGCTCCATTGGTGTTTCGTCAGTCATCAATACAACCTGCCCAATCTACATTTGTGTAGGCAGAAAGTGATAGATCCTTTCCTTTTGGATACCATAATCCAAACTCTTATGTTCCTTTGAGATATCTGAAAATCCTTTTCACTGCTAATACATGTGATTCCTTTATTGTTTCTTGAAATCATGCCACATTTCCAACTTCTTGCATTACATATGGTCTAGATGTTGTCACATATAGTAGGCTACCAATCATTGACCTGTATTGCCTCTGATCTGTATACTTTAAATCATCATCTTTGCTTAAATTTCGACTAGTTTGCATGGGAGTGATGAGTGATAACTGGTTTGTAATCTTCCATTCCGAACCTATTTAGCATTTCTATGATATACTTTGTTTGATAAATAAAAATTCCTTGGTTTCTTTGATGTATCTGAAGTCCCAGAAAGAAGGATAGTTATCCAAGTAAAGACATTTTAAATTCATTATGCATATCCTTTGCAAATTTCTGGCTTAACCTGTCATCATCACTACCAAAAATAATACCATCAACATAAACTTCAATTAATAAAATACTATCTTGACTTACCTTGATGTAGAGGTTGTTGTCTGCACTTCGTTTTCTAAACCCTGCATGCTGTAAATATTTATCCAGTCTAGAGTACCATGCTCTAGGAGCCTATTTTAGAACATACAAGGCCTTCTTTAATTTACACACATAATCTGCATTCTCTGACAACTGAAATCCTTATGGTTGTTCAATGTAGAATTCTTCTTCAAGTTCCCCATTTAGAAAAGTTGATTTTACGTCCATCTGATACACTTTAATATTTTTGGAGAAAGCATAAGCTAAAATAAATCGGATTTCTTTCATTCTGAAAACTGGGGAAAATGTCTCTTCAAAGACGATTCCTTCAACCTATGCATATCCTTTACATGTCAATCTAGATTTGTTCCTTGTAACTTGTCCATCTTCATTCAATTTATTCCTTTAAACCCACTTTGTGTCGATCACATTCTTATCCTTTGGTCTTGGAACCATTTCCCAAGTGTCATTTTTCTCTATTTGATCCAATTCTTCATCCATGGCCTTATTCCAAAATGCATCCTTGTTGGCCTCTTCAAAATAAGTTGGTTCAATCATAGATGTGAGTGCTAGTTCTGTTTGTTCTGGTGAACACATTCTTCTTCTAGTCTCAACTCATGCATCTTTGTTTCAGATAATATGATTTGAAGGATGATTCTTCTGTACTCGTCTGCTAGGTGTCTTTAGAGTCACTTGTTGAACTCACTCTTCTGTTTCTATAAGATCCTCTTCGTCTTCCCTTTATTTTTCATCTTATGTTTCTTCTTCGTAAAGTTGTTCCATTGATTCATTTTCTTCTTCCTTCAATTCTTGTCTACATGTTTCATCAATTGTTATGTTGATGCTTTCCACAACTTTGTTCAATCTCAGGTTGTAACACTTGTATGATTTTCTTGTACTTGAGTAACCAACAAGTACTCCTTTGCCACACGAGAATCAAACTTTCCCATTCTTCCATCTTCTCTTTTGATGTAGCATTTGCTTCCAAAAACTATGAAGTGCTTCACATTTATTGGTCTTCTTTTCCATAGCTCGTAGGGAGTTTTGTCAGTGTTATTTTTTAGCATTACTCTATTTTGAATGTGAACTATTGTATGCACTTCTTGTGTCCAAAAAATATCTGTCAATTTGGAATCCATCATCATTGTTCGATCCATTTCCTGTATTGTCCCTTTCTTTCTTTCAAAAAATCCATTCTGTTGAGGTGTCCTAGCAACGAAGAATTTCCTTTTTATTCCATGATTGTTGCAGTAGTCCATAAATTCCTTTGAAGTGAACTCTACTCCATTATCATATCTCAAGCATTTGATTTTTGAATCCATTTCATTTTCAACCATTTCCTTGTAGATCTTGAAGTTTTCAAAAGATTCTGACTTATTCTTAAGAAAGAAAACTACATTCATTTTTGTGTAATCATCAACTAATAACATAAAGTATTTCTCACCTTTTAAACGCTTTGTTGTAGTTGGTCTAACTAGATTAGTATGCACAATTTCCAGTGGTCTTGTCGTTGAATATTCCTTTGATTTGAACCTGGTCTTTCTTTTCTTTCCTTGTTGACAATGCTTGCATAAAGTGTTGGTTGGTTTCGTGATTTGGGGCATTTCTCTGACTACTTCTCTTTTGTTGAATTTGAAAAGATTATCAAAATGTATGTGACCCATTCTTCTGTGCGATAACCAAGTTTCATCTTCATTTCCTAGGCAAAACTTTTCATTTCCATTTTCACTTAACACATATATGTTGCTTGAAGTTCTCGCAGCTGTAGAAATCAATTTTCTTGAACCTTCTTTTATTATCTCACACTTTTGTGAATCGAAAGTAAATTTATGACCTTGGTCACACATTTGACTCACACTTAGAAGATTATGTTTCATACCTTCTACTAGTAGAACATTTTCTGCCTTTGTATTCTTGTTCCCAATTCTGACTGTGCCTTTTCCAATGATTTTGGTTGAATCATCATTTCTGAAGGAGACTGATCCATCTCTTTCCTTTCTTAATGTAAGAAACCTATCTCTATCACTTTTCATGTGTTTTGAACAACCACTATCACCATACCAACCATGTTTCTTCTTCTTAGCTTATAGAGAGAGTGTGCATTCTTCATTGTTGTATTGATTCTTATTTCTTATCCATGTCCTTTTCCGAGGTTCCTATCTGTGATTGTTGTTGTTCTAGTGTGGTTCTCTAGGAGGGATTGCCATTCTACAATATTTGGCCATGTGTCAAAAGTTGTTACACTTGTAGAATTCCACTTCAATGCTCAATGATTCAAACTTGTTGTAACTTCTTCTCTATGTTTCACTAGGCCTTCTTGGATAACCCTTTTGTGTATGACTTTCAAAGTTGTTTATGTTCCTGTTGTTAGCTCTGTAATTGACATATTTATGTCCAAAATTATTACATGCATAACATAAAACAAAAACGATAGTTTGATACCTGAGAGTTGAAGATATTTTGAAAGGAGGTTCTCTTATGAATCCTTCTTCTTCTTGAGGACTATTTGTTTCTTTTGGTCATTGATTCTGAAATCTAAATCTTCTCGGTGGAGGAGTGTCCTTGTAATTTTCTCTGTAGACCTTCCTATCCCCTTTGATTGTTTCTGGATAAATTTTTGGATATGTTTCTTGTTCTGTTGTTTTGGATCTTGACCATTTTCTGTCTGATTTTATCTAAGTCCAAACTTGTCATGATTAGGCCTTTGACTGTCGATAATGTCATTCAAAACTTTTGAATTGTTCTGCATATTTATTTTTTTTAAGATATTTTATTAATGTGACAATCTCTGCTTCCAAATTTTCAATGATCCTGTTTGTTTCTTCTAGTTGTTCTTTGAGTGCTTCTTCAGTTCTTTTATATATTTCAATTTGAACCTTCAAATTTTTGATCATTTTTTCTAATTCCTGAGTGTCTTCTTTATTGTCTAGTTTCGCTTGTAGCTTCTTGTTTTCCCTCTTTTCTCTTCTGATAACTTCTATGGGACTCATCAATTCCTCTCGGTAGTCAAATTCTTCCTCTTAAATTTCTTCTTCGAATTCTTCATATTCTACTTCATAGTCTTCTTTATCAGAGTCTTCTACTTCCATGAATACAACCCTTTCTGTCTCACTGTCACTGACTTCATATTCATCTGATGATGAGATGTCTTCTTTGGTGCATAATGCTTTCTTAAAAAATTTCTTTGTGGTTCTTTTTCCATTATATGTTTTTCTTATTTTTGAGTCACCTTCATCATTTCTCTTTTTCTTATGAGGACATTTGTTAGCAAAATGACCAATACCATCACAATTAAAACAAATTAAAGGAAGCTTACCTCTATACCTATCATCGATTTCCTTGTTTAGTTTTTTGACAAAGTTGGCCACTTCTTCATCATCTTTTGAGACATCACTATTGATGCTATGTTATTTTTCTTGTTGCTTTCCCTTTTGTTTTGATCTTTTGGATGCTTTGAAGGCTGCTTCTTTTACATATGGATTTTCCTGTTGAGTTCTCATTTCATATGTTGTGAATATTCCATGTAATTAATCCATTATTATTGAGTTTAGATCTGCTCTTTCTTCTAGTTATGATATCTTAGGGTCAAATCTCATAGGAAGAGATTTTAGTACCTTTTGAACAATTACAGATTCTTGAATTTCTTCTCCCAATCTTATGATTTCATTAATTGTTTCATCGACTCGTAAGAAGTAAGCTGTAATATTCTCATCTTCCTTCATATTTAGTTGTTCAAATTGACCTCTGTAAGTTTGAATCTTTTTTTCTTTGACTTTTGAATCTCCTTCATAAATATTTTGAAGTTTGTCCCAAATATCTTTAGCAGATTTACAATGTGCAACTTTGGTGAATATCGTTTCACCAAGACCATGCAGAAGTGCATTTGTGGCTTTGGAATTAATTTGATCAAGTTTCACTATGTCATTTGTTGGCAGAACTGTTGGTACTATGTATCCATCTACAATTGATTGCCAAATTTCAAATCCCTATGCTTGTATAAATTCCTTCATCCTTATGCTCCAAAATGCATACTTTTTTCCATCAAACTATGGTATTCCATTTTTATAGAAGTTGTTTCTTTCCATGATCTACCTTTCAATAGTTAAACTGATTTCTGAAGGAACCGGCTCTGATACTAATTGTTCGATTATTGAGAGGGGGGGTGAATCAGTAATAGATCAATTTAATCCTTTTTAACCATATAATCCAACTGCTATATCAATGTAGCACTATCATCCGATAACTACATAGTAAATAAGCAATGAACAAATGAACAATCATACACATACATAGTACACTAGTGTTTTACGTGGAAACACAAAGCGGGACAAAACTAGAGAATGATTTTTCTTATATTTCTTGAATAATTTCATTCATTGGAAGGACCAACTTCCTTTGTTTTCCAACTGTAACTAGAAGGAGGCTCCAACCCCCTAGTTTCTCAGGATACAACCTCAAGGAAGCTCCAACTCCCCAATTCTCTGGCTACAACTAGGAGGCTAAAACCCCCTATGATCTTTGGCTACAACTGGAAGGTGTCTACAACCACCTGTCCTTGCCTCGTCCAACTGCCCTGAAGTAGAAGTAGAATGATGGAACCACTGTCACACTATCAATGTGAGATATACCAATGTAAACCTATACCAATAAACCTGCACCAAACAACTTAAGCCATGCATCAACCATGCATCAACCTATACCTCAACCTGTAATCAACCTGTACCATAAACAAGTGCATCAATCATGCACCAACCAGTACCAAACACCCTGTAATCAACTTGTACCATAAACAAGTGCATAAACCATGCACCAACCTGTACCAAACAACCTATAATCAACCTATACCATAAACAAGTGCATCCAACCATGTACAAAGTATGTACCAATCATGTATCAAATACTCATCAACCATGACTCATCAATATGTACCAACATCATCAACTATACACCTCATGTATGTGCCAACTCATCAACTACTTCTCTCAACCATGTACCCAACATGTACCTCAACCAAAATCCCTCATCAATTTCATCATCCAAATCTGATTTGTAACTTCATAATAGACCTGGTGTATATGATCACATACCTACAAACCTTCCTTAACTTTAACAACAGGAGAATAGAATTTTCATCAAATTTTAATTTAGTCTCACATGACTAGTTTTGGATTAGTCAACAACCCTAACTTGAAATAATAATAACTATGTACCTGTAATGAATAAATATTTTAAAATAGTAAAAAATGTTCTTCAGTGTGTTTTATGAAATTCCTCTAGGTGTCACCACTTGGAACCTCTCAGAAAAGGAGTTATAGCCAAAAATGGCATACCTTGTTGAATTTTGACTTATTCTAGAGAGAGAACTTGTAGAGTGTGCCCCACATAGAATATTTGTTGTATGGATCTGAAAATGTTACATAGAATACTACAGAATGTACTCTAACAAACACATTTTGTCTTACCTAATTTGAATCTTTTATGAAGTCGTTATGACATTTTTACATGAAACACCTGTTTTAGACTAGTTTCAGGACTAGCCACAAACCCTATTTTCCATGGAGTGCAAGTTAAAAAATACAACGAACCACAAGTTGAGATTCGTATCACAACTACTTGGATATGTTTTCTCAATGTTATATCAATTTCACAATTTGAATAATTATAGAAAAATATTTTTTGTGAAAATGGTGAGATGACCTATAAATAACATACCTTAGAAAGTATCATCAAGAGAATTTATCCTCCCTTGAATTCCGGCCTTCTTTACTTCACCTTCTCTCTGAAATTTGGCTTAGATATCCTTTGGTTACCTCAGTCACCTATATATATTCAATATTCTCAAGTGTAATTAAAATGAGAGATCATTGACTCTTATTTATACTTTCATGTAGCTTCCTCAAGGGGTTACCTTTTAACCATCTTAACCCACTTTCCTTATTTTAGGGTTAACCAACTTCTAACCACTTGTCCAATTACTAATTTATCCATTAATTGTATTGTTTAAATAATTTATTTTTTATCCACTTTGAATTATAGTACACTCATCACTTCACTTTACCTCAAGGGGTTACCTTCCAACCATCTTAAACCACTTTCCTTATTTTAGCGCTAACCCACTTCTAACCACTTGTCAACTTAGTAATTTCTCCATTAACTTTATTATTTAAATAATTTATTTTGTATTCACTTTGAATTATAGTACACTCATCACTTCACTTTATTATTTACCTTCTAAAAAATCTTAAACCACTTTGACTGCGTTGACCTTTTGGGGCTTCTAGATGACTCATGAGGGTTCTCCAACTTCACATGGCCATAACTCTCTAACTGTGAGGAGTTATGTGACATTCCACATACCACTGGAAATGGCATGACATGTACTACCCATATAGAATAGTATTACTTTCAAATATATTAAAAATCATACCATTATACTTCAAACAAACTTGGGTCCATTACCCAAACCTTTGTGCTACCAGACGTTCTTCAAGGGTTGACATCAATGACAACTAACCTTAATCAACAAAGGTAGCTCAATATAGTATTTTATTGATTGAAGTTTATGTTGATGATATTATTTTTGGAAGTGATGATGACAGGTTAAGCCATAAATTTGCAAAGGATATGCAGAATGAATTTGAAATGTCATTACTTGGAGAACTATCATTCTTTCTGGGTCTTCAAATATGTCAAAGAAACCAAGGATTTTTTGTTTCCCAAGCTAAGTATATCAGAGAAATGCTAAAGAGGTTAAGAATGGAAGATTGCAAACCAGTTAACACTCCTATGAAAACCAATTGCAAATTGAGTGAAGATGATCATTCAAAGTCTACATACCAGAGGCAGTATAGGTCAATGATTGGAAACTTACTATATGTGACAACATCCAGAGTAGTTGTAGTGAAACCAGTTGGACATGTGGCACGATTTCAAGAAGCACCAATGGAATCACATGTCTTAGTAGTGAAGAGGATTTTTAGATATCTCAAGGGCACATAAGAGTTTGGATTATGGTATCCAAAAGGAAAGGATCTATGACTTATTTCCTACACAGATGCAGATTGGGAAGGTTGCATTGATGACCGATGAAGCACCAGTGGAACAACATTCTACTTGGGTGAGTGTTTCATATCTTGGCTAAAAAGAAACAATCATCAGTATCGTTATCTAAAACCGAAGAAGAGTATATTGCAGAAGCAACATGTTGTACACAGGTTCTGTGGATGAAACAAACTATGACATATATACAGGTTAAGTATGATGAGCCCATTCCAATCTGTTGTGATAATAGAAGCGTCATCAATATCTCAAAGAACTCGATGATGAAATCCAAGATGAAGCACATTCCAATCAAGTATCACTTTCTATGGGAACAAGTTGCAGAGAAGAACATCAAAGTTGAATATGTGGGAACAAAAGAACAAGCGAAAGATATATTTACAAAACCGCTTCCAAGGGAATCCTTTGAGTATCTTTGCCAGAGACTCAAAGTAATTTATAATCCAAAATGAATTATTTTGAATGCTTATCTTATATGTCTTATGTTTACATGAGGAAGAACCATAAAGAGGAAATTTCAGGTTGGGGAAGCAGTTTCAGGAAGAGTTCAGTTAGGGGGAGTAGCCCCAAGGACAGTTTAGTTAGGGGGAGTAGCCCCAAGGACAGTTCAGTTAGGGGGAGCAGCCCTAGATGGAAAGTTACCTTTTCCATTGATGTCAAAGGGAGATAGATTTATCAGATGTAGGATAGAGAGTTAGATGCTTGGAGAGAGAGAACATAGGCAGTGTTTAAGGGGGAGCGATGGTAACTGGGAGAGCATGAGCGATATGACTTCAGTATTGCATCAGAGTGTTTCCATCAATGCCAAAGGGGGAGATTGTTGATTGATTAGGTTGGTTGTCATTGATGTCGACCCTTGAAGAAAGTCTGGTAGGAAATTTTGGTAGCCCCAATAGTATGATTAAGTGACTTCAATTCGATTTACGTATAAAGGAATGAATATTAGTGAATTTATAGGTAATACTATTCTAGATGGATAGTATATGTCATGCAATTTCCGGTGATACGTGTAACGTCACATAACTCCTCATGGTTAGAGAATTATGGCCATATGAAGTTGGAGAACCCTCATGAGTTATCTAGAATTCCATAGAAGGTCAAATAAGTCAAATTATTCTAGAATCTCCAAGAAGAAGTTGACTATTAAAATTGGTTAGTCATGGGTTAAGTGGTTGCAACAAGAAAAATAATTAAAAATAAACTAGCTGCAACTAGAAGAGTTTATTATTTGTGGACAAAGTGGTTAAGTGGACAAAGTGGCTAAGTGGAAAAAGTTGGTTAAGTGGACAAAGTGGCTAAGTGGAAAAAGTATTTAAGTGGACAAAGTGGCTAAGTGGACAAAGTGGTTAAGTGGACAAAGTGTTTAAGTGATACTTTTAGAGGAAGCTACTTGGAGAGTATAAATAAGAGAGCAAGGGTCTCCCATTAGTATCCATTGAGAATATTGAATATCTAAAAGTGACTTAGGTAACCAAAGGAGATCTAAGACGAATTTAAGAGGGAAGGTGAAGTAAAAAAGGTTGAAATTCAAGGGAGGATAAAGTATTTTGATGATGCTTTCTAAGGTGTTTTGGGTAAAAACATCATAACTTCTTCATAACAGATCCAAATTTAGTAAGACCAAATGTATTGGTTAGAGTATAGTTTGTAGTATGTTGTGTACCATTTTCATATCCATACAACAATATTCAGTGTGGGGCATGCTCTACAAGTTCTTTCTCTAGAATAAGCGATAATTCAACAAGGTATGTTATTTTTGCTATAAATCCTTTTCTGAGGGGTTCCAAGCAGTGAAACCTGGAGGAATTGCAGACAAGACACTGAAGAACATTGTGTACTAATTTTTATATATTTATTCATTATGGGTACATATTTATGATTATTTCAAGTTAGGGTTGTTGACTAATCCAAAATTAGTAATGTGAGACTAAAGTAAAGTTTGATGAAAATGCTAGTCTATTGTTGTTAAAGTTAAGGAAGGTTTGTAGGTATGCGATCATATACACCAGGTCGGTTATAGAGTTACAAATCAGATTTGGATTATGAAATTAATGAGGGATTTTGGTTGAGGTATGTTGTTGAATTTATTGGTACATATAGAGGTCATATAATAGTGAGGTTCTAGAACATGGTTTGAGGTACAAACTTGTGGTATAGTGTTTGAGGTATATGTGATCAGATCAAATCAGTTGATGAGTATATAGTGACATATTTTATAGAATAGGTTGTGACTATGACATATTCAATTTCTACATTTGGCACTTATATTTCATGGCAGTTGGACGGGGCAAGGATATGTGGTTGTAGCCACCTTCCAGTTGTAGCCAGAGAAAATAGGGGGTTGTAGCCTCCTTCTAGTTGTAGCCAGAGAATTGGGGAGTTGGATATTCCCTCAGGTTATAGCTTGAAAATAGCGGGTCAGAGCCTCCTTCCAGTTGTAGCTAGAAAACAAAGGAAGTTGGTGCTTCCAATTAATGTAATTCTCAAAGAAAAATAAGAAAAAACATTATGTGGTTTTCTCCCACATTGGGTTTCCACGTAAAAATGTTGGTGTACTGTTTATGTGTATGATTTCTCATTTGTTCATTGTTTATTTACTCTACAATTATTGGATGATAATTATATTCATCATAAATAACACTTGCATACTGTGGTTAAAGGATAAAAAATCTCTATTACTGATTCACCCCCCTCTCAGTAATCCAACAATTGGTATCAGATCAGGTTCCTTCAGAAATCAGTTTAACCACTGAAAGGTAGATCATGGAGAGAAACAGTATGTATAAAAATGGAATACCACAGTTTGATGGAAAAAAGTATGCATTCTAGAGAAAAAGGATGAAAACATATGTTCATGCATAGGGGTTTGAAGTTTGGAAATCAATTGTAGATGGATACAAAGAACCAACAATTCTGCCAACAAATGAAAATGGAAAGAAACTCAGTATAAATAATTCCAAAGCCACAAATTCACTTCTGAATGGTCTTTGTGTTTTGGTATATAACAAAGTTATACATTGTAAATCCGCTAAAGATATTTTGGACGGACTTCAAAATATTTATGAAGGAGATTCAAAAGTCAAAGAAGCAAAGATTGAAACTTACAGAGGCCAATTTGAACAACTAAAGATGAAGGAAGATGAGAATATTGCAGCTTACTTCTTACGAGTTGATGAAACATTGAATGTAATCATAGGATTCAGAGAAGAAATTGAAGAATTTGTAATTGTTCAAAAGGTACTAAGATCTCTTCCTATGAGATTTGATCCTAAGATATCAGCACTAGAAGAAAGATGAGATCTAGACTCAATAATAATGGATGAACTACATGGAATCTTCATAGCATATGAAATGAGAACTAAATAGGAAAATCCAAGTATAAAAGAAGAAACATTCAAAGCATCTAAAAGGTCAACACAAAAGGGCAAACAAAAAGAAAAAGAATATAGAAACAATAGTGACATCTCGGAAGACGATGAAGAAGTGGTCAACTTTGTCAGAAGATTGAAAAAGGGAACCAACGACAGATATAAAGGTAAACTTCTATTGATTTCTTTTAATTGTGATGGTATTGGTCAGTTTGCTAACAAATGTACTCATAAGAAAACGAAAATAAATGATGAAGATGATTCAAATATAAAACAAACATATAAATAAAAAATAATGAAAAATAAAGTCTTCAAGAAACATTTTTGCACCAAAGAAGACAACTCCTCGTCAGATGAAGATTAAGTCAGTGAAAGTGAGATAGAAAGAGTTATATTCATGGCAATAGACGATTCTAATAAAGAATACACCGAAGAAGAATATGAAGAGGAAGAATTTGACTACCGAGAAAAATTGTCGAGTTCTATAGAAGTTATAAAAAGAGAAAACAAGAAAAACAAGAAGCTCCAAGCAGAACTAGACAAGAAAGAAAACACTCAAGAACTAGAGAAGATCATCATGGAATTGAAGGTTCAAATTGAAGAAGATAAAATAATTGAAGAAGCACTCAAAGAACAGTTAGAAGAAAGAGACAGGATCATTGGAAATTTGGAAGCAAAGATTGTCACATTGAGAAAGGATATTCAAAAGAAACATATGCAAAACAACTCAAAAGTTTTGGATGGCATTATCATCAGTAAAAGGCCTAATCATGACAAGTCTGGACTTGGATACAATCATACAGAAAAGGGATCAAGATCCAAAACAAAAAATCAAAAAATATATGCAGAAACAGTTAGAGGGGATAGGAAGTTCTACAAGGAAGATCACAGGGACACTCCTCCTCTGAGAAGATTTAGATTTTAGAATCAACAACAGTTAAAAACAAATAGGCTTTAGGAAGAAGAAGTATTCATAAGAGTAACTCTTTTCAAAATATTTTCAACTCCCATGTATCAAAATATATTTTTTGGTTTATGTTATGCATGCAATAATTTTGGACATAAAGATGTAAATTGCAGAGCTAATAGCAGGAACATAAACAAATTTGAAATTCATACACAAAATTGTTATCCAAAAAGGCTTAGTGAAACAAAGAGAAGAAGATACAACAATTTTGAATCATTGAGAACTAAAGTGGAATGTTAAAAGTGAAACAACTTTGGAAAATGGCCAAATTTTGTAGAATGACAGTCCCTCCTAGAGAATCACAACAAAATAACAACAGTCACAAACAGGAACCTCAGAAGAGAACATGGATAAGAAAGAAGAATCGATATAGCAATGAAGAATTCACACTCACTCTATAATCTAAGCATAAGAAACGTGGTTGGTATGTTGACAGTGGCTGTTCAAAACACATGACATGTGATGAAGACATGTTTCTTACATTGAGAAAGGAAATAGATGGATCAGTCTCTTTTGGAAATGATGACTCAGCTAGCATCATTGGAAAAGGCAGGGTCATAATTGGAAACAAGAATACCAAGGAACAAAATGTTCTACTAGTGGAAGATATGAAACATAATCTTCTTGTTGGATTACTGAGAGGGGGGGTGAATCCGTAATAGAGAAATTTAATCTATTTTAACCATATAATCCAAGTGTTATATCAATGTAGCATTATAATCCAATAACTGCAGAGTAAATAAGCACTGAACAAATGAAAAATCATACACATAAACATTACACCATTGTTTTACGTGGAAACCCAAAGAGGGAGAAAACCACAAAATGATTTTTCTTATATGTATTGAAGAATTACATTCATTGGAAGCACCAACTTCCTTTGTTTTCAGCTGCAACTGGAAGGAGGATCCAACCCCCTAGTTTCTCAGGATAAAACCTGAGGGAAGATCCAACTCCCCAATTAGTTGGCTATAACCAGAAGAAGGCTACAACCCCCTATGTTCTCTAGCTACAACCACCTGTCCTTGCCCCATCCAACCACCCTGACGTATAAGTAGAATGATTGAACCACTGTCACATTACCACTGTGAGCTATATTGTTGTAAACCTGTACCAATCAACATGTAATCAACCTGTACCAATCAACATGTAATCCACCTATACCATAAACAAGTGCATCAACCATTCACCAAATTGTACCTCAACCTGTACCATAAACAAGTGCATCAACCATGCACCAAACCTGTCCAAATAACTTGTCACAAAAACATGTCCAAACAACCTATAAGAACAACCTGTCTCATCAATATTATTAACCAAATCAAATCTACTCACCAAGATCAATCACCAAGACAACTCTCAAAGATGTGCATCAACCAATCATAACACAACAACTCATAATCATCACCAAGATCAATATGTTCTTCTAATAATATACCAATACAAGTATGCTACGTCATCCATAAATCATGTGTCAACAATACTACTAACAAGTGCCTCCAACCATGTACCAAGTATGTACCAATCATGTATCAACTACTCATCAACTATGACTCATCAAGATGTACCAACATCATCAATTATACACCTCATGCATGTGACAACTCATCAACTACTAGTCTCAACCATGTACCCAACATGTACCTCAACCAAAAGTCCTCATCAATTTCATCATCCAAATATGATTTGTAACTCTGTAATAGACCTGGTGTATATGATCACATACCTGCAAACCTTCCTTAACTTTAACAACAAGAGACTAGAATTTTCATCAAACTTTAATTTAGTCTCACATGACTAGTTTTGGATTAGTCAACAACCCTAACTTGAAATAATCATAACTATGTACCTGTAATGAATAAAGATCTGAAAATAGTACACAATGTTCTTCAGTGTGTTTTATTCAATTACTCCAGGTGTCACTACTTGGAACCTCTCAGAAAAGGAGTTATAGCCAAAAATGGCATACCTTGTTGAATTCTGGCTTATTCTAGAGAGCGAACTTGTAGAGTGTTCCCTACACAAAATATTTGTTGTATGGATCTTAGAAAGCATCATCAAAATAATTTATCTTCCCTTGAATTTTGGCCTTCTTTACTTCACCTTCTCTCTGAAATTTGGCTTAGATATCCGTTGGTTACCTCAGTCACCTGTAGATATTCAATATGCTCAAGTGTGTTATTAAATGAGAGAGTCTTTCCTCTTATTTATACTTTCATGTAGCTTCCTCAAGGGGTTACCTTTTAACCATCTTAACCCACTTTCCTTATTTTAGGGTTAACCAACTTCTAACCACTTGTCCAATTACTAATTTATCCATTAACTTTATTATTTAAATGATTTATTTTGTATCCACTTTGACTTATAGTACACTCATCACTTCACTTTACCTCAAGGGGTTACCTTCTAACCATCTTAAACCACTTTCCTTATTTTAGGGCTAACCCACTTCTAACCACTTGTCAACTTAGTAGTTTCTCCATTAACTTTATTATTTAAATAATTTCTTTTGTATTCACTTTGAATTATAGTACATTCATCACTTCACTTTATTATTTACCTTCTAAAAATCTCTTAAACCACTTTGACTACTTTGACCTTTTGGGGCATCTAGATGACTCATGAGGGTTCTCCAAATTCACATGGCCATAACTCTCTAACCGTGAGGATTTATGTGAAGTTCCACATACCACTGGAAATGGCATGACATGTACTATCCATATAGAATAGTTTTTCCTTAAAATATATCAAAACTCATACCATTATCCATCAAACAAACTTGGGTCTATTACCCAAACCTGGGTTCTCCAACTTCTCATGGCCATGAATCTATAATTGTGAGGAGTTATGTGACATTCCACATACCACTAGAAATGGAATGACATGTACTATCCATATAGAATAGTCTTACCTTAAAATATATTAAAAATCATACCATTATACATGAAACAACCTTGGGTCCATTACTCAAACCTTTGTGCTACCGGAAATTGCTATCGAACTTTTTCCAAGGGTTGACATCAATCACTAAGGGTTGACATCAATATACAATATCACTCTCCAATGGTTAACATCAATGAAAACCAACAATCCATACCAACTATCAATCAACCTAAGCCAATTGTCTGGCAATCTCTCCCTTTGGCATTTATGGTAACACTTAGTCATGATAACATTCATGCTTATACGCTTCATCAATGTTTATATCTCTCCCCTTTTGACATCAATGGAAAAGGGTATCTCCCTTTGGGGCTGCTCCCCCTGACTGAACTCTCCTTGGGGATGCTCCCCCTGTCTACATGTCTTTGATTTTTCTTTTTGTTTATAAGCCTCTGATTACTCTCTTTCTCTTCATATGAATAGTATCTCCCCTTTGACAAATTGTATCAATATGAAGTCATATCGCTCATTCTTCCCTTGTGACAGTCGCTCCCCTTGGAAACATGCCTCTATGCTCTCTCTCCAATCATTTACCTTTTCATATGATAAATCTCTCCCCCTTTTTCCTATTTATGGTGCTTCCTCATGTACATCTAAGACATATAAGATAAGTATTCAAAAGCATTCATTTTAGAGTATAAATTACTCCTAGTCTTTGGCTAAGATACTCAAGGGCTTCCCGTTGAAGCGGTTTTGTAAATATGTATTCCACTTGTTATTGTGTTCCCACATATTCAACTTCGATGTTCTTATCTGCAACCTGTTGCCATAGAAAGTGATAATTGATTGGAATGTGCGTCGTATTGGAGTGCATCACCGGGTTTTTTTATATACTGATGGTGCTTGTATTATCACAATAGATTGGAATGGGCTCATCATACTCAACTTGTATATATGTCAAATTTTGTTTCATCCATAGAACCCATGTACAACATGTTGTTGCTGCAATATACTCTGTCTTGATGGTAGATAAGGATATTGATGATTGTTTCTTACTTAGCCAAGATACTAAACACTCACCCAAGTAGAATGTTTCTCCACTGGTGCTTTGCCGATCATCAATGCAACGTGCCAAATTTGCATCCGTGGAGGAAATAAGTGATATATCCTTTCCTTTTGGATACCATAATCTAAACTCTTATGTTCCTTTGAGATATCTGAAAATCCTCTTCACTGTTAATACATGTGATTCCTTTGGTGCTACTTAAAATCATGCCACCTGTCCAACTTCCTGCATTACATCTAGTATGGATGTTGTCACATATAGTAAGCTACCAATCATTGACCTGTATTGCCTCTGGTCTGTAGACTTTGAATCATCAACTTTGCTCAACTTGCAACTGGTTTGCATAGGAGTGGTAATTGGTTTTCAATCTTCCATTCTGAACCTCTTTATCATTTCTATGATATACTTCATTTGGGAAATAAAACTTCCTTGGTTTCTTTGACATATTTGAAGACCCAAAAAGAAGGATATTTCTCCAAGTAATGAAATTTAAATTCATTTTGCAAATTCCTAGCTTAACCTATCATTAATACTCCAAAACAATATCATCAACATAAATTTCAATTAATAAAATATTACCTTGAGTTACCTTGATGTAGAGGTTGTTGTGTGCGCTTCCTTTCCATAGTTCGTAGGGAGTTTTGTCATTATCGTTTCTAAGAATTACTCTGTTTTGAATGTGAACTGATGTATGCACTGCATGTGTCCAAAACATATCTGTCAATTTGGAATCCCTTAAAATTGTTCGAGCCATTTCCTCTGTAATTATCATCCATTATGATAATGTTCCTTTGTCTCTAAACCACTCTCTGAACCAATCTAAGAATCCATGCTCTTGTCCAATATAATATATCTGTCCAAACCTGCTAAGTGCTATTATGAATCCATCTCTGTCCATATTTTCCAAGACTCTACTTGCACAATTGTCCATAATGTTGACCCATTTATCACTATACTATCATGAAGTCTTGATTAATCTATCAAATTGTACTTCTTCTAACTGATTGCTCTGAATCTGTCTTCTTAAACTCTACAAGTTGCTCGAAGGATGGTTCTTTGGTCTGTCACAACTATCACATAGACTCCCCTTGTCTAATATTCATATTACTTGGGAGTCTCTAAGCCGGATGGCTTAGAACAAATCTTTCTCTAATATGTATTCATCATCATCTTCATTGGTAGATTCATCATCATCTTCATTAGTAGATTCATTATCTCTCTGAGCTCTGACTTATTTCTTTCTGTCTGTGGATTCATCTTTCACTACAATGCATGAAAGTACAATCTCTTGAACCTGTTCCTTATTTACCTGTCCTTCCCTTCTTTCAGTTATTTTCTAAACATTTTTGTATCTGACATCTTTATTTTTCTCTGTAGAATTTTCTTCATCTCGTTTTATTGCCAATCTTGCAATCTTTGGTACCTGGTCTTTCTTCACATGTTCTTCCTGTTTTCTTATCCATACTTTCTTATATCTGATATCAATATTCTCTTTCATGGAATTATCGATCATGCTTATACAATCATTGGATATGTTTCCATAGTTATGAAATTTGTAACACTCAATGTTACGTGTGACCACATAGGCACTTATTGCTTGAACATTTCTTTTATAATCCCTACAATCTGCAACTTTATGTCCAAAATTAGTATAATAAAAAAAATGACCATAAAATAAATTTTCATACTTGGCAATGAATGATCTTCTTTGTGGCATAGTCCTTCTGAATTTTCGCCTTGACTGATCATGATCATGATTGAAGATTCTTTGTGGTTTGAACATGGATGGTCTTCTTGAAGATGTATCTTCAATAGTTTTCTTAGATTTTGGTTGACCATGATTCCTTCCTTTGAGTACTTCTGCATAACTCTTTCTATTTTCTTCATTATTCTTTTCTATCAACCTAGAGTGCTTCTCTTCATTCTCTATAACTGATGTGAATGTTTCTGTCTCTTCAACTTCCTTATTGAGCTTGAATATTTTACTTCTCAATGTGACAACTTCTTCTTCAAGCTTCTCAACCTCTTCTTCTTTCTTCATTATCTGAGACTTCATGACTTCTTATTTTATTTTCACTTCTTCAAGATGAATTTTCAATCTGATTATTTCTTCTTCAAGTCCTTTCTCTTCTTGACCAAACTCTGCCTCAAGATGGTTTAGATTGTTAGTTCTTTCCTTAAGATGATCTGTCAATATATTTTCTCTCATTTATGCTTCTTCCTTTTGTGCTACTATGTTTGTTTCCAAACACTTCTTTTGATATTCAATATTTTCTTCGATATTTCTGGCTTCTTCTAGCTGAGTTCTTAAGTTCTCGATGACTTGTTGGGATTCTTCATCAATTCTTTCTTGAGTGAATTGTTTTCTTCTCTTAGTTCATCTAAAGCACTAATCAATTCTTCTTCATGATTGTCTTCCTTTTCAATTAGTTTTTTTGTCTCATTTCCTTCATGGCATTCTATTTCAAGATATTCACGTTTTTCACAATTAAAACAAAACAACATACTTCTGGTGATTATGTACTCTTCATCTTTTGAATATTCTTGACATGGTGAACATAATTCTTCTTGATTTGCATCTTCATATTCTTTGACATTTTCTGAATCTTTGATGGGTGAAGAATATATGTCATGTAACTTATCCCAAATTTCTTTTGTTGATGAACATTTACCAACCTTTTCTATTATAGGATTAGGTAATCCTTCCCATATGAAATCCATTGCTATTTTCTTATTCCTCCTCAATTCCTTCTTGGCTGCAGTCTTTTCCCTTTTAGAACTATCATATCCTGTAACAACTGATAGCCAAATATAATGTCCTTGTGCCTGTAAAAATACTTTCGTCCTTATGCTCCACATCTCATACTTAAAACCATTCTGACCATTAAACATTGGTACTCCATTCTCAGAATAATCCATGATCTCCTTCCAGTGGTTAAACTGTTTCCTAAAGGAACCAGCTCTAATACCAAATGTTGGATTACTGAGAGGGGGGGTGAATCAGTAATAGAGAAATTTAATCCTTTTTAACCATATAATCCAAGTGTTATATCAATGTAGAATTATCATCCAATAACTCCAGAGTAAATAAGCAATGAACACATGAACAATCATACACATACACAGTACACTAGTGTTTTACGTGGAAACCTAAAGCGGGAAAAAACCATGAAATGTTTTTTCTTATAGTGTCTTGAAGAATTACATTCATTGGAAGCACCAACTTCCTTTGTTTCCATTTGCAACTGGAAGGAGGCTCCAACCCCCTAGTTTCGCAGGCTACAACCTCAGGGAAGCTCCAACTCCCAAATGTTATGGCTACAACCAGAAGGAGGCTACAACCCCCTATGTTCTCCGGCTACAACCAAAAGGTGGCTATAACTACTTGTCCTTGCCCCGTCCAACCACCCTGACGTATAAGTAGAATGATGGAACCATTGTTACACTATCACTGTGAGATATATTGTTGTAAACCTATACCAATCAACATGTAATCAACCTGTACCATAAACAAGTGCATCAACCATGCACCAACCTGTACCTCAACATGTAATCAACCTGTACCATAAACAAGTGCATCAACCATGCACCAAACCTGTACAAATAACCTGTCACAACATGTCCAAACAACCTATCACAACAACATGTCTCATCAATCTTATCAATCAAATCATATCTACTCACCAAGATGAATCAGCAAGACAACTCTCAAATATGTGCATCAACCAATCATAACACAACAACGCATAATGATCACCAAGATCAATATGTGTTTCTAATAATATAACAATACAAGTATGCTACATCATCCATAAACCATGTGTCAACAATACTACTAATAAGTGACTCCAGCCATGTACCAAGTATGTACCAATCATGTATCAACTACTCATAAACTATGAATCATCAAGATGTACCAACATCATCAACTATACACCTCATGTATGTTCCAAATCATCAACTGCTTGTCTCAACCATGTACCCAACATGTACCTCAACCAAAAGCCATCATCAATTTCATCATCCAAATATGATTTGTAACTCTGTAATAGACCTGGTGTATATGATCACATACCTGCAAACCTTCCTTAGCTTTAACAACAAGAGACTAGCATTTTCATCAAACTTTACTTTAGTCTCACATGACTAGTTTTGGATTAGTCAATAACCCTAACTTGAGATAATCATAACTATGTACCTGTAATGAATAAAGATCTGAAAATAGTACACAATGTTCTTCAGTGTGTTTTATGCAATTACTCCAGGTGTCACTACTTAGAACCACTCAGAAAAAGAGTTATAGAAAAAATGGCATACCTTGTTGAATTATGTCTTATTCTAGAGAGAGAACTTGTAGAGTGTGCCCCGCACATAATATTTTTTGTATGGATCTTAGAAAGCATCATCAAAAGAATTTATCCTCCCTTGAATTTTGGCCTTCTTTAATTCACCTTCTCTCTGAAATTCGACTTAGATATCCTTTGGTTACCCCAGTCACCTGTAGATATTCAATATGCTAAAGTGTGTTATTAAATGAGAGAGCCTGACCTCTTATTTATAGTTTCATGTATCTTCCTCAAGGGGTTACCTTTTAACCATTTTAACCCACTTTCCTTATTTTAGGGTTAACCAACTTCTAACCACTTGTCCAATTAGTAATTTATCCATTAACTTTATTATTTAAATAATTTATTTTGTATCCACTTTTACTTATAGTACACTCATCACTTCACTTTACCTCAAGGGGTTACCTTCTAACCATCTTAAACCACTTTCCTTATTTTAGGGCTAACCCACTTCTAACCACTTGTCAATTTAGTAATTTCTCCATTAACTTTATTATTTAAATAATTTCTTTTGTATTAACTTTGAATTATAGTACATTCATCACTTCACTTTATTATTTACCCTCTAAAAATATCTTAAACCACTTTGACTACTTTGACCTTTTGGGACTTCTAGATGACTCATGAGGGTTCTCCAACTTCACATGGCCATAACTCTCTAACCTTGAGGAGTTATGTGACGTTCCACATACCAATGGAAATGACATGACATGTACTATCCATCTAGAATAATATTGCCTTCAAATATATCAAAACTCATACCATTATCGATCAAACAAACTTGGGTCCATTACCCAAACCTAGGTTCTCCAACTTCTCATGGTCATAACTCTCTAACCGTGAGGAGTTATGTGACGTTCCACATACCACCAGAAATGGAATGACATGTAATTTTCATATAGAATAGTATTACCTTCAAATATATTAAAAATCATATCATTATACATGAAACAACCTTGGGTCCATTACCCAAACCTTTGTGCTACAGGAATTCACTACCGGAATTTCTCCAAGGGTTGACATCAATCACTAAGGGTTGACATCAATCTACAATATCACTCTCCAATGGTTGAAATCAATGAAAAACAACAATCCATACCAACTATCCATCAACCTAAGCCAATTGTCTGACACTTCTAAGTGTAAGTCAAATGCGTGACCAAGGTCATAAGCTTACATTTGATTCACATAAGTGAGAGATAAGAAAAGCAGGTTCAAGAAAATTGATTGCAATAAGTGCAAGAACTTCAAGAAACATATATGTATTAAGTGAAATTGTAAATTAAAATTGTTGTCTATGAAAGGAAGATGAAGTTTGGTGATGGCACAGAAGAATGGGTCACATAAACTTCGATAACCTCGTTAAAGTCAGCAAAAAGGAAACAGTCAGAGAAATGCCCCAGATCACAAAACCATCCAACACATTATACAATCATTGTCAACAAGGAAAACAAACAAAGACCAGGTTCAAATCAAAGGAATACTCAACGACAAGACCACTGAAAATTGTGCATATTGATCTAGTTGGACCAACTAGAACAAAGGGTTTAAAAGGTGAGAAATTCTTTATGTTATTAGTTGATGATTATACAAGAATAATTGCATTTTTCTTTCTTAGGAATAAGTCATAAGCATTTGAAAACTTCAAATTTTACAAGGAAATGGTTGAAAATGAAATGGATTCAAAAATCAAATGTTTGAGATATGATAATGGAGGAGAGTTTACTTCAAAGTAATTTATGGATTTCTGCAGCAAGCATGGAACAAAAAGGAAATTCTTCGTTTCTAGGACATCTCAACAGAATGGAATTGTTTAAAGAAAGAACAAGACAGTATAGGAAATGGCTCGAACAATGTTAATGGATTCTAAATTGACAGATTTTTTTTGGACACATGCAACACATACAACAATTCACATTCAAAATAGAGTAATGCTCAGAAAAAATAGTGACAAAACTCCCTACGAGCTATGGAAAGGAATACCAACAAATGTGAAGCACTTCAGAGTGTTTGGAAGAAAATGCTATATCAAAAGAGAAGATAGCAAAATGGGAAAGTTTGAATCTCGTGTGGACAAAGGTGTACTTGTTGGTTACTCAAGTACAAGGAAAGAATACAAGTGTTACAATTTGAGGTTGAACAAAGTTGTGGAAGGCATCAATGTATAAATTGATGAAACAGGTGGACGAAAATTAAAGGAAGAAGAAAACGAATCAGTGGAACAGGTTTATGAAGAAAAAGAAAATGATGAAGAAGAAGTAGAAGGGGAAGATGAAGAAGATCAGACAGAAGTAGAAGAGAAAGTTTAGAAAGTTCCTCCAGAGACAACTAGCAAACAACTATAGAAGAATCATCCTTTAGATCAGATTATCGAAAACAAGGATGTAGGAGTTGAGACTAGAAGAAGAATTCATTCACCAGAACAAATGCACCTAGCACTCTTATCTACGATTGAACCAAACATTTTTGAAGAGGTCAGGAAGGATGAATTTTGGAAAAAGACAATGAATGAAGAATTGGATCAAATAGAGAAGAATGACACTTGGGAATTGGTTCCAATACCAAGGTACAAGAATGTGATTAGCACAAAGTGGGTTTTCAGAAATAAATTGAATGAAGATGGACATGTTACAAGGAACAAAGCTAGATTGGTATGTAAAGGATATGCACATGTTGAAGGGATTGAATTTGAAGAGACATTTTTCCCAGTTGCCAGAATGAAAGCAATCCGATTGATCTTACCTTATGCATGCTCCAAGAATATTAAAGTGTATCAGATGGATGTGAAATCAACCTTTTTGAATGGGGAACTTGAAAAAGAATTCTACATTGAACAAACAGAAGGATTTCAGCTGTCAGAGAACGTGGATTGTGTGTGCAGGTTGAAGAAGGCCTTGTATGGTATAAAACATGCTCCTAGAGCATGGTACCCTAGACTGGATAAATATCTACAACATGCAGGGTTCAGAAAAGGAAGTGAAGACAACAAAATCTACATCAAGGTAACTCAAGATAGTATTTTATTAATTGAAGTTTATGTTGATGATATTATTTTTGGAAGTGATGATGACAGGTTAAGCCAGAAATTTGCAAAGGATGTGCATAATGAATTTTAAATGTCATTACTTGGAGAACTATCCTTCTTTATGGGTCTTCATATATGTCAAAGCAACCAAGAAATTTTTATTTCTCAAACTAAGTATATCATAGAAATGCTAAAGAGGTTTAGAATGGAAGATTGCAAACCAGTTAACACTCCTATGAAAACCAATTGTAAGTTGAGAAAAGATGATGATTCAAATTCTACAGACCAGAGGCAGTACAGGTCAATGATTGGCAACTTACTATATGCGATGTTGAGTACATTTTTATGCTTCCATTTTGCTCTATAAACCATACTTTTGCCTCTATATCCATCCATTTTTCCTTCATTTCATTCCATATTTTCCATGAAATAGCCTATGCAAGGTATATTTGTCATTCTTTAGCTTAAGAATTGAGTTTTCTAAATTTTAGCATTAAAATTGAAAATTTATCAGAAATTACAGGATTT
>ML790123.1:232360-257151 GCA_009831015.1 Picea engelmannii | reverse complement strand
TATATCCATCCATTTTGCCTTCATTTCATTCCATATTTTCCATGAAACAGCCTATGCAAGGTATATTTTTCATTCTTTAGCTTAAGAATTGAGTTTTCTAAATTTTAGCATTAAAATTGAAAATTTATCAGAAATTACAGGATCTGACCAAATCCCATAAAAGCTCTGTGGTTTGTATACTTGCAGGACACCTAGGAGAAATCTAAGACTTGGGTCATGTTCCCTGATGTACAAGGATGGATAATGAGCTATCGGATTCGAAATCTGAGCCTTCCAGATGTCTGGTCAACGATGGTCAAACAGGGCCACTTCAGCAGAAAATACCCTGTTTCAGCCTTAAATCTTGGACAGTTTTCGATTTTCGCGGGATTTGACCATATATTGTGGATATGAAGGAGGAATTCGACCCTCCTAGGATATTATGGATATAATAATGATATTTAGGAGACTTATTAGCATTTTTAGTTTTGAGACTCTTGTATAAATACTCTTAAGCCTAGACTAGTAAGACAATCTTGATGTGAATGAAGAAACTTTGGAATTTGCACTCTTGAAGATCAGCTCTGTGTTTTGTTCCTGTGAATGCTTATGATATGATGATTTGAATGCTGTTGGAGCTCTTTATTAGCTGAGTCAACTCAAGTGTACCAGTGAAGCATTGGGGGGGGCCCTTTGCCAAACTAGTACACTCTTTCTTTGTGTTCTTTTTCAAGTACATGTTTTAGATCAGATTTTGCTGTAGATGAGTTTTATCTTGTTGTAGTAGATGAATTTCATAGCTAAGTTACATGCTTAATGATTTCAAGCCTTACTCATATTGTGAATGATTTCTTGAATGAGAATTCAATGTGTAGTTTGCCTTCAAGCATTAAGATAATCATGAATGCTTTTTGAGTTATTTATGCTTTCAGTAGTTTGATTTGATTTGATGATAGTTGTTAATGAATGAATGAAAGAAGACAATGAATGCATCTCTTGAATAAGAGTTTTGTTCTTCTAACATTTGATAGGTTTTAAAACTAGTTCGAACATCTCATGAATGCTTACTGTTTACACTCTTTAGAAAAACAATTGCTGATTATTGTTATGAGATCTATGAATATGACTTCTGAATAGAAGCTTAGTATCTCTTTCACATTCAGCCTTAGAATAGGTTTTGGTTTATCTCCATTAAAGATAAAAAAACTATCTCTAAATCCATATACTTTGGACGTGCCTCTAAGTCTTACAAACACCAGATTGACAATCATTTGTACTCTAATTTACATCAGTAGATTGGAGCCTAACATGCGACAACATCTAGAATAGATATAATGCAGGGAGTTGGATAGGTGGCACGATTTCAAGCAACACCAAAGGAATCACATGTCTTAGCAATGAAGATGATTTTCAGATATATGAAGGGCACATAAGATTTTGGATTATGGTATCCAAAAGGAAAGGATCTATCACTTATTTCCTACACAGATGTAGATTGGGCAAGTTGCATTGATGACCGATGACGCACCAGTGGAGCAACATTCTACTTGGGTGAGTGTTTGGTATCTTGGATAAGAAAGAAACAATCATCAATATCATTATCTATAGCCGAAACATAGTATATTGCAACAACAACATGTTGTACACAGGTTCTATGGATGAAACAAACTCTGACAGATATACAGGTTGAGTATGATGATCCCATTCCAATCTATTGTGATAATACAAGAACCATTAGTATCTCAAAGAACCCGGTGATGCACTCCAAGATGAAGCACATTCCAATCCAGTATCACTTTCTACGGGAACAGGTTGCAGAGAAAAACATCAAAGTTGAATATGTGGGAACAAAAGAACAAGTGGAAGATATCTTTACAAAATCGCTTCCAAGGGAAGCCTTTGAGTATCTTCGCCAGAGACTCGGAGTAATTTCTACTCCAAAATGAATTATTTTGATTGCTCATCTTATATGTCTTATATTTACATGAGGAAGCACCATAAAGAGGATATTTTCGGTTGGGGGAGAAGTTTCAAGAAGAGTTCAGTCAAGGGGAGTATCCCCAAGGATAGTTCAGTTAGGGGGAGCAGCCCCGGATGGAAAGTTACCCTTTCCATTGATGTCAAAGGGGGAGATATTTATCAGATGCAATATAGAGAGTTAGATGCTTGGATAGAGAGCACAGAGGCATGGTTCAAGGGGGAGCGATGGCCACTGGGAGAGCATGAGCGATATGAATTCAGTATTGCATTAGAGTGTTTCCATCAATGCCAAAGTGGGAGATTATTGATTAATTAGGTTGGTTTTCATTTATGTCAACCCTTGAAGAAAGTCCAGTAGAAAATTTTGGTATCCCTAATAGTATGATTAAGGGACTTCAGTTTGATTGATGTATAAAGGCATGAAGATCAGTGAATTTACATGTAAGACTATTCTATATGGATATTACGATGATATGTGGAACGTCACATAACTCCTCAATGTTAGATAATTATGACCATATGAAGTTGGAGAACCCTCATGAGTTATCTAGAAGCCCATAGAAGGTCAAATAAGTCAAATTGTTCTAGAATATCCTAGAAGAAGTTGACCAATCAAAGTGGTTAGTCATGGGTTAAGTGGTTGCAACAAGAAAAATAATTAGAAATAAATTAGTTGCAACTAGAATTGGAGAGTTTACTATTTGTGGATAAAGTGGTTAAGTGGAAAAAGTGGCTAAGTGGAAAAATTTGGTTAAGTGGAAAAAGTGGTTAAGTGGACAAAGTGGCTAAGTGGACAAAGTTGGTTAAGCGAACAAAGTGGCTAATTGGACAAAGTGACTAAGTGGACAAAGTGGTTAAGTGGATACTTCTAGAGGAAGATACTTGGAGAGTATAAATAAGAGAGCAAGGGTGTCCCATTAGTATCCATTGAGAATATTGAATATATACAAGTGACTGAGGTAACCAAAGGATATCTAAGACAAATTTCATAGGGAAGATGAAGTAAAGAAGGCCGAAATTCAAGGGATGATAAATTCTTTTGATGATGCTTTCTAATTTGTTTTGGGTAAAAACGTCATAACTTCTTCATAAAAGATCCAAATTCAATAAGACCAAATGTATTGGTTAGAGTATAGTATGTAGTATGTTGTGTACCATTTTCATATCCATACAACAAATATTCCATGTGGGTCATGCTCTACAAGTTCGCTCTCTAGAATAAGTGAGAATTCAACAAGGTATGTTATTTTTGCTATAAATCATTTCCTGGGAGGTTCCAAACAGTGGAACTTGGAGGGATTGCAGACACGAAACTAAAGAACATTGTGTACTATTTTCAGATCTTTATTCATTACAGGTACATATTTATGATTATTGCAAATTGGGGTTGTTGACTAATCCAAAATTAGTCATGTGAGACTAATGTAAAGTTTGATGAAAATGCTAGTCTCTTGTTGTTAAAGTTAAGGAAGGTTTGCAGGTATGTGATCATATACACTAGGTATGTTACAGAGTTACAAATCAGATTTGGATTTTGAAATTGATGAGGGATTTTGTTTGAGGTATGTTGTTGAATTTATTGGTACATATATAGGTCGTATAACAATGAGGTTCTAGCACATGGTTTGAGGTACAGACTTGTGGTATAGTGTTTGAGGTATATGTGTTCAGATCAGATTGGTTGATGAGTATACAGTGGCAGATTTGATAGAACGGGTTGTGACTGTGACATATTCATTTTCTACATTGGGCACTTATATTTCTGGGTGGTTGGACGGGGCAAGGATAAGTGGTTGTAACCACCTTCTAGTTGTAGTCGAAGAACATAGGTGGTTGTAGCCTCCTTCTGGTTGTAGCCAGAGAATTGGGGAGTTGGATATTCCCTCAGGTTGTAGCTTGAAAATAGGGGGTTGGAGCCTCTTTCCAGTTGCAGCTGGAAAAAAAAGGAAGTTGGTGCTTCCAATGAATGTAATTCTTAAAGACAAATAAGAAAAAACATTATGTGGTTTTCTCTCACATTGGGTTTCCACATAAAAATGTTGATGTACTGTGTATGTGTATGATTGCTCATTTGTTCATTGTTTATTTACTCTTAAATTATTGGATGACAATGCTATATTGATCATAAAGATAAATAACACTTGCATAATGTGGCTAAAAGGATAAAAAATATCTATTACCGATTCACCCCCCCTCTCATTAATCCAACAAGATCATCAGTTTATGTCATTCACATTGGTGGCCATTTTTCTGCTAAAGCTACTGCCTTTAAAATCATAAGCAATGGTTACTGTTGGCCTTCAATGATTCGAGATTCCTATAAATTCGCAAGATCTTGTGATAAGTGCCAAAACTTTACTGTGAAAGAATGTATTTTTTCCAGGCCTTTACAACATGTCCTCTCGAATTTCCCTTTTTATAAATGGGACCTAGACTTTATTGGTCCTACCAATCTGTTGACGGGTGAAAATGAACGCTCGCCAACTGGAAGAGTGGATCCAGTCCGGGGTTGTCTAAATAACCCAAGCCATTTGGGATGATCCACCCTGATGGTTTTAGCGGCTCCGTTAGCCGATCTAAGTCCTAGGAAAACAAAAGAAAACTACACTAAGGAACTAATCTAAATGAAAACAATAACTAAAGCAAACTAATAAAAAAAATCTGAAATAAATATATACAGTCTATTATCTATACTATGTAGCAATAATTCTATAAAATTAAAATTTCAATTATCAATATAATTAGATCCAATTACAAATATACGATATTCACAGATTACAGATTTAAATGAAAACCTGCAAAAATCATTTGTAAACTGTCCTAAGACAGCGAAACTATTGTTTTTTTATTTTTATTATTTTATGAGAAAGAAATTAAATAAAAAATGTCTAAGCTAAGCAACTAAAATAATAATTCTAACTAAANTATATATATATATATATATATATATATATATATATATATATATATATATATATATATATATATATATATATATATCTAAACTACTTAAATAACACTAATAAATCAACTATCAAATAACAAATAGCAAACTGACCTGAAGTAACGCTTCAAGTTTGTCCCGTGTAATAGTTAATTCAGCTATTCGGTGGGAGGAAACCCACACCAGATTCTCCACAAGATTCTCGTAAACGGGAAGCAGCTGTGCTCTTCAAATATAAATGACAGGACAAACAAGACATAAAAAATTACAGCAATCTTATAATTTACAAATCAACACATTTGGATAAATCTGTATGCAAAGATTTGTACAGAACATTTCAATTAATGAAGAAGATACACCTTTATTCATTAAACTGAAACAGAGTGATTGTTGTACTAAAAATAAATAAGAGACATCATATAAATCAAATCACATCAACATGCAATGAATCATGATAGCTAAATTAGTCAATAATTAATTGCAAACTGATATGAAGAAAAATTGAAATAAAAGTTTGATATATTGAAAGCTAAAGTTGTTACAAGACATCAACTTTCATCCCAGTCTGTATTATTATAAATCCATAGTCTGGTTCTCCCAATAGTGATGATGATGGGTCAATTACAAAAAACAACAAGTATTTAAAGACCACGAGGTAAAACATCCTTGTGGTAATTATCAAAGCAATTTACAAAAAAACTGGGAATAATCTCCCAAGTCCTTATTTTTGCTTATGACTAACAACTGAAAACTATATCTAAACTGCTACAGCATGTCCCATTTGTCAATGAAATTCGTAGGTACTTGTAAGTAGACAAGAATACATAAGTCTAGATAATGTTTTATTGATAAAAATGACAAAAATCTAATTTTTAAGACTAGCTACAAAATCTTGCGATTCTGTAGTTGGTCTAATTTGAGCACAGAATCATTCTAAAATCAATCCAAAACTTAACAGAATTATATTCGACTTATTCAACCAAATCTTTAATTACTAATTCCAAACAGAGTGAATCATTCATGCCACATCAAACCAAAACTTGTATGCAAATTGAAACAAACGAAATCGTGGTCAACCAAATGGTAACAGAGATACATGCACTCTGTTCAACATTTGTTATTACTAATTCGGGGTAAACAGAATCGCTTAGATAATTCGAAAGCAATGAAATCATTTTCATGAACCAATTTCAATCGACACAAACTGTAACCGGTTAAACAAATCATTCATGCAATAGTTTATGTCGCCTCAACCATTAACAAAATCGTTTTTCAAAATCAAAGCTAACAGAGTCGTTTTGCGAATCAATAGATTACATTATATTTATCAAACCACTCACTGATATTGACGCATTGCATACATAAAGGATCATGCCAATTCAAGCATACATAATCGTTTCAAAATCAAGCCAAAAGAAAGGAATTGAACTATACTAGAGCCGACACAATCGATATGCTAAATCGTATCAATCAACACAGCTACACAATTTTAGCAAATAAATCTTTTGCACAGGTCGAATGTAATCAAAATCCAATGAGAATATTTATTCAAAACGAAACAGACTTGTTATTCGGATAATCTAAGTCAACAGGATTGTTTTGAATCTATTGAAACGAACAAAATGAAAGCAAACCCAATTGACTATATCAATTCAAACGTACAAAATTGTTTCAAAGCAAACCAAATAGAATCACAACCAACCTAATCGCTTATACTAATCTGAGCACAATAAAATCGCATAACCAAATCATATCTACATTTAATTTTAGCAAAACGAATCTACTATACATGATTCACAACGAAATCATTTTTAGTTATCCGAGTATAACAGAACCATTTTGAATCTATTAAAACGAACAGAGCTAATTGAAAACAACTCCAATCAGTTAAATTAATTCAAGAAAACTTACAAAGAAAAATTGATGTCAAAACACATACTTGGGAAACTCGGTCATGATAATTTTGAATTGACAAAGGCTGTTGTTGCTTTGACATTCCTGAAGACAATCGAACCGGTGGTTTTTTGTTTCTTCTCGCTGGCTTGTAACCTCTCATTCTCCTTCGCCAGCACTGTCACTCGTTCCTCCAATGATTTGATCTTTGATTGCAACAGGGGAACGTCGGTGTAATAATGCTCTAGCCAAGCATTACATTGGATACATGGTGATTGATTGGGCTTCGGTATCACAGGCGAGGGTTTGTTCAAGTTACCAGGGGTTTCCTTGTACAGCTTGATTCCCGGGTAGTTTGGGTCGTTTTTGAGGCACAAGGGTAAGTTAGAGACATAGTCATAGGGTTCCTTAGAGAATAGGCCATGGGAATAGGGGTATTCCTCAGCTAGGAAACACTCAATATCGAAGTCTGAGTCCTCGCTCAAGACGATAGGTTTCTGGTCAACGTTTTGCTTGGGTTTGTTCCTAGCACATCTCGATATCCATCGAGCGTTTTTCTTCCCCTTACTATTGACAGCAGTGTCACCTTTTCCTTTCTTCCTCATAGGCTTCTTTATGGCCTCAGTATTGTATTTAGTACACAGGTTGGCTATGGTATCGGGTAGGTCGATGTCAGGGCAATCCGAGGGTTTGACAAGGGGTAGAAGGATATGAAATGGAATGGCTGGCCCAACCAAAGTTTCCGTAACCACAACCTTGTCCACTTGGACAGATTCGGGAGTGGCAAATCCATTCCTAGATAGGAAGGCTTGCCAACTATCACCATGAAGGTTCAAATGGTGGACGATAATGAGTTTAATCAAACCGTGATGGAAAAGGCTGCTATCAAACTTCTCACGCTTGAATCTTTTAGACATCTTGTAAAGACTATGCAAGAAGTAATGTGGAATATTCAAAGGGTAGCCTATAAAATTCATCAATAACCAGAGATGATACAGAAATACCAAGCCATAACGATCCTCGCAGGTCACAAACTGTTTAACAATTACCAAAAGATCGTGCCACCTGGGTTTGAGGGTGGTGATAGGCATACCTCTATCACAGGAAACAATCTTCCTTGACGTGAAAAGGAGGGGCCACAGCACCTCGTCTACTTTGGAATTTTTAAACCACCTTTTCCCTGTAGCTGGTAGTCCTGTAGCTAAGCTTACAAATTCCTCATTGAGCTTGAGTTGTATGTCTCCGACCTTAGCCCTACATCCGTCGAAGGTGAGGGCGAATTTTTGGGCGACCGAAAGGTTGAAACCCTCGAACCTTTGGATAAAAACCAGCCAGCCACCATTTTCCAAATCTTTGCGAGCATTATCGAATAGCAACAGAGTTTGGCTACCGTTTGGCTTTATGCACACCACAGGTGCCATGGATGGAGGAACACAGTGAGCAGGGTGAACGGGCAAGGGTTTGGATAGGGCATTCACGGGATCGAAAGGCTCACAGGCTTACCCGAAAACTAACAGAGGTGACCCATGATAGGGGGAAGGCATTAATGCCCAAATGTGCGAGGGTGGTGGAGCTATCTCATCCCATGCAAAACAGTCATTTCCCAATGTCCAACCGACGGTGCATATAGCGATTCAAATCACCATTGCATATGTCAAAAACTATGCCATTCAAAAAATTAACGAAAACTATGGTAAGTCGACCAAACATTTGCGCAAGTAATAGTTTTAGCATAGTTTTAAAACAAAAATAATGATTCTAAATCAACACCAAGGGTTCAATCATATCAAATGTGTGTTTTCATGAAATGATTATACCAAGGGTCTAACCACAACATCAATGTGTTTTTATGAAACCAATGTGTCAAGGAAATCGATGAAAGACTATAGAACATCAAAACACCAATGTATCAAAAACTCGATCATAAGAATATCATCACAGTCTTATAAAAATGAAGTCATATTAACGATTAAAGAATGCCAAATGAGTAAAGATCTTGGAGCCTTGCCAACTGTGCAACTATAATTAAATTGGAAACGGAAATGAACACATAGACAAGAATGACCATAATAATCCAGTGATGATTTAAATGTGACCTCGAAATCAAATTTTTCACGCTTGCAGTCGTGAAAACGAGAACAAAGGTAAGTGTGCAAATGCGCAAAATAATAGTGTCATTTTATTCAAAGATTGCGATGAAAATCAAGGGTTTCAAAACACTGGTGTATGCAGCTTATAAGTATAGGATAAAAATGCGAATTGGCTGCCAACAATGGCGACACACTAGTAGAAGCAGTTATCTCTGCCAAAAGAACAACTTCAGATTAAGATAACAAGCATAATTCCACAGAAATAACCAGAAAATTGTTTAAACATCCTCAATGATCAAATATTCCAGCAGTGTTTAAAGGATGAAAACTGATAACAGTCCTAAGATAAGCGAGCCACGATATTAAAGATAATATCCCCAATACGGTTGACAGAGCCACTACTGCCAACAGGCATCCATAGCCTCGACAGGGTTGCCATTTAACCCACTCTGATATCCATATCCTGCCAAGAAGTTTTAGATCAGAATAAAGGACATGTTAAGGTTAAGAGGTTTCATATTTACGAATTTTCATATACTTGACATTGCTTCGCTGCCAGCAGGCCTGTTCAGTACCCCGACGAAGTTGTCTTGGCATCATGCATGCATTTACCCGCTGCCAGCAGACATGTTCAGCATCCCGGGGGGTTTACAAGCACTTCCCACAACTCTTTTAATGATTTATTTTGTTTTTTAACGATATATAGTTGAGCGGGGTGACGCTGAAAATTATGATATTTTAGCATATTTTTTACAGACCTCAACATAATTTTTTAGAACTGTCCTTCATTAAGATCCAGATATGGTTTGTTTATAGACCCAACTTTCTAAGGCAGGGAGACATCTTTCTGAGTCATTCCCTTAAGGGACAGGGACAACGTAAGAATATAATAGATGATCATGACAGGTTTTACTCAGAGATCGAAATCAGTTAACTTATTTCAAACAACAGTCTTTGCTCAACAAAGATATAAATTTCAGAAGTATACAATTGATGTTTACACAATTTTTCAACAGTCATTTCAGTGAAAGAATTTTCTTGCTTTCTTTGTCTGAACAGTTCCAAAATTCAGGTGTGTGTATTTCCAAAAACAAAACTGATAAGCGTAAAGGAAAAATCAAAACCAAAATAGCAAAAGAAAGGCAAACAAAAGAAAAATGTGTACATAGTATACACAGGGTTTTCATCAAGCGAAATATCTTTTCAGAGCTTGGCCATTCACCGGATAGGTGTCAGGCTGCCCCTCTAGATTCTGCAATCGGAAAGAGTTGGTACCCAATTTCTCAACAATTAAAAATGGTCCACACCATAAGTTCTGAAATTTCATGTGCTCTCCCTTTCCCTCATGCGGTTTGTCCCATTTCAAGACAAGATCACCTACTTCGAAGTTCCTATTAGAGGCAGAGTTAGAATCGAACCAGCTTTTAACTACTAGTTGATGCTGATCTAACTTACGTTTAGCTTGGGCTCTTACCTCTTCTAGCTTCATCAAAGCGTTAATTCGGTTTTCCAAATGGGGAGAGTCTTCTCCTTGTATTTTCTGCGATAGCTGAAGTGAGGGAAGAAGAATGTGTGGTGGCAGAATTGCTTCTCTGCCATAAACGAGAAAGAAGGGATAGTTACCTACAACAATTTTTGGTGTTACCCTATTAGCCCAAATTGCATTTAACAGCGCATTATGCCAGTTTTTGTGATTCTCAGATACCGTTCTCTTGACAATTTTAATCAGATTCTTATTTGTTGACTCTGCCAATCCATTGCCCTGGGGGTAATAGCTAGCAAAATACTTCAATTTAATTCCTTTTTCTAAAGAAAACTCGCTCATCTCAAGATATGAAAGATAAGAAGTGTTTTCAAATACTAAATAGTCAGGGATACCAAAACGAGTGATAATATTCAAATTCAGAAAGGCAATTACCTGACTGGTATTTACAGTTCTTAATGTGGCAGCTTCAGACCACCTGGTGAAATAATCTATGGCTGTTATGATAAACTTATGTTGTTGATAGGATGGTGGATTGATTGGACCTATAATATCAAGGCCCCACTTCTGAAAAGGAGAGTCTACTGATACGAGCTGCAAAGGAAAGGTTGGTTTCTGTAACCGCCCTGATGCTTTTTGACAAATAATACACTTACGACACAAGGCATGGGCATCTCTAAAAAGTGTGGGCCAGTAATAACCAACTCTCAAAACTTTATGGGCAGTGGTGTCACCACCAAAATGACCACCAGCTTCTCCTACATGCAACTTTAGTAAGACTTTTTTCTACTTCGTCTTTCTCAAGACAACGCATCAGTACGCCATCAAAATTTTGACGAAAAAAAATAGCATTAACCAAATGAAAGGAGGCAGCCTTTAATCTCAACGCTCTTCTTTTAGTGGGATCCAGGTGACAGGGGGTTGACCCATGTTCAAGATAGAATTTTATATCATCATACCAGGGACTGACAGAGTTTTGTGCACAACAGATTTCATTTTGATTGTGCTTTCCTAGGTTTGACATATCGTTCTCTTCTTGTTGTCCTGTTGTTGAATCAACAACTAACTTGCATAACCCTTGGCCTCTCACTATGTGAGCTGGGGTAATTTCTATGTCATACTCCTGCAAGGAGGTAACCCAATTCGCCCTCTTTTCACCTAGTTCTTTCTGTACTAACAGGTTCTTGACGGCTGGGTAAGGGACAATAACTTTTGTCCTAGATTTCAAAAGATAAGACCGGAAGTGTTTAACTGCTTTGAAAACAGCGTAGGCTTGCTGATCTACCACTGGGTAATTAAGTTCTGTGCCTTTGAAAGCAAAGCTCATAAAGGCAATGGGTACTTCATTGTTTTCAGCATTCTTTTGAGTTAGGACTGCAGCGTAGGAGTGGTCAGAAGCAAAAGTGTAGAGTGTAAAGTCTTGCGAAAAGTCGGGGCTCATGAGAGAAGGAGCGTCTATTATGGCCTTTTTTATTGCATTAAAATCTTGGTTTTCTACGGGTCGCCAATGATATTGTGCGTCTTTCTTAATTAGGTTCTGTAAAGGTCTGACCATTTCGGAGAAACTGGGGACGAATCTCCTGACAAAGTTTATCTGGCCTAAGAAAGACTGCATAGACTTTTTGGATGTAGGAGGGGGAAGTTTCGAGATGACTTGATTCCTTTCGGGGTTGATAATCATCCCTTTGCTTGACACAATAAATCCTAAGAGTTTACCTTGTTCTACTGCAAAGATGGATTTTTTAGGATTCAAGGAAATGTCGTATTTACGACATCACTGTAGAACAGCTCGTAAATGAGCTAGATGATCGGTTTTGTTTTTAGAAAATACAGTAACATCATCTAAGTAAACTACGACAGACTGATTGATTAAGCCTTGGAAAGTGATGTACATCGCTCTCTAGAAAGTGGCACCGACATTAATCAATCCAAAGGGCATTTTTCGATAAGCATAGGTGCCCCATGGAGTGCGGAAGGTAGTTTTAAGTTGGTCTGGAGGAGACATCAGGACTTGGTTGTACCCTGAGAAACTATCCAATAAAGATAGCCTCTCAGAACCAGATACCTATTGAAGGATCTGTTCCATGGGTGGGACAGGGTAGTTGTCTTTATCAGACACTCTATTAAGGTTTTGGAAATCGACGCATAGTCGGATTTCCCCACTTTTCTTCCGGACAGGGACAAGGTTAGAGACCCATTGAGTGTGCCTAACAGGGAAAATTATCTTAGCATTCAGGAGTTTATTTAATTCTTTTTTGACGGTCGGTTCGAGCTTAGGGTGCATTTTTCTTAATTTTTGTTGAAAGGGAAAGGTTTGGGGTTTCATAGGAATGACATGTTGTATGATGTTGGGGTCGAAAGTTTTAAGGTCATCATATGTCCACGCAAAAAAATATTTAAATTCTTTGAAAAATTTAATAAATGCATCTTTTTCTTGTTCAGAACACCCAACCCCTAAATTAATGCACTGCGGATTGTCATTAGTTCCTAAGTTTAATTTTTCATATGATAACGAGGAACTATTGGTTTTACAGTTGACCAATTTTTTGAATTTATCTTGAAGATCATAAAACTTCTCTAATCTAACTACAGATTTAGGGATCGAATTTACCATGTCCGATGAAGATTCAGGAGTTCTCGGATCTGGTATTACCGTGAAATCGTGCAAATTGCCGTCGTGAGTGCATTCGTCGATCACCACACCTTGAAAAGTTTCTTCCATATGCAGGAAGCTGATAATCTGTTGATCGTTGTCGAAGAATCTCCAATTCATGATGTTGTCGAGAACGGATGGCCTGAACAACAGTTCGACGGAGAATGCGTCTGGGGACAAGCCTTCTGCAGGAAAGAGTTTGGAAGCTACGTTAGCTAATAGATCAGCTTCAGAATTATTCAATATAGGAATAGAATTTATATTGAAATAAGAAAAATTATTCATTAAATTCCATACCTCGGATTGGTAGATTTTAAGATGCGGAGATGGACAGTGGATAGAATCTCTTACCTGTCTAACCACAATTTCCGAATCGCCAAAGACAGTCAAATTTTGAATGTTCATATCTAAAGATTTTCTGAGGCCCTTCAGTAAAGCCTCATATTCTGCTGTGTTATTAGTACATTCAAATTCTAACCTACATGCAATCAAGGTTTTGTTACCTGTCGGATCAATAATAACGTAGCCTGCACTAGCTCCTTCTTTGGACTTAGACTCGTCAAAATGAAGAGACCAAATTCGATTTTTATCGGGCGTATGAGACCGTTGTGTAGAAGATGTTGGCTGCACAAATGCTACAAGCTCGGACTGTTGTTCTGGATTGGTGATAGCTGAAGCCTCAGCCATGAAATTGCCGAAAAAGGTATCCATCCCTTGTATTTCGAATGAATCAACAGAGGGTGTAAATGGTTCGTTTGGATCATTCAAATCTGTGACCGTGAACTTAAGGTAGCGTTCACGATTTACCTTGATCTTGTTGGGCTTGTCGTTCCCTGGAAGCCACAGGTGAGACCAATCTGTCACGAAATAGCCGTGTAGTTGCTCTGACCAGTCCCTTCTTAAAAACAAACCATACACTTCTGGAATATCCACAACAATAATATCAATAACTTGATGAACCTTGGGGTTAGACGATAATCTTATAAGCACATTCCTTAATTCGCCTACAACTTTAACACTGGTTCGATCAAGTTGGATGATTTTTAGAGTGGATGGTTCAACTTCAGCATTAATCTTCTGACACACAGACCATGGCATCACATTGGATGACGCTCTTGAGTCTACCATACAATTGTGCACATTTCTATTAAATATTTCGAAAGTTAACAAAAATGGAGGTACATTCCTGCGAGTATTAAGTGTGGAAGTTTGTGGTTTTTTACTCGCAGTTTCTAAAGCTAATTTATCCATATTATTTACATTATTTACATTATTTACAGGAAGTCTTAATTTATCATGAGGATCAGGATTATTCTTAGTGGAATTCTTCTGAGGAACTTTGTTCTGAACAACCTTGTTACTGCTTATATTACCATTTTTGCTATTCTCTGCGATGTTCTGTAACATTTTTTGTAGCAGAAATGGAAATTTCAATAACTCATAAACATAAATGTTAGCCCTTAACTTTTTAAGATCTTCAACTAAATCATAATCTAAGTTGGGGTTCACATGACTCTGTTTAGTCTCAGCTAGATTAGATTGCTTTGGGGGAAAAGTCGTAGTGTTTTCGGAAGAAGGTTTGTTTGTTGTCTTACTCCTAGTATTGGAGGGATGGACTGTCTCGAAATTAGATTGGAAAATGCTATCCGAGAAGTGTCAAAAAATGTTTGGAGAAGACTCTTCTTCTTGAATTGTCTCTTGTTCAACAACCTCCTCAGGAATCTCAGGAGGCATCAAGTTATCCTGGGCTTCTAGAATTGTTTGAAGGGCGTACTGGAGACTTTCTAGATTAAGGCCCTTAGTAGTAGTATTAGGTCGGTTGGTGGGAAAAGGCTTCCTGAACGAGGGTTTGTAAGGCCCTTTGCTCGAAGAAGCTTCTTTGGCCGTCCTTTTCAAATCTATAACTTGATTTGACAGTTTTTGAACGACTTTAGTTAAGTTTTCTAAATCATAGCTTTCAGGTTGTGCTTTACTTTAAGCAGGTCTAGGGAGGATTTCGATCTTCTTTTTGGAAGAAGAAATAGTCTCTGTTTCGTTGTTAGTAGTGTCTTTTAGACTAAGTATGTCTTTTTCAATCTGGCTGGCCTCTTCGAAGGCCTCTAACAACATGGCTTTCTTATATCGTTTAACCCAAATGGATATACTTTGATGCAAGGCTTTAGTATAGTATGCTATGATAAGATTCTCGGCAGGCATGGAATCCGTAGGGATTCGGTTCTTAAGTGTTAAGAATCTTTGATTAAAGTCTTTAATTTTCTCTTTTGGGTTCAGTTTTAAGCTAGAAAGCTCCATAACCAGGACTTCCGGAGTTTTATCATCTCTGAACTTTTCCAAAAAGCAGGATTCAAACCTTTCCCAAGACACGATGGTATGGGGTTGCTGGGAAAAGTACCAGGTAGAGGCATTGCCCTCGAAAGTGTAAGGGAAAAACCTACAGACTACATCTTTGTGCTCAACATTGCGGAGTCTTATGGCTAACATAAACTTTTTAATGTGATCTTCGGCGATCTGTTTGGAGTCAGGGTCAAACTTGGGAAGCCACTTCTCCGGATGTTTGGGTAAGGGATGTTGTGCCCCAGGTACGGATACGGCATCCTGGTCAAGCCAAGGTCTGGCAGGATTGTTCTGGTTGGCCATTGGTGTAGTCGGTGTGGAAGGCTGAGAAGGGGAACTGCCTTCGTCAGAGGAGTCTTCTCCAGAAGAAGAGGGAGATGATGGAGGTGGTGAGGGAGATATTCCAGATCCTCCTGCAGCAGGAGTGAGGATTGGATCTATAGGGTTCATAGTGAGGTTAGTGCCTCTGAGTTGTTCTCTGATATCAGAGAAATCTAAAGGTTGGTCCAAAGGTCGATTTGGTTTCCTTAAACGGGCTAAGGCACTATGTGTTCTTATGAGAGATTGGCGGACAATCTCTTGTATGTCACCACCTGTAAGATTTGGGGTTGTTGGCTCAACTGTGATCCATGGATCATCGTTTGATGTGGTTGTTGTTTGAGGGGGGATGTTATCGTTCGAATGACTTCTTTTCACTATAGGTGAGCGATTAGGTGGTGGAGGAGTCTTGCGACCGCCTCGTTCCATTAATAAATTTCATGCCCTCCTTCTAGCGCCATTTGTTGATGGGCGAAAATGAACGCTCGCCGACTGGAAGAGTGGATCTGGTCCGAGGTTGTCTAAATAACCCAATCCGTTTGGGATGATCCACCCTGACGGGTTTAGCGGCTCCGTTAGCTGATCTAAGTCCTAGAAAAACAAAAGAAAACTAAACTAAGGAACTAATCTAAATGAAAACAATAACTAAAGCAAACTAATAAAAAAAATCTGAAATAAATATATACAGTCTATTATCTATACTATGTAGCAATAATTCTATAAAATTAAAAGTTCAATTATCAATAGAATTAGATCCAATTACAAATATATGATATTCACAGATTACAGATTTAAATGAAAACCTACAAAAATCATTTGTAAACTGTCCTAAGACAGCGAAACTATTGTTTTTTTTATTTTTATAATTTTATGAGAAAGAAATTAAATAAAAACTATCTAAGCTAAGCAACTAAAATAATAATTCTAACTAAGAATCTAAACTATATATATATCTATCTAAACTACTTAAATAACACTAATAAATTAATTATCAAATAACAAATAGCAAACTGATCTGAAGTAACGCTTCAAGTTTGTCCTGTGTAATAGTTAATTCAACTATTCGGTGGGAGGAAACCCGCACCAGATTCTCCACAAGATTCTCATAAACGAGAAGCAACTGTGCTCTTCAAATATAAATGATAGGACAAACAAGACATAAAAAATTACAACAATCTTATAATTTACAAATCAACACATTTGGATAAATCTGTATGCAAAGATTTGTACAGAACATTTCAATTAATGAAGAAGATAAACCTTTATTCATTAAATTGAAACAGAGTAATTGTTGTACTAAAAAGAAATAAGAGACATCAGATATGGACAACATATAAATAAAATCACATCAACATGCAATGAATCATGATAGCTAAAGTAGTCAATAATTAATTGCAAACTGATATGAAGAAAAATTGAAATAAAAGTTTGATATATTGAAATCTAAAGCTGTTACAAGACATCAAATTTCATCCCAGTCTGTATTATTATAAATCCATAGTCTGTTTCTCCCAACAGTGATGATGATGGGTCAATTACAAAAAATAACAAGTATTTAAAGACCACAGGGTAAAACATCCTTGTGGTAATTATCAAAGCAATTTACAAAAAATCTGGGAATAATCTCCCAAGTCCCTATTTTTGCTTATGAATAACAACTGAAAACTATATCTAAACTGCTACAGCATGTCCCATTTGTCAATGAAATTCGTAGGTACCTGTAAGTAGACAAGAATACAGAAGTTTAGATAATGTTTTATTGATAAAAATGACACAAATCTAATTTTTAAGACTAGCTACAGAATCTTGCGATTCTGTAGTTGGTCTAATTTGAGCACATAATCGTTTTAAAATCAATCCAAAACTTAACAGAGTTATATCCGAGTTATTCAACCAAATCTTTAATTACTAATTCCAAACAGAGTGCATCATTCATGCCACATCAAACCAAAACTTGTATGCAAATTGAAACAAACGAAATCGTGGTCAACTGAATGGTAACAGAGATACATGCACTCTGTTCAACATTTGTTATTACCAATTCGGGGTAAACAGAATCGCTTAGATAATTCGAAAGCAATGAAATCATTTTCATGAACCAATTTCAATCAACACAAACTGTAACCGGTTAAACAAATCATTCATGCAATAGTTTATGTCGCCTCAGCCATTAACAAAATCGTTTTTCAAAATCAAAGCTAACAAAGTCGTTTTGCGAATCAATAGATTACATTATATTTATCAAACCACTCACTGATATTGACGCATTGCATACATAAAGGATCATGCCAATTCAAGCATACAGAATCGTTTCAAAATCAAGCCAAAAGAAATGAATTGAACTATATTAGAGCCGGCACAATCGATATGCTAAATCGTATCAATCAACACAGCTACACGATTTTAGCAAATAAATCTTTTGCATAGGTCGAATGTAATCAAAATACAACGAGAATATTTATTCAAAACGAAATAGACTTGTTATTCAGATAATCGAAGTCAACAGGATTGTTTTGAATCTATTGAAACGAACAAAACAAAAGAAAACCCAATCGACTATATTAATTCAAACGTACAGAACTGTTTCAAAGCAAACCAAATAGAATCAAAACCAACCTAATCGCTTATACTAATCTGAGCACAATAAAATCGCATAACCAAATCATATCTACATTTAATTTTAGCAAAATGAATCTACTGTACATGATTCACAACGAAATCGTTTTTAGTGATCCGAGTATAACAGAACCATTTTGAATCTATTAAAACGAACAGAGCTAATTGAAAACAACTCCAATCAGTTAAATTAATTCAAGCAAACTTACAAAGAAAAATTGATGTCAAAACACATACCTCGGCAACTCGGTCATGATAATTTTGAATTGACAAAGGCTATTGTTGCTTCGACATTCCTGAAGACAATCGAACCGGTGGTTTTTTGTTTCTTCTCGCTGGCTTGTAACCTGTCGTTATCCTTCGGCAACACTGTCACCCGTTCCTCCAATGGTTTGATCTTTGATTGCAACAGGGGAACGTCGGTGCAATAACTCTCTAGCCAAGAATTACATTGGATACATGGTGATTGATTGGGCTTCGGTATCATAGGCGAGGGTTTGTTCAAGTTACCAGGGGTTTCCTTGTGCATCTTGATTCTCAGGTAGTTTGGGTCGTTTTTGAGGCATGGGGGTAAGTTAGAGACATAGTCATAGGGTTCCTTAGAGCATAGGCCATGGGAATAGGGGTATTCCTCGGCTAGGAAATTCTCAATATCGGAGTCCAAGTCCTCGCTTAGGACGATAGGTTTCTGGTTAACGTTTTTCTTGGGTTTGTTCCTAGCACATCTCGATATATATCGAGCGTTTTTCTTCCCCTTACTATTGACAGCAGTGTCACCATTGCCTTTCTTCCTCACAGGCTTCTTTACGGCCTCAGTCTTGTCTTTAGTACATGGGTTGGCTATGGTATTGGGTAGGTCGATGTCAGGGCAATCCGAGGGTTTGACAGGGGGTAGAAGGATATGAAATGGCACGACTGGCCCAACCAATGTTTCCATAACCACAACCTTGTCCACTTGGATAGATTCGGGAGTGGAAAAGCCATTCCTAGATAGGAAGACTTGCCAACTATCACCATGAAGGTTCAAATGGTGGACGATAATGAGTTTAATCAAGTCGTGATGGAAAAGGCTGCTATTAGCCTTCTCATGCATGAATCTTTTAGACATCTTGTAAAGACTACGCAAGAAGTAATGTGGCATATTCAAAGGGTAGCTTATAAAATTCATCAATAACCGAAGATGATACAGAAATACCAAGCCATAACGATCCTCGTAGGTCACAAACTGTTTAACAATTACCAAAAGATCGTGCCACCTGGGTTTAAGGGTGGTGATAGGCATACCTCTATCACAGGAAACAATCTTCCTTGACGTGAAAAGGAGGGGCCGCGACACCTCGTCTACTTTGGAATTTTTAAACCACCTTTTCCCTGTAGCTGGTAGTCCTGTAGCTAATCTTATGAATTCCTCATTGAGATCGAGCTGTATGTATCCGACCTTATCCCTACATCCGTCGAAGGTGAGGGTGAATTGTTGGGCAACCGAAAGGTTGAAAGCCTCGAACCTTTGGATAAACACCATCCAACCACCATTTTCCAAATCTTTGCGAGCATTATCAAATAGCAACAAAGTTTGGCTACCATTTGGCTCTATGTGCACCACAGGTTCCATGGACGGAGGCACACAGTGGGCAGGGTGAATGGGCAAGGGTTTGGACAGGGCATTTGTGGGATCGAAAGGCTCACAGGCTTACCCGAAAACTAACAGAGGTGACCCGAGATAGGGGGAAGGCATTAATGCCCGAATGTGCAAGGGTGGTGGAGCTAGCTCAACCCATGCAAAACAGTCATTTCCCAATGTACAACTGACGACGCATATAGCGATTCAAATCACCATTGCATATGTCAAAAACTATGCAATTCAAAAAATTAACGAAAACTATGGTAAGTCAACCAAACATTTGCGCAAGCAATAGTTTTAGCATAGTTTTAAAACCAAAACAATGATTCGAAATCAACACCAAGGGTTCGATCATATCAAATGTGTGTTTTCATGAAATGATTATACCAAGGGTCTAACCACAACGTCAATGTGTTTTTATGAAACCAATGTGTCAAGGAAATTGATGAAAGACTATATAACATCAAAACACCAATGTATCAAAAACTCGATCATAAGAATATCATCACAGTCTTATAAAAACGAAGTCATATTAACAATTAAAGAATGCCAAATGAGTAAAGATCTTGGAGCCTTTCCAACAGTGCAACTATAATTAAATTGGAAACACAAATGAACAGATAGACAAGAATGACCATAATAATCCAGTGACGATTTAAATGTGAGTTCGAAATCAAAGTTTTCACGCTTGCAATCGTGAAAACGAGAACAAAGGTAAGTGTGCAAATGCACAAAATAATAGTGTCATTTTATTCAAAGATTGCGATGAAAATCAAGGGTTGCAAAACATTGGTGTAGGCAGCTTATAAGGATAGGATAAAAATGTGAATTGGCTGCCAACAGGGCCCTTTAAATTTTGTAAAAAATTTAGGGGGAGTTGTTGGGGCTCAACAAGCCCGTGAGAAATTCTCTGGGTGAGAGAATTGTTGGGGATTCATTTCTTGAAGGTGATGAACTGCAGCTACAGTGATCTGAGACTTCCTATCCGGTATGTTGCTAAATCTTGGAAAGGAAGTGGGGCATTTGAAGGACTGTTGAGAAAAGAAGGGGCACACTTCCTGGGTGGGACAGACATGTGGGGAATGAGAGACTGTAGGTTGTTAGTTTGAGTTGACACCTGAGATAGAGTCTTTCATGTTGACTATGAGCCTTTAGCTTGGTTAGGAATCCCTTTACCCAAGTGGAGTTTAGTCCCATCTCGAGGGTGACTCACTGTTGAGAGTGATGAACAATGTGGTCTAGGCTGGGAGGTTCGTGGAAGACCTGCACGCAGTTGGTGACATTCTTACCAATATAAGTGCCAATTTTGTGATGAATTTACATGCTGTATTGTTATTTACGTGCTTATTTTATGAGTTATCATATGTGCGTTTATAACTGTGTTTATTTTTGTGTGTATTTCCTATATATGATGCATGTATATGTTTACTGTTATTTCAATGTGAATCCGTGTAATTACAACTGTATGTGTATGTTTATGTTTTATATATAATTCTTCCGCAAGATTTTTTTGTGTGTATATTTTAATTGCATGCAGTTCGAAAAATTTATGTGGCATAGCTCAGTTAGATACTGGGTATGTTATAGTATGTTTCACAGAGAGAATGAAAGAGTTCTCTGGTGTAGCATGGCCCGGTATGGATGGTTGGGGACGTTACAAATGATCACATGTTCAGATATTGTCCTCACAGAGGTGAAAAAGGGAGGATTGTTCACAATGTACAGCAAGATGAAATAGTGGAGGACATGGGCAGCAATGTGCCAAGGATCTATGCAGCCCTGGACAACAAACACAAAAAGTATCGGTCACATATGATTGAAGTGGAAGGTATGATCAACAACCAAACCATTGCTATTTTAATTCATTCAGGATCTAGTCATAGTTATATAGATCCTAAGAAGGTGGAAAGTTTGCATTTTCCAAGAAGAAAGCATGGGAAATCTTGGTTGGTGCAGCTTTCTACAGCATCCAAAAGAAAAGTTAATGAGATGGTTAAGTCATGTCTTATGGACATGAATGGAATGAACACTAGGGTAGATTTGAACATATTTCCTTTAGGTTCCTATGACTGTCTAATTGGGATGGATTGGTTGGACGAACATCATGTTGTCCTAGACTATCATAACAAGGAATTTACTTGCTTGGATGAGGAAGGGAAGCTAAGGAAAGTGCAGGGAATTCCCAGCGTTGTAACCATCAGAGAAATTTCATCATTGCAACTGAAGAAATGTTACAGAAAAGGGTGTCAAATATTTGCAGCTCATATGGAAGAGACACCTAAAGATAAGGTGCCAAATTTGGAAGATTATGCAGTCTTGGAAGATTTTAAAGATGTTTTCAGGGAGGTGCCAGGACTACCCCCAAAGAGTGATATTGATTTCTCTATAAATCTAATGCCTAGAGAAGCTCCAGTGTCAAAGACTCCTTATAGAATGAGTACACCAGAGATGAAGGAGTTGCAAATGCAACTTGAAGAGCTTATGAAGAAGGGGTATATATTCCCAAGTGTGTCACCTTGGGGTGCTCTAGTATTGTTTGTGAAGAAGAAAGATGGAACATTAATATTGTGCATTGATTTAAGACAGTTGAATAAAGTGACTATTAAGAACAAGTATCCTCTGCCAAGGATTGATGATCTTTTTTATCAATTGAAGGATGCAAAGATATTTTCAAAGATAGATATTAGGTCAGGATACCATCAGGTAAGGATTAGAGAGGAAGATATCAGAAATACTGCCTTTAGGACAAGGTATGGTCATTATGAGTTCACAGTGGTGCCATTTGGGTTGTCAAATGCACCAGTTGTTTTCATGTGCTTAATGAATGGTGTTTTTCGAGAATATTTAGACAAGTTTGTCATTTTATTTTTGGATGACATTATTATATATTCCAAGTCATAAGAAGATCATGAAAATCATTTGAATATGGTGTTGCAAGTATTAAGGGAGCATCAGTTGTATTCCAAGTTGAGAAAGTGCTCATTTTATTAGAAGCAAATTCACTATTTGGGGCATATCATTTCAAAGGATGGGATAGCAGTGGATCCTGAGAAGATAGAAGCCATTAGAGAATGGTCAGCACCAAATAATGTGATAGAGTTCAAATCATTCATGGGCCTTGTAGGATACTATAGGAGATTTATTGAAGGATCCTCAAATATTGCACACCCAATCACTTCCTTATAAAGAAAGGGCATGAAGTTTCAATGGGCATTGGATTGTCAAAAGAGTTTCCAACACTTGAAACAATTATTAACAAGTGCTCCAATACTAAGGATTGCAGACCCAAATGAAGACTTCATTGTATGCACATATGCATGTAAAGAGGGACTTGGTGGAGTCCTCAGTCAAAATGGGTTGGGTATATGTTATGAGTCAAGGAAGTTGAAAGAACATGAAAGACACTATGCAACTCATGATTTGGAGTTGGAAGCCATAGTGCATGCCCTGAGGAAATGGAGACACTACCTCATGGGGCAAAATTTTGAGCTAAGAAAAGACCATAATGGTCTGAAATATTTATTTGATCAGCCAAATCTAAATGCTAGGCAAAGCACATGGTTAGAATTTCTAAGTGAATATGAATTTTATATAAAGCATATCAAGAGGAAAAAGAACAAAGTGGTTGATGCACTCAGCAGAAGAGTGCATCAGATGGATAAACATAGAGGGTGAATCAAGTGATTGAGGATATATTTGTTAGGATATTTAGACACTTAGGAGTTAGTTAAGATCTACTTGGTCTAATGTGTCGTTAGGTAAAAGTGTGTTTCTTAGTGTGTTTCTTTAGTATGCATTAGTATGCATTTGTAGTTAGGAAATCTGACGGTCACGATATGTTCCCGACATAGAGTGATCCGATAATTCATACTCTTTGCGATCTTAACGACCATTGATCCGTGGTTTAAAACCCGATTGGTCCATGATATCTATTTAAAGAGCATGGAGGGTCATTTGCTGATGATTGATTGTGAGAAAATCTCTTGTAAAATCTCTCTGTAATATTTTTCTTTGCATTAATAAACTGCTTCAAGTGGCCGCGTTGGTTGGGGCCGTGGATGTTTCCTCATAGGATTTTTACCACGTGAAAACATCGGTGTGTTGATATTTGATCTGGTTATGTGAGTGGTTACTGAAGGTGTTCATCCTTTGTTGGAATACCTGTGTTGTCGAACATGGCATCAGAGCCTGTTTGAAGACCCGCTCCTGTTGTAGATCGAGATCATGAAGCTGAGTTGCCTCATATCCATTTTCTATCATTTCCATACATTTATGGTCTGAGAGGACTATTCCATTGCATCTGGAGCACTCGTTTCAGTCAATAACACTTTTCTTTTCACTCAAAAATGTTTCTGTTTGCCCAAGATACGACCATTAGAGTCAGATCCGGAGGTATCAAGCGTGAATACACATTTTTAAAATATCTGCAAAGTTTTATTTTGGTTTTATTTCGGTTTGATATTATTTGTTCCGGGTTGCTACTCTTTTAGATATGCATATGCTCTTTTCCCCATGCCTTGTACGATCTTGTAAAATCAGAAACAAATAGGAAAAGGTGCATCTTCTGGGTAATCTAACCGAGATCTAACCCTTGTTGTCATCGAGAAGCGAAATCTTTTTCTTGTGTGAAAATAGTTTTTTTTAGCACGCTCTCTGATGCAGGAGCATCCGCAACATCCACAATTCATCATATGAACCAGCGCGAGGAGAAAGAGAACGTACAGTTGGACAAGCCAACAAACCTTTTTTGATTTTGAATTTCACCTTGGTATTGTTGCGCCGCCGTTTACTAAAGGCATTCAAAGCAAGCGCAGATGTAACCTAATGTAGATAAGGAGGCATTAAATATCTTTAATGTTGGTAGATAGAAAATTAGCTGT
>ML790123.1:163517-214307 GCA_009831015.1 Picea engelmannii | reverse complement strand
CCACCAGAAATGGAATGACATGTACTATCCATATAGAATAGTATTATCTAAAAATATATCATAACTCATACCGTTACCCATCAAATAAACTTGGGTCCATTACCCAAACCTAGGGTCTCCAACTTCTCATGGCCATAACTCTCAAACCGTGAGGAGTTATGTGACGTTCTACATACCACTAGAAATTGCATGACATGTAATATCCATATAGAATAGTATTATCTGAAAATATATCATAACTCATATCGTTACCCATCAAACCAACTTGGATCCATTACCCAAACCTGGGGTCTCCAACTTCTCATGGCCATAACTCTCTTTGACTTACTTTGCCTCATTTTCTGCAAGTTATATGATCACTGATATTAGCTCCTTTCTTTGGTTTTCACTTGACTCCATGCCCAATGGACTGTTTCCTTGGTCCAACCCCCAAACTTCAAAAATTCGAAACTATCATTTACCCATAAATCTGCCCACCATTTCACGCTTGCTGAAGATCATATTGTGACATTGTTTGAGAGATCCCTCTCGGGTTGGGGGGGGGAAGCTTCCAATACAAAGTGGTTCGAGGTTTCCTTGGGATTGATTTGCTGCAACCCAAATTCAGTTCCGAGTGTCAACACCACATACCACTGGAAATGACATGACAAGAACTATCCATCTAGGATATTTTCCCTGACAAATTCACTTTCCTACATCTCAGTATTCCATAATTAAGCATGGGTTCTCTTACTCCACAAAGTGTCTTCCCATGAGGGATTTCACCATAAGGGGACCACTTTGGAGTTCATCCATATTTACTTCTTATCAACCATGAAAAAACAATAATGAGTCGTATTTACATCAAACAATATTGGGTCCATTACCCAAACCTTTGTTCTACGGGGATTTCTTCAAGGGTTTACATCAATGACAACCAACCTTAATCAAAAATTGTGTGATGAATTTACATGTTGTATTGTTATTTACGTGCTTATTTTATGGGTTATCATATGTGCGGTTATATCTGTGTTTATTGTTATGGGTATTTCTTGTATATTATGCATGTATATGTTTACTGTTATTTCAGTGTGAATCTATGTGATTATAGCTGTATGTGTATGTTTACGTTTTATATATAATGCTTCCGCAAGAGTTCTGTGTGTATATTTTAATTGCATGCAGATCAAAATTTTTATGTGGCATAACTCAGTTAGATATTGGGTATGTTACAATATGTTACGCAGAGAGAACGAAAGAGTTCTCTGGCGTAGCGTGGCCCAGCATGGATGGTCGAGGACGTTACAAATGATCACATGTTTAGAGATTGTCCTCACAAAGGTGAAAAAGGGAGGATTGTTCACAATGTATATCAAGCTGAAATAGTGGAGGACATGGGCATAAATGTGCCAAGGATCTATGCAGCCCTAGAAAACAAGAAAGAAAATTATTAGTCACATATGATTTAAGTGGAAGGTATGATCAACAACCAAACCATTTCTATTTTAATTGATTCAGGAGCTAGTCATAGTTATATAGATCCTAATATGGTGGAAAGTTTTCATTTGCCAAGAAGAAAGCATGGGAAATATTGGTTGGTGCAACTGGCTACAGGAGCCAAAAGAAAATTTAATGAGATGGTTAAGTCATGTCTTATGGACATGAATGGAATGAACACTAGGGCAGATTTCAACATCTTGCCTTTAGGTTCCTATGACTGTCTAATTGGGATGTATTGGTTGGACCAACATCATGTTGTCCGAGACTGTCATAAAAAGGAATTTACTTGCTTGGAAGGGAACCTAAGGAAAGTGCAGGGAATTCCCAGGGCTATAACCATTAGATAAATTTCAGCATTGTAGCTAAAGAAATGTTACAGAAAAGAGTGTCAAATATTTGCAGTTCATATGGAAGAGACAATTAAAGATAAGGTGCCAAATTTGGAAGATTATGCAGTCCTAGAAGATTTTGAAGATGTCTTCAGGGAGGTGCCAAGAGTACCCCTAAAGAGAGATATTAATTTCTCTATAAATCTAATCCATGGAGCAGCTCCAGTGTCAAAGACTCCTTACATAATGAGTACACCAAAGCTAAAGGAGTTGCAAATGAAACTTGAAGAGCTTCTGAAGAAGGGGTATATATGCCGAAGTGTGTCGCCTTGGGGTGCCCCAGTCTTGTTTGTGAAGAACGAAGATGGAACATTAAGATTGTGCATTGATTTCAGATAGTTGAATAAAGTGACTGTTAAGAACAAGTATCCTCTACCAAGGATTGATGATCTTTTTGATCAATTGAAGGATGAAAATATATTTTCAAAGATAGATCTCAGGTCAGGATTCCATCATGTAATGATTAGAGAGGAAGATATCAGAAATACCGCCTTCAGGACAAGGTATGGTCATTATGAGTTCACAGTGGTGCCATTTGGGTTGTCAAATGCACCAATTGTTTTCATGTGCTTCATGAATTGTGTTTTTCGAGAATATTTAGACAAGTTTGTCATTGTCTTTTTGGATGACATTCTTATATATTCCAAATCAGAAGAAGATCATGAACATCATTTGAGGATGGTGTTGCAAGTATTAAGGGAGCATCAGTTGTATGCAAAGTTTAGAAAGTGTTCATTTTATCAGAAGCAAATTCACTATTTGGGGCATATCATTTCAAAGGATGGGATAACATTGGATCCTAAGAAGATAGAAGCCATTAGAGAATGTTTAGTGCCAAAGAATGTGACAGAGGTTAGATCATTCATGGGCCTTGCAGGATACTATAAGAGATTTATTGAAGGATTCTCAAAGATTGCACACCCAATCACTTTCTTACAAAGAAAGGGTGTGAATTTTCAGTGGACATTGAATTGTGAAAAGAGTTTCCAACACTTGAAACAATTATTAAAAAGTGCTCCAATACTAAGGATTGCAGACCCAAATGAAGACTTCATTGTATGCACAAATGCATGTAAAGAGGGACTTGGTGGATTCCTTAGTCAAAATGGGTTTGTTATATGTTATGAGTCAAGGAAGTTGAAATAACATGAAAGGCACTATGCCACTCATGATTTGGAGTTTGCACCCATAGTGCATGCCTTGAGGAAATGGAAACACTACCTCATGGGGAAAAAGTTTGATCTAAGAACATACCATAATGGTCTGAAATATTTATTTCATCAGCCAACTCTAAATGCTAGGCAAAGAAGATGGTTAGAATTTCTAAGTGAATATGACTTTGATATAAAGCATATCAAGGGGAAAGTGAACAAAGTGGTTGATGCAGTCAACAAAAGAGTGCAAGAGTTGCATGCTACAACCATTAGCATGTACCAATCAGATTTGAAAGACAAAATTTAGAGGCTGAAAAATTAGATTTGCATTACAAGGAATTAATGACAAAATTACAGCGAGGTATTTTGCAACAGAAAATTGAGGAATATAAGTTAGATAATGATGAAATTCTCATGTGCATGGATAGAATTTATGTACCAAATTCTCAGGAATTGAAAATTTTGATATTGAGAGAAATGCATAATGTACCTTATGCTGGGCACCTAGGATATCAGAAAACTATTGCAGCTGTCAAGAGCCAATATTATTGGCTAGGCATGAAGAAAGAGGTTGTTGATTTTATTGCTAAATGTTTGGAATGTCAAAAGGTAAAGGCTAAGCATAGATACCCAACTAGTTTGCTACAACCATTACCCATTCCTGAGTGGAAATGAGAAGTTGTAACAATGGATTTCATCACCAAACTACCCAAAACAAACAAGCAACATGATTCTATCATGGTAGTGGTGGATAAGATTACTAAAGTTGTCCATTTTTTTCCAGTTAAGCTCACTCACAAGGCAGCCAACATTGTTGATGTTTATATGAAGGAAATTACTAGATTACATGGCATACCCAAGACAATTGTGTATGACAGAGATCCAAAATTTACCTCAAAATTTTGGAAGGGATTATTTAATGGATTTGGAACAATTTTGAATTTTAGCAAAACTTGTCATCAAGATTCGGATGGACAAATAGAGAGGGTAAATCAAGTGATTGAAGATATGTTGAGGATGTATGTGATGGATAAACCATCAAAATGGGAAGAATACCTACACTTGGTAGATTTTTCTTATAACAATGGGTACCAAACATCTCTAAAGATGAGCCCATTTGGGACACTTTATGGCAGAAAGTGAAACACACTAGTAAGATGGGATAACCTAGCAAACAAAGCATTGGTTGGGCCATATTTGCTCAGGGAAATGGAGGAGAAAATGATAAAAATAAAACAAAATTTAAAGGCTTCCCAAGACAGGCATAAAAGTTATTCTTATAAGGGCAGAAATCACAGGGAATTTAAAGTGGGTGATCATGTATTCTTGAAAGTGAAGGCCAACAAAAGTTCCCTGAAATTGGGAAATTGTTCAAATTTGGAAGCTCTCTATTGTGGGCCATTTGAAATCCTAGAGAGGATTGGTCCAATAGCTTATATGATTGCATTGCCTGCATCTATGTATTTTCATAATGCATTCCATCTATCATTGCTCAAGAAATATATACCTAATGCTAATCATGTTATTGATTGGAATGTGATTCAGGTGGAGAAATAAGACACTTTCCAAGTGCATCCAGTGCGCATTCTAGACCGGAAAATCAAACAGCTCTGGAATCGAGCCATAGGGCTTGTAAAGGTCCAATGGACCTGGTACGGTCCTAAGGACGCTTCTTGGGAGCATGAGGATGCAATGCGAGCAGAATACCCACATCGTTTTGAGGATTTTTGAAATTTTGTTATATATGGTTACATGATGCACTGAGGACAATGCATAAATAAGGGGAGGGGATTGTAATGCCCCTAGGCCGAACCCAATTGTAATGTAAATGAAAATGTACTTAAGATGGTGAGCTGTTTAATATCATTTTGTATGCACATTTCATGGCATAGTGTGCGCATGTACTGCACAGTAAAATGAGGAAGTTTGCACATTCCTAGATACAACGTGCAACAACTTTAGTGCGCACAATTTTGAGGCCAGGGAGCCTTTTGTGTATATGCTACATTTTATAGGCTAGTGAGCTAGTTATTATAAGCTAGGATGCTTATGTTTTGATTAGGCTAGAGAGCCTAGAGGTTAAAGGCTAGTGCGCCTATTCTTGTATATGTCTCATGATTAATATAAAATACATCATTGCGTGTAGACTGACCATGATAAAAGAGATGGGGGACTAAAATCCACTAGTTAGGGAAAGGGAGGGGCCTAAAATTTAAGAAAATAGGGCTAATCTAGGGATCTTAAGCCAAAAATGAATATTATATAAATATTTCTTAAATCATAAAGTATGGATAATTATTTTATCCTAAGTTCTAAAGTTGGGGGCAAGTGGGCCAAAGTAGCTCCCAACAGAACAAGTGTCAAGTTGGGGACATGCATACATATTGTTGGGACTTAGTTCATTTTCCCATATTTTCCATCATTCCTTCCATCATTCAGTGATCCAATCAATCATTGATGAGCATGCACACACCCATTGAGCTACCTTTCGTATCTTCATGAATGTACTTGAACTTGTATCCATAACATTTTTTGTGTTGGTGTAGCTGGTTAGCTTGGGAGATGGACTGAAGAAGCAGGTTGTCAGGCCCATGGGATATTGAAGAGGCGGGTTGTCAGGCCTGTGAGAAATTCTCTAAGTGAGAGAATTGTTGGGAATTTATTTTCTGAAGGTGTTAAACTACAACTGCAGTGCTCTGAGACTTCCTGTCCGACCTGTTGCTGAATCCTAGAAAGGAAGTGGGGCAACCGAAGGACCGTTGAGCATAGAAGGGGCACACTTCCTGGGTGGGATAGGCATGTGAGGAATGAGGGACTATAGGTTGTTAGTTGAGTTGGCACCTGAGACAGAGTCTTTCCTATTGTCTATGAGCCTTTATCTTGCTTAGGAATCCCTTTACCCATGTGGAGTTTGTCCCAGCTTGGGGGTGACTCACTATTGAGAGTAATGAATAGTGTGGTCTAAGGCTGGGAGGTTCGTGGAAGCTCTGCATGTAGTTGGTGACATTCTTACCAATATAAGTGTCAATTGTCTGATAAATTTACATGTTGCATTGTTATTCATGTGCTTATTTTTATGGGTTATCATATGTACAGTTATAACTGTGTTTATTTTTATGGGTATTTCCTGTATATGTTGCATGTATATGTTTACTGTTATTTCAGTGTGAATCTGTGCATTTACATAACGTATTTATCTATTTACATTTTATATATAATGCTTCCACAAGAGTTTTGTGTGTATATATTTTAAATGCATACAGTTCGAAAAAGTTATGTGGCATAACTCAGTTGGATGTTTGGTATGTTACAGTATGTTCCACAAAGAGAAAAGTAAGAGTTCTCTGGCGTAGCATGGCCCGACATGGATGGTCGGGGACGTTACATGCGCATAAGGAACAAGAGGAAATAGTGGAGATAGTGGTGAAGGGATGTGACACCTTCATAGTCACATAATAGATGTTGCGAGTTGATGACAAAATAGAACAAAATCCAATTGGAGACATCGACCAAATTGAGTTGGCTATGGATAAAATACCTACAAAGGAGATATACAAGATACAAGAAAGTGTGATGTAAGAAGTCCAATCTAGAGCCCACACAGATGCCACCAACTTGGAAGTTGGTACGGAGGTTGCAGAGGTGCTACATATTACCCATGACCAATTGACTCTGGAGAAGGAGGAGGATAATAAATGAGTAGGCAAGTTAGACAAGGGACTGGCGAATGTCTATAGAAACATCCCAGACTACACGTAGGAGCCAAAAGACACACTCGAAGGGAAGTTTTAGAAGATTGTGCAACTCATGGAGAAGTACAAAAAGGATATTACATAGCTCACTAAGAAAATGACTCCTACTACACCTCCAGAAGTCAGATATCAAAGGGAACATGAGGCTAATTCACATATCGACAAAATTGCACAAGAAGCTAGGGAAGTGGAGCAACTATATGAGAAGACTTCCCACATGTAGACCAACATGGAAGAAGATGAGAAACTCCAAAAACTGGACCAGAAGAAAGAAAATATCACTACAGACATTCAAGAATTAAATAAAAAATAGAAGGCAATGACCATCCTAGAAAGGATGAAGAGCACACAGGATATGAAGAACCTACAGGCAGAGTTGAAGGATGCACAGGCGGACAAGAAAGTAATATAGGCTCAACTGGATCCACTACAATAGGAGGTAGAGGGGATAATAGAAAAATTGTAGGAAGAGAAGGGACAAATAGAGAAAACACATGCCAGATGAAGAACAATGATGGAAGAGCACATTAAAGAGGAGAGTCTAGAAAAGTTGGCAGAGCAGAGCAACCAAGTTCAACAAAAAGTCAGTCGGTTGGACAAGGTGTTCCAGGAGCTGCAACTAGCCATGCAGAGTGTAAACTAAGGTGCATTGTCTCGAGACGAGCTGTATATCAATGTTGGGGGCCTATTGGCGTATGCCTATTTTGGGAGAACAAATTATACTTTAGGTGCATGCCTATTTTTGGAGAAGAAAGTCTACTTTAGGCATATGACTATTTTGAGAGAGAAAACTCCATTTTCGGAATAGGCCTATTTTGGGAAAGAAAGGCCTATTTTTGGAGCGTGCACAAGAGGAGGATGAAAAATTATCATGTAGAAAAAAAAGGAAAAGCAACATGTGGAAAGAGGAAAAGCAACATGGCGTGCATGAAAATAGACCTAGCCACGTTAGGGTTAGGGTTTTGGACATGAATGTAATGGCTATGAGCCAGTGGAATAGTATAAATAAAGGCTTAGAAGGTCTAGGAGTGGTTGGTAATTGGTTGATTAGTCAAGAATATATAGTGTTGGTATGAGTAAGTTAGTTTTGAGGGTTAGAGAACAGGCTGTGGAGCCTGGTGTGTGTTGAGGAAAAGGTATAGAAAACCCGACTCAACAATTTTTGGATCTTGTCGTGTTAAGACAAGATAATTGGGAATGTCACCCAGGGTTTATAGCCTCAAAAAAATAAAAATTAATCCACAAGTATTAAGTACAAAGGATCAAGGCTGGTTTTTTATGTGTTACATACCACAATGCAAAAGAAATAAACTTAAACAAAGTTACATGAATGTGTACATAAATTACATAAATGTGTACATGGAGATAAAATAAAAAGAATGAACCAGATCATTAAAACACATGTGTGATACTAAAACAATAATCTGAATTTTCATTTATTTCATTCTAAGAGACAAAATTGAGATCTCTTTACAAACCCTTTCGAGGGTAGGGACTGTTGGAGTTGCCTTTTCCAAATGGTTGAACTATAATTCTTAAAATCAAAAGTTGGTTTTCAGGCTGTCTTTTACTTTATGATCTTAACCCACTGAAAGCCTCATTAACCTGATATGTGAAGTGGCTATGGCCGTTATATTCCTATATCACCGTCTTTTAACAATTAAGCAAGATTATCACTTTTATTACCTCATGCTATCGTGCTTCGGGAGTTACAAGTCACATGGTTTCCAAACTCTGATATGCGAAGTCGTGAAATGGTTTTAAAAGTTTACCCAGGTTAGTGTCAGGAGTAAGTTACTTTAAACCCTAGTTAAGCATTGTCTGGGTTTCACGACTCGACGATCACTCTCCAAAAAAACCATACCTTCGTAGATCCGAGTCGCGAAGTCGCGATATCCATTAATTAAGCATGGATTAATTAAGCACTTAATTCAGAGGACAATTTTTTAGCTAGATCATATCATCGCGATTTCAGGTTTTGGGGGTGTTAGCGCTCTGTAATTTGCCTAAGGTTGTGGAAGCAATCACAGAGGTAACCTCGAATCGCTTGGAGTCTTGAATCTAGTCCTCCAAGACTCAGAGAGGGATCTCTCTTTTCGATTTGAACTTGGTTTGTATGGGATGGATTTTAGGCTAGCTATGAAAGTATGGGGTTTTTGATTTTTAATGGTTAGTTTGGGACAGCAAGGAGGGCCATTGGGAAAATGGGGTTTGCGCTTAGAAATGTGATTCACTTCTCAGATCTGGACAAAGTTCTTACACAGGGCAAGGTAGCGGAAATATTGGATCGAAATAAGTTTTGATGGTGTCGATTTGAGGAAGAACTAGGGGAGGAAAAAAGCCAAGAAAAGCAGCAGCTAAGAATTCCTAAACTGATCTTTTTAGATGAATAACATAAAGATCATCAAAAGGACAGATGCAGAGTATTCACCAATAAATTCTGCTCTATAATTATCTTCTGACAATAAGAATTGAAAAACAAGTGGAAAGAGGTCAGGAAAATACTTTAACAGAGAAAAAACGCCACCGATACATCCGCACAAGAATCCTGTAAAAAAGCATGCCCATCACTGATTGATCATTTAATAATTACAAAAAAAAATTCTAGCCAAACATAGCCCACAGTCCAACAAGGAACCTCACAGGTCGAACCAAAAGGAACTTTGCACAGGTCGAACCCTCTCTTCTCAACCCAGTCGAACCCCTACTCTGTCTTTTACATTAGCATAAATAATAAAATCTCTCAGTCTTCCCCCACTCGAGCTCATAACTTTGCTTTCTAAAAAAAATAAAAGCAGTTACAACAATTCTATGACACCTATAGGTTGTTTCCTAAAACAGATAAAATAGCAAGTCCAAGAAAAGTCGATTTGGTAACTGCTGCTTGATATCTGGAACACTGGAGGTTTGTTAGAGATTTGCTGCCAGCTGGAGGATCAGTGCTCTAACCACTGCCTGGAATTCTGGAGATGATCATTCTGGATCTGCCTCGAATCGTGGATCTGCTTCATTCATTCTGGCTGATCTAGTGTCTTGACTGCCAGATGCATTAGAAAGGGCTCCTCACAAACGGGATACTCTACCACCTATGTTTAAATAAGCTTTTCCACCTGTGTAACTATTACCTAAATATGTGGATCAAACTGTTCAGACTTGGTACGCCTTAAAACTATGCTATCTAAAACTTTGTACTTGAGCAAAATCAGAGCCTTGCGACCTTCATATTTGTAGCCCCATTTCTTTATTGGATTTGCAACATACTTATTCCACCAGAAAAAATTGTGTAGTGGTGAATGACCACAATGATCACATTTCCGCCAATGCTTCCCAAAGCTGTAATCAAGTGATTTGCAGTCACATTTCTTATAGAAGTAATATGAGTAAGGATAGATCTCTAAGAAATGGACAAGTGAATACAATTCTCCCACACGGTTTTGAAGAGGAGTGCCACTCAAAGCCCACTTGTAAGATGACTGCAATGAGAATACGTTGTGTTAACACTTGGGCGATTTCTAGAGTTGTTACAATAGAACTAAGAGGAAGGCCATTCCCAATGTCAGTACATGCATCAACAACTGCAATAACATTCAGCTTGCAGACACTCAGATCAACAACCACTTCCCTAAATTTGTGAAGCTGAGAGTCACGCATCTTCATTCGAAGTTTGCTGAGCTGCACTATTTAATTCTTCTTTTCTTTTAAAAGACCTCAACTGGTGTTCATCCTATTCTGACTTGTGAAAGGGATGATTATGGTGACAACGGGCACACAGAGTAACTCTGCTTTTCAATTTTTAAAGTTTGGGAATTAATCCCACATGCATGCGGTAACTTGGACATTTGACGTTTATATGAGCCAACAGTCACATGTTGTCTCGATGAAGTGAGCCTGAGGATGGGATTTGGATTTTGGTGTTGGCGCTGGCTTGTGTGTTTGATTTTGGTGCATGAAATGGCACTTACCCTCGGTGTTGAGTATTCAGAGGTTGTCCCTAGGCCAATATAAGTTTTTGCTAAAAATTTTGTTAATTTTTTCATAAAACTCTGCACAAAGGCCGAGGGGCCAATTTTTTCTCAATTCACCAAAAATAGATTATAAAAACCCAAATTAGGCTAATAACCCCAACTTTTCATTTACCCACAAGAATAAAAAAAAATTCCATTCAAACCAATCCTCAATTTTTTGCTAAAAATGCACCGGAATGTTCTTTGAAGCTCGCGTGCAGGTACTCATTTTCTTCTTGGTCAGTGTCGAGCGCTTTCATCCACCTTCGCCATGCGTCATGAGCAAACACATAATGCCTGAAATAGATAGATAGAGTCAGAAAACTGATTCCCCTATTATATAGGGTTCTAACATAGGCTCCACCTGGGGAAGATAGCTCCGAAGGAGATGTCTAGAACCACTGAACTCTGAATTTCGCAGACCAGCTGATCATTGGGTTGCCCCCGAACTATAAACTGAAAATAAAAACATGAAGAGACGAAAAAAGGAAAGTGCTCATCCTGTTGAGCTTATTGGCACATTCCTACCTACCCTACTTTGTTAACAGTTACTGCTTCAATCAGGTAATGAAGAAGTGCCAATGAAGCCAACCCAGCAGTTGATCCCATGATTGGGTTTCCTCATCGTGCTTGATGAAAATCAAGGCTGAAATATGTACTGGCAACTGGTGACATATTTGGTCGATATAGAGAAAACATGTTTGAAAACTCAAGCTAACATAAACCTCCATGTAATATTCTATAGGATCAATTAAAGCATGATGCATGATATTTGTTCCTAGATCTTCTATGACTAGTAGATCAGTTTCATCCTCAAAATCAAACCATGCATCTACAACTTCAGCCTTATACTTGAAAAAATAATCATCATCAATCTGCAAATCAACATGTAGTACAATTTCCTCGTGCTTTGGAGAAGGAATATTTTCCGAGAATTCTTTGAGATCTAGGAAATTATATGACTGAATTTGAGAATCCAAAAGTTCAATATCATTTTCGAACTTTTCAATAACTAGCTCAAGAAAACAAATCTTACTTTTAGGAGGAAATTTGCTTGATTCCAAACTACGAAACACAATTGTTAAAAAGTCTTTGTCAATGTGAAATTCTGCTAACTTACCCCTGCATTCTTCTATAGCTTCACAAGATATAGGATTTACCACATACCCTGTCATCTTGAAGCATCATCAAGGCTTTGAAATCTGGATTCTTCGGAAGTGAAGTCGCTTGTGAACTTTGAAGTTCGGGATCTTGAACAATGGAGTCACCAGGTGAATGGTACAACCTTCCTGTGTTTGGCTTCTGTTCACCATCAAAAGTCAAATACGAACTTGAAGTGCACCTCTGGAGAAGTTCCCCAGTGGAGTCGCCAAAATGTTAGCTCTCTGTAATTTTCCTAAGGCTGCGGAGGCAATCACAAAGGTAACCTCGAACCGCTTGGAGTCTTGGATATAGCCCTCCAAGACTCAGAGAGGGATCTCTCTTTTCGATTTGAACTTGGTTTGTATGGGATTCATTTTAGGCTAGCTATGAAAGTATGGGGTTTTTTATTTTTAACGGTTAGTTTGGGACAACAAGGAGGGCCATTGGGAAAATGGGGTCTGCGCTTAGAAATGTGATTCACTTCTCAGATCTGGACAAAGTTCTTACACAGGGCAAGGTAGCGGAAATATTGGATCGAAATAAGTTTTGATGGTGTCGATTTGAGGAAGAACTAGGGGAGGAAAAAATCCAAGCATAGGAGCAGCTAAGAATTCCTAAACTGAGATTTTTAGATGAATAACATAAAGATCATCAAAAGGACAGATGCAGAGTATTCACCAATAAATTTTTCTCTGTAATTATCTTCTGACAATAAGAATTGAAAAACAAGTGGAAAGAGGTCAGGAAAATACTTTAACAGAGAAAAAAATGCCACCAATACATCCACACAAGAATCCTGTAAAAAAGCATGTCCATCATTGATTGATCATTTAATAATTACAGAAAAAAATTCTGGCCAAACATAGCCCACAGTCCAGCAAGGAACCTCACAGGTCGAACCAAAAGGAACTTTTCACAGGTCGAACCCTCTCTTCTCAGCCCATTCGAAACCCTGTTCTATCTTTTACATATGCATAAATAATAAAATCTCTCAGTCTTCCCCCACTCGAGCTCATAACTCTGCTTTCTAAAAAAAAGAAAAGTAGTTACAACAATTCTATGACACCTGTAGGCTGTTTCCTATAACAAATAAAACAACAAGTCCAAGAAAATTCAATTTGGTAACTGATGCTTGACATCTGGAACACTGGAGGTTTGTTAGAGATTTGCTGCCAGTTGGAGGATCAGTGCTCTAACCATTGCCTGGAATTCTGGAGATGATCATTCTGGATCTGCCTCGAATCGTGGATCTGCTTCATTCATTATGTCTGATTTGGTGTCTTGACTGCCAGATTCATTATAAAGGGCTCCTCACAAATGGGATACTCTGCCACCTCTGTTTAAATAAGCTTTGCCACCTGTGTAACTGTTACCTAAATATGTGGATCAAACTGTTGTAGTCGGAGCTGCCATCTAGGTGAAGATATTATGTCTATCACAAATGAATTTTCTTATAGCATATCTCAGGATTGTTGTAAAGTTTGAAGCACTGAGCGTACCTACAAACCCTCCCTTGTTGAAATCTCATAAAGGGGCCACATAAATCCCCTGTTCATACAGTGCATGGAATGTTTGTTTCAGAGGCAAACTAATATCCAGAGCCACGACCTTGCCTTCAAACTCATTAGGAAAACCTTACAATCTGGATCATTTGAAAACTTCTCAATTGTTTAATCTCTCACCTGAATATTCATACTTCCAGTCAGTTGAGTGCATTTTATCCCTCACTTCCATAGAGAAAAAACTATTAAATCCAAAAATGATGTAAACCGGCTAAAGACTATTGCCTTTGCAACAGCATCCTTATGTAGCATAAGCGCAATCTCTGCCCCCAAAGCATCAATCTTCCTGCTGGTTTGAAATTCGTCAAGATTTATTTTACTCAAAATACTCGAGCACTTATAACCCTTGATCTTGTTTGTGTTCTCCTGGTTATTTCCATTCCTTCTCCCGGTAAAGTCAATTGTGAGAGGTTTTAAACAAGATGGGCATAAAGACTGTCTAGAAGTTGAGGTATATTTTTGTATACAACCTTTGCAAAATGTGTGTCCACATGACGCGCTAACTGGATCATCGTATTCATCATTACAAAGACTACAAACATTTTTTGTTGTAGATGAATCAAATGTACTATTCTGGTCATTTGCAAGTGACGTGGAAGTTTTAGAATAAACCACCAGATATGGATGATCTACTGCCTGGCGTAATCGTGTGAGCAGATCAAAGACATGAGCATAATTTTTTAGCAGTGTTCCCGCAGTTATATATGTGTTAAACTGTGATTGACTCTGTGTATACAAAGCTTGGTAAAAGTCCTCTTCTCTTGAATCAAATGCATCCTGTCTTAGAAATGCAACTCTAGGAGGAAGGGCAAGATCTGCTACCCGTTCAGACTTGGTACGCCTTAAAACTATGCTATCTAAAACTTTGTACTTGAGCAAAATCAAAGCCTTGTGACCTTCATATTTGTAGCCCCATTTCTTTATGGGATTTGCAACATACTTATTCCACCAGCAAAAATGGTCTAGTGGTGAATGACCACAATGATCACATTTCTGCCAATGCTTCCCAAAGATGTAATCAAGTGATTTGCAGTCACACTTCTTACAGAAATAATAGGAGTAAGGATAGATCTCTAAGAACCGGACAAGTGAATACAATTATCCCACACAGTTTTGAAGAGGGGTGCCACTCAAAGCCCACTTGTAAGATGACTGCAATGAGAATACATTGTGTTAACACTTGGGCGATTTCTGGAGTTGTTACAATAACACCAAGAGGAAGGCCATTACCAATGTCAGTACATGCATCAACAACTGCAATAACATTCAACTTGCAGACACTCAGATCAACAACCACTTCCCTAAATTTGTGAAGTTGAGAGTCACGCATCTTCATTCGAAGTTTGCTGAGCTGCACTATTTAATTCTGCTTTTCTCTGAAAAGACCTCAACTGGTGTTCATCCTATTCTGACTTGTGAAAGGGATGATTATGGTGACAACGGGCGCGTAGAGTAACTCTGTTTTTTAATTTTTAAAGTTTGGGAATTAATCCCACATGCATGCGGTAACTTGGACATTTGGCGTTTATATGAGCCAATAGTCACATGTTGTCTCGATGAAGTGAGCCTGAGGCTGGTCTTTAGAGTTTGGTGTTGGCGCTGGCTTGTGTGTTTGATTTTGGTGCATGAAATGGCGCTTACCCTCGGTGTTGAGTATTCGGAGGTTGTCCCTAGGCGAATATAACTTTTTGCTAAAAATTTTGTTAATTTTTGCATAAAACTCTGCACAAAGGCCGAGGGGCCAATTTTTTCTCAATTCACCAAAAATAGATTAGAAAAACCCAAATTAGGCTAATAACCCAAACTTTGTATTTACCCACAAGAATAAAAAAAAATTCCATTCAAACCGATCCACAATTTTTTGCTAAAAATGCACCGGAACTCGCTTTGAAGCTCACGCGTAGGTACTCATTTTCTGCTTGGTCAGTGTCGAGCGCTTTCAGCCGCCTTCGCCATGCGTCATGAGCAAACACATAATGCCTGAAATAGATAGATAGAGTCAGAAAATGGATTCCCCTATTATATAGGGTTCTAACATAGGCTCCACCTGGGGAAGATAGCTCTGAAGGAGATGTCTAGAACCGTTGAACTATGAATTTTGCAAACTAGCTGATCATTGGGCTGCCCCCGAACTATAAACTGAAAATAAAACCATGAAGAGACGAAAAACGAAAAGTGCTCATCCTGTTGAGCTTATTGGCGCATTCCTACCTACCCTACTTTGCTAACAGTTACTGCTTCAATCAGGTAATGAAGAAGTGCCAATGAAGCCAACCCAACAGTTGATCCCATGATTGGGTTTCCTCATCGTGCTTGATGAAAATCAAGGCTGAAATATGTACTGGCAACTGGTGACATATTTGGTCGATATAGAGAAAACATGTTTGAAAACTCAAGCTAACATAAACCTCCATGTAATCTGTTATAGGATCAATTAAAGCATGATGCATGATATTCGTTCCTAGATCTTCTATGACTAGTAGATCAGTTTCATCCTCAAAATCAAACCATGCATCTACAACTTCAGCCTTATACTTGAAAAAATAATCATCATCAATTTGCAAATCAACAGGTAGTACAATTTCCTCGTGCTTTGGAGAAGGAAGATTTTCCAAGAATTCTTTGAGATCTAGGAAATTATATGACTGAATTTGAGAATCCAAAAGTTCAATATCATTTTCGAACTTTTCAATAACTAGCTCAAGAAAACAAATCTTACTTTTAGGAGGAAATTTTCTCGATTCCAAACTACGAAACACAATTGTTAAAAAGTCTTCGTCAATGTGAAATTCTGCTAACTTACCCCTGCATTCTTCTAAAGCTTCACAATATATAGGATTTACCACATACCCTGTCATCTTGAAGCATCATCAAGGCTTTGAAATCTGGATTCTTCGGAAGTGAAGTCGCTTGTGAACTTTGAAGCTTGGGATCTTGAACAATGGAGTCACCAGGTCAATGGTACAACCTTCCTGTGTTTGGCTTATGTTCATCGTCAGAAGTCAAATATGAACATGAAGTGCACCTCTGGAGAAGTTCCCCAGTGGAGTCGCCAAAATGTTAGCGCTCTGTAATTTACCTAAGGCTGTGGAGGCAATCACAGAGGTAACCTCGAACCACTTGGAGTCTTGGATATAGCCCTCCAAGACTCAGAGAGGGATCTCTCTTTTCGATTTGAAATTGGTTTGTATGGGATGGATTTTAGGCTAGCTATGAAAGTATGGGGTTTTTTATTTTTAACGGTTAGTTTGGGACAACAAGGAGGGCCATTGGGAAAATGGGGTCTGTGCTTAGAAATGTGATTCACTTCTCAGATCTGGACAAAGTTCTTACACAGGGCAAGGTAGCGGAAATATTGGATCGAAATAAGTTTTGATGGTGTCGATTTGAGGAAGAACTAGGGGAGGAAAAAATCCAAGCAGAGGAGCAGCTAAGAATTCCTAAACTGAGCTTTTTAGATGAATAACATAAAGATCATCAAAAGGACAGATGCAGAGTATTCACCAATAAATTTTGCTCTGTAATTATCTTCTGACAATAAGAATTGAAAAACAAGTGGAAAAAGGTCAGTAAAATACATTAACAGAGAAAAAACGCCACCAATACATCCACACAAGAATCCTGTAAAAAAGCATGTCCATCACTGATTGATCATTTAATAATTACAGAAAACATTTATGGCCAAACATAGCCCACAGTCCAGCAAGGAACCTCACAGGTCGAACCAAAAGGAACTTTGCACAGGTCGAACCCTCTGTTCTTAGCCCAGTCGAACCCCTATTCTTTGTTTTACATATGCATAAATAATAAAATCTCTCAGTCTTCCCCGACTCGAGCTCATAACTCTGCTTTCTAAAAAAAAGAAAAGCAGTTACAACAATTCTATGACACCTGTAGGTTGTTTCCTAAAACAAATAAAACAACAAGTCCAAGAAAAGTCGATTTGGTAACTGCTGCTTGACATCTGGAACACTGGAGGTTTGTTAGAGATTTGCTGCCAGCTGGAGGATCAGTGCTCTAACCACTGCCTAGAATTCTGGAGATGATCATTCTGGATCTGCCTCAAATCGTGGATCTGCTTCATTCATTCTGGCTTATTTTGTGTCTTGACTGCCAGATGCATTAGAAAGGGCTCCTCACAAACGGGATACTCTGCCACCTCTATTTAAATAATCTTTTCCACCTGTGTAACTGTTACCTAAATATGTGGATCAAACTGTTGTAGTCAGAGCTTCCATCTAGGTGAAGATATTATGTCTATCACAAATGAATTTTCTTATAGCGTATCTTAGGATTGTTGTAAAGTCTGAAGCACTGAGCGTACCTACAAACCCTCCCTTGTTGAAATCTCATAAAGGGGCCACATAAATCCCCTGTTCATACAGTGCATGGAATGCTTGTTTCAGAGGAAAACTAATATCCAGAGCCACGACCTTGCCTTCAAACTCATTAGGAAAACCTTACAATCTGGATCATTTGAAAACTTCTCAATTGTTTGATCTCTTGCCCGAATATTCATACTTCCAGTCAGTTGAGTGCATTTTATCCCTGACTTCTGTAGAGAAAAAATTATTAAATCCAAAAATGATGTAAACCGGCTAAAGACTATTGCCTTTGCAACAACATCCTTCTATAGCATAAGCACAATCTTTTCCCTCAAAGCATCAATCTTCGTGCTGGTTTGAAATTCGTCAAGATTTATTTTACTCAAAATACTCGAGCACTTATAACCCTTGATCTTGTTTGTGTTCTCCTGGTTATTTCCATTCCTTCTCCCGGTAAAGTCAATTGTGAGAGGTTTTAAACAAGATGGACATAAAGACTGTCCAGAAGTTGAGGTATATTCTTGTATACAACCTCTGCAGAACGCGTGTCCACATGACGCGCTAACTGGATCATTGGATTCATCATTACAAAGACTGCAAACATTTTTTGTTGTAGATGAATCAAATGTACTATTCTGGTCATTTGCAAGTTACATGGAAGTTTAAGAATAAACCACCAGATATGGATGATCTTCTGCCTGGCGTAATCGTGTGAGCAGATCAAAGACATGAGCATAATTGTTGAGCAGTGTTCCTGCAGTTATATATGTGTTAAACTGTGATTGACTCTGTGTATACAAATCTTGGTAAAAATCCTCTTCTCTTGAATCAAATGCATCCTGTCTTCGAAATGCAACTCTAGGAGGAAGGGCAAGATCCGTTGCCCATTCAGACTTGGTACGCCTTAAAACTATGCTATCTAAAACTTTGTACTTGAGAAAAATCAGAGCCTTGCGACCTTCATATTTGTAGCCCCATTTCTTTATTGGATTTGCAACATACTTATTCCACCAGCAAAAATGGTGTAGTGGTGAATGACCACAATGATCACATTTCCGCCAATGCTTCCCAAAGTTGTAATCAAGTGATTTGCAGTCACATTTCTTACATAAATAATAGGAGTAAGGATAGATCTCTAAGAACTGGACAAGCAAATACAATTCTCCCACATGGTTTTGAAGAGGAGTGCCACTCAAAGCCCACTTGTAAGATGACTGCAATGAGAATACATTGTGTTAACACTTGGGTGATTTCTGGAGTTGTTACAACAACACCAAGAGGAAGGCCATTCCCAATGTCAGTACATGCATCAACAACTGCAATAACATTCATCTTGCAGACACTCAGATCAACATCCACTTCCCTAAATTTGTGAAGCTGAGAGTCACGCATCTTCATTCGAAGTTTGCTGAGATGCACTATTTAATTCTGCTTTTCTTTGAAAAGACCTCAACTGGTGTTCATCTTGTTCTGAATTGTGAAAGGGATGATTATGGTGACAACGGGCGCACAGAGTAACTCTGTTTTTTAATTTTTAAAGTTTGGGAATTAATCCCACATGCATGCGGTAACTTGGACATTTGGCGTTTATATGAGCCAACAGTCACATGTTGTCTCGATGAAGTGAGCCTGAGGCTGGGCTTTGGAGGTTGGTGTTTGCGCTGGCTTGTGTGTTTGATGTTGGTGCATGAAATGGCGCTTACCCTCGGTGTTGAGTATTCAGAGGTTGTCCCTAGGCCAATATAACTTTTTGCTAAAAATTTTGTTAATTTTTGCATAAAACTTTGCATAAAGGTCGAGGGGCCAATTTTTACTCAATTCACCAAAAATAGATTATAAAAACCCAAATTAGGCTAATAACCCCAAATTTGCATTTACCCACTGTTGACGGGCGAAATCGACCGTCCGTCAACTGAGAGAGTGCAACCGGTCTGGGGTTGTCTAATAACCCAAGCCGTTTGGGATGAACCACCCTAACGGGTTTAGCAGCTCTGTTAGCCGGTCTAAGGTCCTAAGAAAACAAAATAAAACTAATCTAAACTAACTATTAAAACTAATCTAACTAAAATAAAACAAATAAAACAATCTAAACTAAAACTAACTAAAACTAACTAATAAACTAATCTAACTAAAAAAAATAACTATTAAAACAAAATAAACTAATCTAACTATTCTATATATATACAATCTACTAACTACTAACTCTAACTAATTAACTATCTAACTATTAACAGAAATATAACTTATTCACAAAATGTACAATATCTACAATTTACAGATTTAAATAAAACCTGAAAAACTCATAAATATTCTACCCTAAGACAGAGAAAGATATTTTTGTTGATTTTATAATTTTATGAACAAAAAATAAAACAGAAAACTACCTAAAACTAAACAACTAACATACTAATTCTAACTACTAATCTAAACTAAAAAAAAATATCTAACTAAACTACTAATAAATATACTAAACAAATAAATGACAAACTAACCTGGAAACGCTCCAGATTTGTCCTGTGTATGATGACTGTTTTAGCAGATCGGAGGGAGGAAACCCGCACCGAATAATCCAGAAGCTTCTCGTAAATGATTGTTGTGATGCTCTCCAAGTTTGTTTACAGGACAAACAAGACATAAAAATCACAACAATCATATAATTTATAAATCTCTACAATTAGATAAACCTGTGTGCAAAGACTTATACAAAATAATTCAATTGATGAAGAAGAGAAATCTGTCATTCATAAACTGAACCAAGTAATTGTTGTGTTTTTAAATCAGTGAAAGAAATCAGACATGGATCATATTAATTAAATCATATCATTCTGCAAAAGACTATGATAGCTAAAGTAGTCACTAATCAAATGCAAATTGATAAGCATAAACATGAAACAAAAGATTGATATTATGAAAGCGAAAGTTGTAGCAGAACATCAACTTTTGTCTCAGTTTGTATTAGAATTCCATAGCGTGGTTCTCCCACAAGTGAGGATCATCCTTATTACAAAAATAATAAGTATTTATAAGTTTTCCACAGGGTAAAACCTCCCTGTGGAAGTTATCAAACTGTTTACATAAAATCTGGGAGGATCTCCCAAGTTCAACTAAACTAGGAAACTAAAATAAAACTAAATACACAAATATCCCCTAGACTGTCCATCATATCCCTTGCAATTCGAATTTACCTGAAAAGGACCAAAAATGAACAAGTTAGAAGGATCTTTTATTAATAAAATAATAAAAATCTAATTCTATAGACGAGCTACATAATCATGCGATTATGTAGCTGGTCTAAAATAAGACACAAAATCAGTACTAAAATTAATTGGAAATCTTTTAAAGAATCAAATTCAATTAATCTCCAATCACCATTTGAAACCGAATCATTTAATTTAAAATTATTATACCATTTGAAATCAAACAGGATCAAAAATCATTCAACTGAATACAGAGATAGGAATACTTTGTTTATTTTGTTACCACAAAGTCGGGTGATGCAATCGTTTCACATCCAATCGAAATCAATATAATCAAAACAAATCTCAAGCAATTGTTGATCTGCCTTGTCAACAGGAAATATGAATTCGACCAGATCATTTTCAAATCATTGTAACTGTGTTAACACAGCAAACGATTCATGCCACGAATAGATCAATTCAAATTGGTGCGAAAATCAATTCAAATAAAATCGTAACAGGATCGATCGATTAGCAACAGAATTCGTAATTTGTTATTGCAAATTGGGCAATCAAGATCGATTGACTCTAATCAACATCGTTCCATTCAAATGAATTATAACCGGATCTGGTAGGGACAACACAATCAATCGATTCGTTTTGCAAATTTAACATCAAATAGAGCAGTATCTCTGATACGAATCTATCAAGAGAATTAAACAACTGGATTTTAACATTATCATTGAAAACCATAATCGTTCCATGATTCGGGCATGAACATTATTCGCACAGACTTAAATGAACATATCGTTTTCATAAAAAAAAAAACAGAGTCATTTTTCCCAACTTGGAAACGATCAAATCTAGAACATTATACAACACAACATCGTAACAACCAAATTCATTTAAATCGTTCGCCAATCATTGCATATGAATCATAACGAAATCATATCCAATCATAATCGTATTCTAAATTGAGTTTGAAAACTTCATGTTCGGAGTGAATACAAAACAAATTGAATTGAAAACAAACCATTAATTTCGTTACTTCAATCAGACAAACTTAGCAAATCAAATCCAAACGAAAACCATTCAAATCCAATAAAAATCCATGAGCAAATCGTATATCAAATCAAAGAAAAACAATGTACAGGATGATCACCGAATGACAGAGGCATTTGAATGAGAGACAGAGCTATTTCAAATCATTATATCAACCCTGATCATTCACAAAACAAAAACGATATCAAATTTTCATACCTGTATAGCGACGAGATGGCTTGATTATGCCAATTTGGAGTCAACAACGGCTGTAGTTGATTCAACGTTTTTGAAAAGGATGGAGCCAGTTGTCTTTTGCTTCTTATCAGTTGCTTGGAGTTGGTCTCTTTGTCTGGTCAACATTGCAATTTGGTCTTCCAACAGTTGAATTTTCGATTGGAGTATAGGAACGTCAATGTAGTATCGTTCCAGCCATAAATCACATTGGTCACAGGATGACTGTGTAGGGTTTGAAAGAGCAGGCAAGGGTTTGATCACATTACTGAGGGTTTCGTTAGGCAATTTGATACCAGGGTAGCTAGGGTCGTTTCTTAGGCAAGGGGGAAGATTCGTCACAAAATAGTAGGGTGGCTCGGGACATAAACCCTGTGAGTAAGGGTACTTGCTGGCTAAGAAACGTTCCACATCAGAATCATAATCCTCACTAAGGACAATAGGGTCTGGCTCAATAGAGGGTTTAGTCTTATTTCTAGCCATTCTCGAAATGAGTCAAGCATTCCTTTTCCCTTTGGAATTAGCAGTAGGGTTTTCCTTGGGCTTTTTTCTCGTAGGCTTCTTAATAGTCTCACACTTCTCAGTTATAGCGTCGGGTAAGTCAACCTTAGAGTCGGTCGAGGGTTTAGGAGGAGGTAGTAGGATATGGAAGGGCACATACGGCTTGACCTTGGCTTCACTCACCACAGGTTTGTCAACCTGGACAGGGTCAGTGTCATCAAAACCATTTCGGGCGATGAAATCCCTCCAACTATCACCATGTAAACTCAAGTGATGCGCAACAATAAGCTTAATAATCCCATAGTGGAACAGGCTACTGTCAACCTTCTGTTGTTTAAACCTTTTAGACATTTTATATAGGCTACGCTGAAAGTAGAAAGGCATATTCAACGAGAATCCGATAAAAATCATTAACAAACGCAGGTGGTAGAGAAACACAAGTCCATATCGACCTTCATAGGTCACGAACTATTTGACTATCATCAAAGTATCATGCCATCGTGGTTTAAGTGCAGAGATGGGCATACCTCTGTCACAAGAGGTGACCTTGCACAAAACGAACAACAGTGTCCACGGAACTTCCTCGACCTTAGAATTTTTGAACCAACGCTGTCCCGAGGAGGGTAACCCTGTAGCAGAACTGATAAATTCCTCGTCAATTTCCAACTAGGTGTCACCCACCTTGTCTCTATAGCCATCGAAAGTGATGGCAAACTGTCGTGCTACAACTAGATTAAAACCCTCAAATTGTTGCACGAAGGTGAGCCATCCATTTTCTTCAAAGTCCTTCCGGGCATTATCAAACATTAACAAGGATTGGTTGTTGTTTAGCTTGATTCGCACGACTAGTGCCATGGAGCCGAGCACATGGTAAGCCGAGGGTTTGGATCAAAACACACACAGGAGCAGAGCTACCTGAGCTAACAGAAGTGAACAATGAATATGGGATAGGCATAAATTCCATCATGCGAAGGTGGTGGAGATTATCTCTACCATGCAAAACAATTATTGCCAAAGTACAACCGCTGATTTACATAGCTGTTCAATCCATTATAGCAGTTCAACAATCAAGTCATTTTCCCAAATAAAATCAATGTATAAACCAACGCACGCAAACATTATGCCATAGTTTTAAACACCTGACATATAAATCAAAACCAAAATCGTCTATGCGCCAATGTATCAGCTCATATAATCAATAGTTTAACCAATGTGCCAATGAGTGCTCATGTAACCAACATACCAATAGTTATGAAAACATAAACATAGGCATTAAATTAAAAAGATATATATATATGAAAGATTTAATCATAACACCCATGTATCTTATGAAACCAAAGGTCAAGTAAGTCAAATGAATGCAAATCCGAATGCTAATGCATTGCAAACTCAATGAAACCTAGTCACACAATCATGTTCAATGAGTATAGATCGAAAGTCTTGCCAGCTACATAACGATAGGTGAAATGTGAGCGCAATAGGCATATTGACAAGGATAGCGACAGTTCAAATAATGACTTCAATGAGACTTCGAAAGATGAAGTTTTCACGCTTACAGTCGTGAAAAACAAAACAAAGGCAGATGTGCAAATGTCGCAAAAAATAAAAGTGTCGTTAAAAAAATTGCGACGAAAAATTGATGTTTGCAAAACATGGGTGTAGGCAGCTTATAAAACAATGGAAAAAGTGAATTGGCTGCCAACACCCACAAGAATAAAAAAAAAATCCATTCAACCCAATCCACAATTTTTTGCTAAAAATGCACCGGAACTCGCTTTGAAGCTCACGCGCAAGTACTCATTTTCTGCTTGGTCAGTGTCGAGCGCTTTCAGCCACCTTCACCATGTGTCATGAGCAAACACATAATGCCTGAAATAGATAGATAGAGTCAGAAAATTGATTCCCCTATTATATAGGGTTCTAACAGGGGGCTCAAAGGATAAGAGTGAAATATTTCGATACGACGAACACCGAAAAAGGGGGGATTAAAGACTAGAGAAAACTTAATTAACGGAGCTAAGTTGGATTAATCGATGCACTAATGCAAACTTTAACATGCACCATCTACGAAGTAAATTTAAATTTTTTTGCATTGATTCGTGTTACGACTCATAAAAAATTATGGCATTTATTTGAAATACACCAAAATGATAGATAGGAGGATCTTGATTTTACTGCTAAAATATGACTTTAAATGATTTGACCGTTCTGTTCGCAAGGACGCCTGGGTTTTAAATACTAAGATAAATAGTTTTTTCTTTCATTATTTCAAATTCTATTTCTATTTTTCTGCGCGCAAAGCTTTTTTCATCAGGATAACTTCTATCTGCATTTACATTTTTACTACAGGAGATATGAGTACCGAGTCCTCTATCATGGCTCCATGAAAAGTGTCCAAGGCGGCTGCTGAGAGTTCAGGTCAGAGCTCAAATGTTGTTTCCGATACTTCACCCCAAAGTATTGATACTGTCAAAACCTGGACATACATCTTCGACATTCTTCAGTCCGAATCGGTGAATTGTTCAGATGATTCCATCGATAACAAGAGGGATGATTTGGCCACCAAATACAAAATCATCATTCAAGCAGAGATGCACAAAATAGCGGCAAGGCCACAGATCCTTTCCTATTATGATATGATCAGATGGGCGCTAGACAATGTGGATATCCCGACCAAGACTATTATCAGCGAGCAAAAGGTGACAATTGGGACTTTTAGACCAGAACATTTCGAGGCAATGTATCAGCTGTCACCCACACCAAACTTCGCGTACAATGTTGAGTTTCTGGAAGGTTTCAAGTGAAAGGAATGCAAGCAATATGGCAAAAACTTATCTGATCTGATCAAGGATTGGGTTTCGCACCCCGCAAAACTCAGAGCGGATGGTAATGGAACTTATTCAATATCCTCCTTAGAAGCACAATTCAGGTATATAGCAATGATGTCTTGTAGGTTGTATGGGAAGGAGGACACCGCACACTTTTTCCTCCCGTGGGTGCCTCTGATTCATACAGTCGCTGAAGGTTTTTCTTTCGATTGGGCCAAACTGTTGTCGGAAAGTCTAACCAGTCGAATTACAGAATATCGAGCGTAGAAGGTGAGTGGGAAAGCAACTTCATTTTTCATGTCCGCCTACATCATGGATGCTATTTGTTTCATGATGCCTTTCCCTCTAATGTGCTGGAGATGGACTCCATCTAATGATGAGCCTATTCATGTCTATCACTCGAAAGTTTTGGAGGACAAGGCCAAAGAATTCATATACGATATTTTCAACTGGGTAATGGTACCGAAGCACATCTCCATCTTCGGTAACCCACCTCCCAGGATTTCAGACAACATCGCGACCAACTTGAGTAGTGTGGCTGAATGGTATGTAGAGGCAGAGTTTTCATACATCAGGGTTTTTGGCACCTCTATTCCCCCTTATTCTCTACCACTATTCATGCCGGATAAGCTGGTATGTCGCGAAATCGCCAGGCAAACCGTGATCGGTGGCATAAGCAAAGAGCTCAAGGGTTTTTCGAAGAAGGTATGGCCGCCCTTCCCCATTCAGTTTTATACATATTGTTTATTAGATTTCAGAAATGCCAAAGCTGAGGCTACGACCTTGGAGGATTTTAAATTGGTCAACATCGAGTTTAAGAAACATGACCCACACAAGGTCATGAGTAATCACATGGTGAATTATGGCTTGAAAATATACGAACATGAGAATTCACCTCATGACGACATCTTCCGAGGTGTGAGATCCTATGCCGAGGTCCTAAGTTGGATTCAATCCATGTTGCCCGGGGAGATGGTCGATTTCTTCAAATTTCAGGAACACCGACAGAGCTTCCTTCCCCCAGTTTTACAGGGTAAGAACCCACAAACTGCAGATATAAAACAAATGGAAGCCAAGGGTTCAAAAGATTTAGATCCTGACCAAGAGGAAAATCAGGAAAAGAAAAAGGAAACCAAGGACCCGGAATAGGAAGCCGAGATCCCCAACCCATCAAACAAGCTAGCCACGGTTTTTACCCCAGAAAAACCATACAAGGAAATTGGCAGTCCCATCATGTCTATCACTCCCCTACAATCTACAAAGGGGACCCCCGACGCGGGATTGATTTTCGGCAAAGAGCTAATGCGGATTACTGTAGAAGAGTTGCCTTCAAATGAGTTCTTCTTCGATAAGAAGAGAAAGGCCGTTGTGAAGCAAGAGCTTTACCGAGAAACGAGCACAGTAGCCAAAAATTCAAAATCCTAGCCGACGGGAAGGCCATGATAAAGGAGGAATTCACCATCCAGATAGCAGGGACGTTGGGGGATTTTGCTACAACAAACCAATTTTCCGTCGGATCTCTAAAGGAATAGTTAAAGAGGAAGAATTGTTTGATCAGAACATTGGAAGCTAAGATAGCTACAGTAGAGGAAAATTTCAGAGATCAGATGAACAGAGGTCTAGAGAAATCCAGAGCATCCGATCAAAAGGAAATCGAGTGGCTCAGATCCGATCTCAAGAAAATGCATTAGTCGACCCAGACCAGCCAAGCTCAGGTAAGCCAGCAAGAATAACTGATCAGGTAGTTACAGGTAAAGTTGAATTCTGTCGAGAGCTAGGTTATAGATATCGGGATATTCAAATCCCAAGCCATTGAAATCTGAAAAGAGTGTCAGTATCTCAACAAGATTTACTTGCTAAAGTGGAGGCCATCCAAAACCATTTCCAGACCATTGACCAAGTATTGGAAGACATTTCTTTGAGAGAAAGAGAAGCTGGGGAGACTCGGGTCGCTTTCCAATAGGTTTTTATAGCCGTGATGAGAAAATAAATGGTCAGTAGTTCCAGGCTTTCCATCCCATAGAAAACCAGAGGTAATATATCCGAAATCAGAGAATGAGAAAAAGAAATGAGAAACTCTTGTGAAGAAAATTTTGGCTTGATAAATGAAAGTTTTTTGGATCTCGATAGGGAAAGCAGCACTGGGACACTGGGCCAGATCGATATAGCCAAGCGCCTGCTGAATATCAAGGAGAACGAGGAAAAAGAGTAGGTTGAAATATCATAGATAAGCCAGACTGATATAGTCCAAATGGATAGATGGCTAATAAATCCAAGTGTAAACTTATGTTCTATCATCACTGAAGACCGACAAGTAGGGGGAAGGTTTCCACAACTAGCGAAGAATTGTTATGCTTTTGAGTAAAACAACCAAGCAGAGCCTTCCAGGTTGATAGCCCAGTTGGTGGAGAGGTGTCTCACTTGCACCAAGCAGGCAAAGGGGTAGATTTCCAGTGCCAAATAATGACAAGTGTCTGCCTATTCTATTTTTAGAACCCAAAGAGTAAAGAAAGGAAGGTTCTCTACCCACATGAAAGAGGACAAAGACAAAGAAGCGAAATGCTTAAAATTCCCATTTTGTAACCTAAAACTTCAGGAACGATTGAAATTCGAATGTTTAGAAGTTTGTATAAATAGGAATTTTTGAAGAGAGAAAAGGGCTGGACCTTTCTTAGCCGATTGTAATAGAGACTTTCTTCCTTTTGAAAATTAATACAAAGAAATCCGAAGATTCATGATTCTGTGAAGACTAAGTTATGAGTTTTTTTTTCTCTGTTATCTTATATTAAATTTCATTTCGCATATATATTTCTGATGAATGCTTAGCTACAATTTAGTGCAAATTCTACTATGGTGACCAATTTTTTAGTCATCTAATCACTTGCAATTTTTCCTCTATATCGGCTATCAGCAGGTACAAGACCTGTGAACTTTTTAGATCTCTATATTTTATGCTTCGTCAGATTACTTATTGTCTTTCTCTTCTTCTGTTTACAGGGCGAGATTCTCCCTTGATAGGAGCCTTGCATTGTCGACTGCTTAATGTTTTCTCACATTTCATACACGATTCTTTAAAAAGTTAACTCAGTTATGGGAGAAGGCCTTTGGTTTGTGTTCTACCTTTAACATTGGTTTTTGAAAGTTCTCTTTTATATGGTCAAAAAATTGAAGGAACTTTTTAAAGATCGAACTTTCTCTTCATTTTCTATTCCTCCATGACTGTTGTTGGGCACCAAATCGGGTTATCTTTCTGTCACATTTCCATTACCTTTTTCACCTTTTTACACTTATTTACCTATGTTTACTGTGCTAAAACCGTGAGGTAAATACCCCCACCCTGTCTATTGGAATATTTTATTAATGAAGTGAAGTCATGGAGTTTTACCTATTCCCAGCACTAAAACGATGTTTGAACGTAGCTTTTGGAGAACAGTAATCAAGGCCTCATCATTCCGCGACAAATCTGTTGTTTAGATGTTTTGAGAACAACAATGACCAAGACAAAAGGAGGCCGCACAACTGGAGTCGCAGATCCCTGAACCATCTTGGGCATTTCATTGATCTTGTCTATCTGGTACTGGTGCCATTCCAACTAATGCATATTTTTAAGGGTACGGTTACCATGTTTTGGGGAAAGAGGTTGTTCCCCCTTTGATGTATAAAAGACAGTTTATTCCTGTAACTGGGGATGTCCCCATTGAGATTGTAATAACCTTTTCAGATTTATAAAGCATTACCTATTTTTTTGTCTTCATCCTTGCTGTAACCAGCGCAACCCTGATTAGAGAGCTGGGCCCGCTCTTCTGATCAGGTGCTGCGTCTTCCCGTGTGTGTTATTTATTAGTTTTATGATTGTTGTTATAGTGTGTTATTTAGCAGTTTATGCTTGTTGTTACAATACGTTATTTAGTAGTTTATGCTTGATGTTACAGCGTATGATTCTTATGAGTACCTTCCAAAAGTTGTAGTTAATCCAGTTGACAATAATGTTTTGAATCTTAAATTTTAAACCCTTGGCTAGAACAAATTTTACTCTTGCCCCTGCATATATCTTGCGCGTTGCCTTGAAAGGATACGCACCCAGATTGATAAATTAATGTAGGAAAAGGGTGAATAAATTGTTCATACCTGGACCCCAACATTTTGGTGCCATTGTCGGGGAGGATAACAAGGTGCAAGACAATGATCCAAACCAACCATAGGGTCAATCTCTCTTCCTAGGGAGAGAATGAGTTTTCTCACTCTGCTTCAGGTCCTGAGCGTAGGTGATCTTTCTGCTTGTTTTTTTTTTTCTTTCACGTTTATTTTTTTTCAATCTCTTGTCCTGGGGAGGGAGGAGTATTTTTACGCCCTACTCCAGATCCCGAGTTAAGATTTATTTCTTTCAAACCCTTGTGTTTTTTTTGAAACCCTAGATTTTACCCTAGGGAGGGAGGAGTCTTTTGACGCCCTGCTTTAGGTTTGAAAGGTATTAGGTCTTTCATGTGGTGTGTTTTGTTCTTGTCTAGGGGAGGGAAGAGTCCTTTGATGCCCTGCTCTGGGCTCTGAACCTTAGATTCTTGTTTTTTAGCTGCCTTGATTTTTCATAAGATATTTTGTCTTGGGGAAGGATTGGTCCTTTGACACCTTAATTCAAGACTAAAGCATTGTAGGTTCATGACAAAACCCTCACTTGTATGAACAAAGAACTGAATAGTGGGGGCAGAGGGAAAGCCCCAAAAAAGGGAGGACCAGATTTGGGAAGAAAGACCTTCATCTAGCAGATTATAGAAAAGGATGAATCATAAACATCATCTCACGCAACTGTGAGACCAAGGGCACGAAGAGTAAAGTCTGAGGTACAATCAGTAGATCAACCAGTGCTATCTACAACATTCTTGGGTGACACAATACAGCAGGTCCCTCTAGCAGTTGAAGAAACATCTAGTGGCATACCTGAACAAGGAAATCTTATGCTAACAACAGAGGGGGAAGAGGTCGCAAGTAGAGCCTCGATAGAGGCAGACCACTCCAACAAGAGAGAGAAGGTTGTAGCAGAGGGATCAAGTCATCAGAATGTAGAAGAAGGGGTCAAAGGAGCATTTTCATCACCAAGGGACCATGAAAGTGTTGTTAAAACAACTCGGATCAAGGGGGTAAGGAAGCCTCAGCCATATCCTATAGAATCTGGTGAAATACCCAGTTATTATTGGAAGATATTTATGGCTCCAACAACCTCCACTATCGAGTTTCCAATTGGAAACCTGGGAGTTGGTGCGCCCACTAAACCTATTCCATTAGTAGCCTTACCAAACTTTCATGGGCTTGTTTCAAAAGATCCCGACACATTTCTATTTGAATTCAACATAGTATGCCGAGGGTATGATTACACGATGGAAGCCCAAAAGTTAAAAAAATTTCCTTCTACATTAAAAGGGAAGGATCTGCGATGGTTCATGGGCCTTGGAGGAAGCACTATTTCCACATGGGATGATATGCGGACAACTTTCCTAGAAAAATACCAGGATTATTGTAAATCCCGGAACATTAAGGAAGAACTTTTCAAGTTTGCCCAAAAAGAAGATGAAAGTTTGGAAGATTGTGTGGAACGATTCAAGTACACCTTACAGAGGTCGGGTCACTCTGACCTGGATAAGGAAATTCTAAAAATTATCCTTCTCCGATCTAAAGTGAGGATTCAATGGAGCTATTGAACATTGTGGGAAAAGGAGACATCTCTAAGGAAAGCTTCGAAGGTATCTGTGAATTATGCATTCAGTGCTCAAGAGGAATTGCAAGAAATAGATAAGGGATTCACTTAGTAAAAGGGTTTGGTGGAGGTGTTACGAAAGAAGGAATCAAAAACCTGCTAGACAATCTGAGGATGGATATCCTTAGCACCCTGTCAGCACAGATGGATACGCTGCAAGTAAAGCAGAAACAGCTGGAATTGGACAAGACTATGACAATATTCTGCTCGACGTGTAGAAAGAAGCATCCATAGAGGGAATGTCCATTAAAATCCATAGAGGAATGAGCAATCTGTGAGTTAAATCATGCAACAAGCTCATGCCCCTCCCTGCCAGGATTGAAAGCAGTATTTCAAGGAACGGGGAAATACATGGAGAAACTATACCTCATGGGGTCTAGAAAGCCATGGAAACTTTGAACACCAATGGGAAACCAAGGTATGTACTCAGATCCATCTCATTATTTCAATAATTCTAATATGAATCCTCAGTCCATGCCCTATCCTCCCATGTGGCCACAATACCAGTTTCCACTGTGGTAGGAGTGGAACCCTCAAACCAGTTCAAGCTCCTCATGGGCTCCAACTTGGCGAGGATCCCCTCCTGGACAATTTCCTCAATCGATGCCACAACAACAACTCTAACCACCCTCTAATGTGCCCTCAGCTCCCAATCCAACCTGATCTGAATCCTAATAGTAGGGGAGTTCATCAAACTAACATTCTTAAACTACCTTCATATAGCCTTTCCACTGCAAAGTTGTATGAAATGAATCTACGATCAGGGTAGACAGTTGATGCTCAACCTCCTCTAGTTACCATAGAACGACTCGACAGTGAAGGTAAGGAATCAAAACCAATGAGTAAAGAGCCAAAACAGACTGATAGAAATCAGGCATCTCCTGTAAAACAACATCAATCTGAACCACCTTACCCAGAGAGACTAACTTTGAGTAAATCAAGCCCTCAAGTTGAATTCAATTTATTAGGAGAACTGCAGAATTTATTTGTTAAAATTCCCTTGTTACAAGTGATGAAGGATGTGCCAATATATGCAAAGACTCTTAGGGAATATTGTTCAAAGAAATCTGCAAAGAAATCCAAAGACCCCCTTACCATTCATGTTATGGGAAAATTATCAGATTTCATGACGGGAAAGTCAATGCCTGAAAATAATGGAGATCCGGGGAACCCAATTCTGACAGTACAGATTAATGGGGTACAGATTTCGAATGTGCTGGTAGACCTGGGTGCTGCCATCAATGTCATCACCACTAAAACCATGAATACATTAGGTCTTCGTAACTTGAAACATACACCTACAGTATTGGAATTGGCAAACCGATCCACAATCAAACCTGTCGGAAAGTTGGAAGATGTAACAATTTCAGTAGATTCATGGCACTATCCCATAGATTTTTTGGTCTTACAGACGCAATCTTCGGTGGGTGGCCATCCTTTGATCTTGGGTAGACCATGGCTGGCTACTGCAGATGCTTACATTGGGTGCCGATCAGGGCACATGGTTATCTCCAATGGGCAAAACATTAATAACTTAGTGTTATACCCACCTGCAGAACCAAACCCATCCATAAAACTAGAAGGAAGCAAGAAAATTTTACCAGGGAAAGAGTCTGAAACAAAAAATGAGGAATTGAGGCCTGTTCTCACTATTGAACAAGCCCTTCAGTTGAAAACAGAATCGGAAGATGAAGTAATTACCTCTTTTATGGACGACCCTTGCTCCATTTCTGAAAGAAATAAACAATTGCTAGAATTTGTCTTAAGCTGTGAGACTCAGGAAACAATTGAAACAACAGAAGGATTAGAGAAGCTACCTGTTGATGCACCCTGTGAAAGTGTTCCAGTAGAACTAAAACCAGGAAAAACCCTGAATATTAATCCAGCCCAGTCAGAACCTCAGAAGAAGAAACTTGTGGACGTCCTTCGGAAACACAAAGAGGCCTTTGCCTGGGATTATACAAATATGAAGGGGATCCCTACTAATTCATGCACCCATCATATATATATTAAGGAGGATTGTCATCCTGTGAGACAACCTTAGAGAAGGATGAACCCCGCACTGAAAAATATCGTGAAAGAAGAAGTTCAGAAATTACTAGACATAGGTTTTATTTACCCCATCTCAGATAGCCAATGGGTCTCTCCATTAGTAATGGTCCCTAATAAAATTGGTAAATGGCGAATATGTGTGGATTACCGAGAATTAAATAAGGCAACGCAGAAAGATCATTTCCCTTTACCATTTATTGATCAAGTTCTGGACACATTGGCTGGAATTTTTTTTTTTTCCTTCCTAGATGGGCTTAGTGGGTATAACTAGATCCAGATAGCTCTTGAAGATCAGGATAAAACCACTTTCACATGCCCCTGGGGAACATTCGCATACCGGGTCCTTCCTTTTAGCCTGTGTAATGCTCCTGCAACATTCCAGAGGGAAATTTTGGGAATCTTCTCTGATTTGATAGATAACAGTGTTGAAATCTACATGGATGACTTTACTCCATATGGGGATTCATTTCTTGAAGGGCTGAAAAAATTAGAAAAAGTTCTCGAAAGTTGTATACAAGCGCGTGTCTTGTTGAGTACAGAAAACTGTCATATGATGATGGAAGAAGGAATTGTTCTGGGACATTTTCTCTTAGTTGAAGGAATTCGGATGGACCCAACAAAGACAAAGGTAATTCATCATTTCCTGACACCCAAAACACCCACGCAGGTATGCAATTTTATTGGTTGTGCTGGCTATTACAGGTGTTTTATAGAAAATTTTGCTAAGGTAGCACATCCACTTTTTCAATTGCTAACAAAAGATTCAGATTTTGTGTGGACAGAGGACTGTGATGTAGCCTTTATGAGAATTAAGGAATTGGTCTGTAGCGCTCCAATCCTTAGAGGGCCAGACTAGGCATTACCTTTCCATATTCATACAGATGCTTCCCAAACAACGGTTGGTGCAGTATTAGGACAACAAGAGGACAAAATACCATACGCAATTTACTATGTTAGTAAGAATTTGGCTCCGACTGAATTAAACTACACAGTGACTGAGAAAGAATTCCTTACTATCATTTATGCCATCAACAAATTCTAGCACTACATTACTGGGTATCCTACCTTTGTGCATACTGATCATGCAGTTATCAGGTATTTAATGAATAAACCTATTACCCCTTGTCGTATCACAATATGGCTCTTGCTACTACAAGAATTTGATATCACGATAGTAGATAAACCAGGGAAGGACAATGTGGTTGTACATTTCTTATCTAGGATAGAACATGAGGGTAAGGATATACCAATTGAAGATAATTTCCCATATGAACATCATTTTACAGTATCTGCTAACACTCTGTGGTATGCAGATATTGCTAATTATCTTGCTTCAGGGAAGGTACCTCGACATTTTTCATATAAAGAGAAAAGGAAGATTATTCACTAGAGTACCCGATATTCATGGATGGCAGGATATCTCTTTCATATAGGGACTGACCAATAGATTCGACGTTGTGTGGCATGAGATAATATCTATGATATATTGAAGGCTACACATGATGGACCCTATGGAGGACATTTTGTAGATAAAAGAACAGGTCACAAAGTGTTGCAAATGGGATATCACTGGCCCTCCATCTTTCATGATGCCCAAGACTATGTTCGAAGGTGTGATAGCTGCCAACGGATGGGACAACCTGGGAAAGCAGATGAAATGCCTCTACAACCCCAGATAATCCTTGAACCATTTGAGAAATGGGCCATTGATTTTTTTGGACCCTTCAACCCACCTTCTCATCAGAAATATTACATCCTAGTCTACATTGATTATGTAACTAAATGGGTGGAAACCAGAGCGGTCACAAGAGCAACAAAACAAGTAGTGGCAGACTTTCTTTTTGAATAAATTTTTGCCCGATACAGTACTCCAAGGGAAATTGTGTTGGATGGAGGAGCACAGTTCACATCTCACATGATAGGAAAGCTGATGCAGAAATATGGATTCAATCATAGAGTGACAACCCCCTATCACCCCCAGGCGAACGAGCAAGTAGAAAGCACAAACAAGGTATTGGAAAATATCTTGACAAAGACAGTAGCAAGTTATCACCGGGACTGGGCACAAAAACTTCCAGAAGCTTTACGGGTGTACAAAACAACATGGTGAAACAAAACTGGGTTTTCACCATTTGAATTAGTCTATGGGAAAGTCCCCTTGTTTCCAGTGGAATTTGAGATCAATACACTAAGGACAGCTCTAGAAGTAGGCTTAGACCCATCAGAAGCATAGAAACACTGACTGGAATAGCTGAATGAGTTAGATGAGATTCAGTTAGTAGCTATCCAGAAGACCACTGTTGTTCAACAACAGAGAATGAAGTGGCATGATAAATTTATCAAAAGTAAGGTGTTTCATGTGGGATATTGGGCATTACTTTACGATTCCTGATTTAAGGATTTCAAAGGCAAGATTTGCACTCGCTGGATGGGGCCATACCAAGTGGACGCAATGTTCGACAATGGAATGGTTATATTAATTACAATAGACGAGAATCATACCTCGTTCTTAGTAAACGAACATCGTCTAAAACTATACAACCGTCCAGCCTCTAGAAATGCCTTTGTCAAACACCTCTCTGACTCATCTGATTTAATGATTGTTGGAATGAAGGACACTCTCACTCTGCCTTAAATATATATATATATATATATATATATAAATAAATAAATAAATAAAAATAAATTTTTACTTGTTCGCATTATTGCAGGGATAACAAACGAATATGACCAGGAGAAATGTAACACTTGGCGTTGTTACTCCAACAGTATTGCTATAAAGACATTGTTGTTACTCCACTAGTGTACACTGATTACTTCACGAAGTGTTGTTATTCCACAACTGTCGTTACTCCGTCGGTGTTGTTACTCCACAACTGCCTTACTTCGTCGGTGTCATTATTTCGCAACTGTCGTTACTCCGCTGGTGCCGTTACTCCGCAGCTTTCGTTACTCTGCCGGTGTTGTTACTCCGCTACTCTGTCATCACCATTCTTTTGTTGTTGTTGCTACTCACTGTTGCTGTTACTCTTTGTTGTCGTCACATCCTGTTGTCGTTACTCTGTTAGACCTTTTTTTTCCACTCCACCATAAGGTAGGGCCCAGGTACGTCTCCGTTGACTTTTATGGATTTAATTAAAATATTCCAAAAAAGACATCATAACATAACGTGGACGACCGTAATTAAGTTGGGGGGGGGAACCATAATAACAAATGACGACATACCACGAAAAACATTTATGACACACGATCCCCATCAAATAAAATCTAATGATTTTGATATTCCTTAATCATAACTCGATATGTCAAATGCGTACTCATGCGTGCAGAATCATAATCAGTTACCTCCCCAACACGTTGCATTAAATTTCTGGTAGTACCACCACAATCTTTCATCATTTCCAAGCATTCCAGCGTTGTTTCATCCGCCACCCCCAAAAGCGATATGACGTTATTTCAATTGCCAACGGTTTTGGAGCCCTGTCATTTTCCCCTACCAGCTAACTGCATTCGTCGTGCTGACTCTGCCTCTGCAGCAATAGGTGGATGATCTGTGTGGCATGAACCTGAAGATACAACGACAGTTCAGAACAATCAAGAGGTATGGCAGGTCTTTGAGAACACGGGCTAGAATGTCTACTTTGACAAATTGAAAGGGTTGAACGAAGAAATCGCGACGGAATTCGCACTCAACTTGAGAGAAGGAAGCTCTCGGGTCCGCGGAATTGAAATTCCTATGACAGAGGAAGCCATCGTAAAAGTCAGTGGACTCCCTCAAAACGGAAAATGATGGTTTTCAAGAAGGTCTATCCTTCCAGAGTTTCCCGAAGCCTTTTTACAGGCAGGAGAAAGCATTGTGCAGAAGGATCAAGGATATGACCGAAATTCGCTACCGCATCCATGGAAGGAGGTAGAAAAATTCGTCATGAGATATATGACTTGCGAAGAAAGATACTCCACCATATTCAAATACCATCTTCAAATACTAACTCACCTGCGATTTCCCCAAGCAGAGGCTTTCTCACTAAATATGCCTTATTTCTTATTGAGAAGCCTTCACCTAATAGCACATTCAGCTCAGGAGTCGCGACAAGTATTGGTGACCATCACCCACCATGGGTTGGTCCAACTGTTAGTAATGAATGCCATCAGACAAATCCCGATTCTGTGGGAACTGTTTCGGGACTCCACAGAGGAAGAAGTAGTAGCCGCTGTGGCTGCTAAGGAAGATGAACCAGAAGCTGCGGAGGAGGAAAATGTAGGTGAAGATGACTATGTTGACCAGGAGGAACCGGAAGAGATGGAAATGGAAGCTGGAGGATTTGAAGAAGAGGCTGCTCCTCAAGAGGAAGACAAAAACATGGAATCTATGGAAGATGCGGAAGTTGACACAGAAAGGCCCACTAGTACCACGGTCGAGGCTTCCCCACAAGAACCAATCTCGCCTGTGGAATTATCAGAACAATGTGATAGCATGACAACCACAGAAGCAGGGTCACAATAGACAGGAGCAGGTGAATTGATTGATATTGCGACCGAGGGTACCCCACAAGAACCTCCTGTCACCATGGAATCGATGGAGGAGGATAACCAGAATGAAGAAGAGGTCATGACCACCCCGACCATAGAGCCCATGGAAGAAGCGTTGGGAGAACTAGGGCATGAGTTTGGCGTTGAACCATAAAAACTAGTGTCGACCTCAGAACCGAATATTGAAGATCCCTGCCAGTTCTCCTTTTTCTCATTTATTCCAAAAGGAGCAAGGCGAACTTGTTCCCTTCGGCGTTCAGAAGAAGATCTCGTCATTCCTCCAATTCTATCACAAAAGCCACAACTGTGTGAGGTGGACAATACTCAAACAGATACACCAGTAGGAGAGCATCTCGCAGGGACACCACTGGTCGCGGTGAGCCTGCAACAAGAGGAATTAGTTGTAGGCGAAGAGGAGGGACCAAGCGAAGTGGTCCCAATGAATGAGCCAATGGAAGAGCCAGGCGAGAAGGTTGTAAGACTTCCAGCCAAACAAAAACATCAGCTGCAATTGAAGGAGACAACACAACTTAAGATGGAGGTCAGGAAACTAAGGAAACAGGTACACAAATTGCAGGAGCGGATGAAGAAATACAAGCAGAAAGCTAGAAAGCCCAAGACCATGGGAGTAGAAACAGAAACTCAAATGGACCAAGAAGCCATAACCTCTGCTGCTACTCAAACAGACCCGGTCGAGCGATTGTTTGAAGACTGTGAGCATGCCTTAACAGTCGAAGTGCAGACTTGGAAATCTACTGCAACTCAGTATAAAAATAAAATCAAAAGAATGCAGGAGAGAGCCTCCAAAACTGTTTTTGAATATGTGGAGCGTATAGACATCATGATATTAAGGCATGCGAAGCAGCAGCTCAAGATGGAGAAGCTGGAAAAGCAAGTGGCAAAATTGAAAATGGATAAAGAGCAGATGTTTAGTTTGGCGCAAGAGGTGATGGCATGTCGCCCCCCTGCTTCTAGTTATTCTTTGTTTTTGCATGAACGTTTTCTTCTATTCTGCATGGAGATCATAAAAAATGAGATTAGTTATAAGATATAAAATGGTGTACAATTCCTCCGAATAATGAGGCACCACGACGTGCCAAATCAACATTTGATGTGTGAATTTTACCTGCATGGATATCTGTTGTGCCTGGACAGAGATTTCAATCCAGTCCCGTATGTGGGAGACATTCATTAAAGGGCCCTCACCTTTTACACTTTCAACCAGATCAACTAGCAGAAGGCTTTTAACACATTTGAATCTAATCAGGTTACAAAGCCATTTATGGTAAGAGGAGAACTCGAAAGGGCAGTCACCACGTTCAATAAACACAACACCTTTTTGGGAATTGAGGCGAATAGAGACAGAATGTTGAGGACACAAAATTGGTGCCTTGATCTTTGCGTTAAGAAAATAGTCACATTTCATGAAGAAGCCCTTGACTTCTGTCAGAAAAGGTGGATGATGACACCTACAACTGTCCGAAACAGGGAACCTTTTGGGGCACCAAATTTTGCACGGGTGCTCCCGAGAGTGCCCAGATATGTGGCATGTGTCTGAACAAGCGGGATTCCATGGATGGGACTCCGGTTTCAGTTTCCCACTATTTGGTTTCCAGTAGAATATTACACTCGAGCATATATCATCCTGAAAAATTGGTGGGAAGACGTCCACCTCTCAGATGGTTTTAAAGTTCCAGGAACAGATATGGCCGAAGAATATGATCTCGCCCATTTTCAGGAAACCCACTGTCAGCGAAACCCAGACCTACGGAAGCGGTGAACTACATGAGGGCATGCAGAAGGCTAATTGGGGGGAGATGTTGGGCACCAAATCGGGCTATCTTTTTGTCGCATTTCCATTACCTTTTTGACCTTTTTACACTTATTTACCTATGTTTACTGTGCTAAAACCGTGAGGTAAATACCCCTACCCTGTCTATTGGAATATTTTATTAATGAAGTGAAGTCACAGAGTTTTAACTATTCGCAGCACTAAAATGATGTTTGACCACATCTTTTGCAAAACAAGAATCAAGGCCTCAGCATCCCGCGGAAGATCTGATGTTCAGTTGTTTTGAGAACATCAATGACTAAGCCAAAAGGAGGCCATGCAGCTGGAGTCGTAGATCCCTGAACCATCTTGGGCATTTCATTGATCTTGTCTATCTGGTACTGGTGTTGTTCCAACTAATGTATATTTTTAAAGGTACAATTACCATGTTTTGGGTAAAGAGGTTGTTCCCCCTTTGATGTATAAAAGATAGTTTATTCCTATAACTGGGGATGTCTCCATTGATATTGTAATAACCTTTTCAGATTTATAAAGCATTACCTAGTTTTCTATCTTCATCCTTGTTGTAACCAGCGCAGCCTTGATCAAAGAGCTAGGCCCGCTCTTCTGATCAGGTGTTGCGTCTTCCTGTGTGTGTTATTTATCAATTTTATGATTGTTGTTACAGTGTGTTATTTAGCAGTTTATGCTTGTTGTTACAGTACGTTATTTAGTAGTTTATGCTTGCTGTTACAATTTTATTTCTTAGCTTATGCTTGTTGTTACAACGTATGATTCTTATGAGTACCTTCCAGAAGTTGTAGTTAATCCAGTTGACAGTAATGTTTTGAATCTTAAATTGTAAACCCTTGGCCAGAACGAATTGTACTCTTGCCCCTACATATACCTTGTGTGTTTCCTTGAAAGGATACACACCTAGATTGATAAATTAATGTAGGAAAAGGGTGAATAAATTGTTCATACCTGGACCCCAACAACTGTGCCCTTTGCAAGACAGCCCAACATTGAACCCGGCCTATTGGATCAAACCAACATCGCTTTGAACCTTTTTGACACCATACTTAAAACCACCATCACTCGGGTCGAACTCGAACGTTCATGGGCCACAATCGAATGGGATATAAGCATCCAGGAACGTTTGGAAGCGAGATAGAGACAACTTAGAAATCAGCCTTAGCTTCCTTTTCCCGAAGGTTGTCTTTTCCCCTTTTTATCTTTTACTCACTTTCGGATGCCTAGACCCTGTACTTTCTAGACTTAAGTATAGACTCTGGAATAACAGGGACCAAAGTCATATTTAGAAGCCTGAAATGGGAACCATACAAAAATACTCTGACAACAAGAAGAGAATTGAAGCTAAATATCTGGATCATCTTGCCACAAAATGTTGTCACTTGAATCTGCAAGATATTCTCTATCAGCCATGAAATTCAATTCGTAAACAAACAAGAATACACAGACTACCAAAGATAAATCATACACCTATTGGCATGTTTACAGGCAGGTGTGCTTGTCATTGATGGCAAGTTCAGAGTATGTAGCAATGGAAAAACAAGGATAGGTTTGGATACCAGGAGTTGGAGGAGTCGACAGTCGAGACTCTCCATCACAGGAGTCCCGAAATTGTGAAATGAGAAACCACGAAAACCTAAAAAAGGCACATCGACCGAAGGTTTGGATACCGGGAGTTGGAGGAGTCAAGAATCAAGACTCTCCAGCACAGGCGTCCCGAAAGCACGAAATGTGAAACCCCAAAATCCCAAAACAGGCACTTCGACAGGGATTTCAGATAGCAAGAGTTGGAGATGTCAAGGACCCTCACGACAGGAGTCCCAAAGCGACGAAATGTGAAACGCCGAAATATGTTGGTCTGACTCCATTTCATAGTTTTGGATACCGGGAGTTGGATATGTCAATGACCCTCATGACAAGAATCCTGAAGTGGTGAAAGGAAAAACACCGAAATATGTTGGTCCGACTCCATTTAGGAGTTTCGGATACAGGGATTTCGCATACCGGGAGTTGGATATGTCAAGGACCCTCACAACAGGAGTCCCAAAGAAGAGAAATGTGAAACGCCGAAATATGTTAGTCCGACTCCATTTCGGAGTTTTGGATACCAGGATTTCGCAGACCGGGAAATCAAAGAAGAAAGGAACTTTAACCTTTGAATTTGCGATATGCAAAATCGTGAAATAATCCTAGCCATCGGATCGAGGATTGATCTAGACCATTCATCAGACATGAAAAAGGCCCATGAAGTATCAAAATCACGACAAGAACTGCACCGTTGGGTCCATAGGACACGTGGTGACAGATCATTATTTTGCTGACTAGAAAGTCGAGAAACGCGGTTCCCTAACCTCCCAAACTCGCGATATGCGAAATCGTGAAAAGCCGAAATGCGAAATTGCGACATGGAGGATATATCGAAGATCGTGACTTGGAGAGGTGAGATGCCTCGCAACAGGAATTCTTGACATTTGAAATCACAAAATGCCAAAATACGAAATGCCGAAATGATCAAAGCGAGTCCAGCTAAGCTCCTTTTTCGGAGTTTCAGAGATAGTGACTTGGAGAGTTGAGATGCCTCACAACAGGATTGCCGAAATGCCGAAATGTGAAACATGTTTTGGCTCAGCCTGTGGTCACAGTCATTGGTCACATCGGTGGAAGATGGAGGAAGGAGCTAGTGCAACCAAGCTCAATTTTGGAGTTTCGGGGATCAGTACGTGAAGTGTAAAGAAACCTTAACCACAAGAATCCCAAAATGCTAAAATACAAATTGGTGAATTAAACGCAAGACCATACGAACTCCATCCAATGGTGCAGGTGAACTTAAATATGATCGAAGGGCTACTGTTGCACTTCACAGTGTAACTGCTAGAAATGACTAATGGTTTCTGCCAGAGGACTTGAAGAGGCCTCAGCATGATCGCCAGAGAAGATGAAGAGGCTCGAGGCATATTCTAGTGATTGAAGACTATTCTTAGAGGTGATTGATAGATGGATGGGTGTTGAAGCCTGTAACTACAACAGAGAGGATCAACTCGACTTTGATAGAGAAGATGAAGAGTCTCAACTACGAGACAGACTAAGGAATCTCAGCATAACACCCAGTGATGATGGACGCATGGGTTTAACTGCTAGAGAAGATGAAGAGTTTCCATGATGATCAGGAAGAGCACTCGACATGGAGAAAGCATGTAGAAGCATGTTGAGATAGCATGCACAAGGTGCACAGAGACTATAAGTATGCATAACAAAGAAGAGATGGGGGTTGTTGTTGAGCATGATTGAGCTGTGTATAATGAGGTAGAGTGGAGCAGCTGAAATGCAAAGAAGAGGATTGGTGCATTGAAGGGACATGGCGCACAGAGCATAAAAGGAAGAATAACAGAAAACGCAAGTGTGTGTGCATGAAGACAGTGAGGCAGATAGAGAAGGGAAGTGTAGCAGAACAATGATGAGACTGGTAAGCCATTGATGAACATTATATCACTGTAATAAGTTTCAGTAGCAAAGATTTATATGTTAGGGTGGAAGGGAGGTACTAGGGAGGATTTTTGTCCTCAAAGGTTCAAGTGGGTGCTTGAACACAGGGAGTTGTAGCTTTCATCTGGTTTCATCCAGAGAAACCAGGGTGGCAGGGTGGTGCAAGGGAGAATTGTTGTTCTCTGTTATACAGGTTGGTTCCTGTGTGACTGGAAGTTGGTGCTTCCATCCAATTGGTGCTGGAACACTTAGGTAGTTGGTGCTTCCTTCTAGTGGGTGCTAGATAAACCAGGGAGTTGGTGCTAGAGAATCTAGAGAGTTGGTGCTCTCGGCAAGTAGCAGCTTGCAAAACAGAGGTTGTAGCCTCATTATGAGTTGGTGCTCATATGTATGATAATGTAAAGAATGTAAAGATTACTTATCATATAAAGAAGAGGTTTTTACCCTGTATGGGTTTCCTCAAGAAATATCTGTCTCTGTATATTTAATATGTGACAATGATGTTGAATGTTCTATTTCTTACTTCCTTGCATTATTGTGATTTTTATTAAAGTGCTCTGCAAAGAATTTAAAATAAGCATAATTGTTTAAGCATGGTAACAATTGATTCACCCCCCCTCTCAATTGTCCAACAATTGGTATTAGAGCAGGCCCTTTTTATCTAAGGGTAGATCCTTGAGCTTAAACATGTCAAGCCATGAAGAAAATTCAACCAATAAGGCCCCTCTGTTCAATGGACCAAACTTTGCCTTTTGGAAAGTTAGAATGAGAACCTACATAATGGATTTAGGTGCAGATGTCTGGGATGTGGTAGATAGTGGTTATGTAAATCCAATTGTACTAGCTAATAAGGATGAAAAGATAGAATTTAGATTCAATGCTAAGGCTATGAATGCTATCTTAAGTGGGCTTGCAGAAGAAAAATTCGTAAAAGTTATGCACCTAGGAACTGCCAAAAAAATGTGGGACAAACTCATTAGTAGTTATGAAGGTAATGAGAAGGTAAAGGATGCCAAGCTCCAAACCTACAGAATACAGTTTGAAAAGCTGAAGATGATGGAAGATGAAACTATTGGAAAATACTTTCTGAGAGTAGAAGAAATGGTAAATGCAATGAAAGCACTTGGTGAGAAAATTGAGGAACCTTCTTTAGTTCATAAAATTTTGATATCTCTACCAGATAGGTTCAACCTAAAGGTCTCTTCTATTGAAGAACTTAATGATCTAAAAACCTTGGAGTTTGATAAACTTCTAGGAACATTTATTGCAAATGAAATGTGAATAGTTAAAGATAAACCCACCTCCAGAGAAGCATCATTTAAGGCAAACGAGAATGAGGATTCGGAGCCTGATGAAATTGAAGAAAAAATTGTGAAGAGACTGAAGAAGGGATCAGGAAAATACAAAGGTAAACTTCCTTTCAAATGTTTCAACTATGGTAGGATAGGTCATTTTGCAAATAAATGTCCCCACAAAAGAAAGGATCAGACATGTGATGATGAGGAGAAGCACAAACACATAAATTTCTTTAAAGAGAATAAATTTAAGAAGAAAATTATTTGTGTAAACAATTACGATGATCCTTCAGATGATGAAGACAATGACTCCAATATTGAAGATAAACTAAATGACTTCATACTTATGGCCAAAGAGGATTATGATAATATAAGCACAGGAAGTGATGCTAATGAAGAAGAAGCTGTGGTTGACATGGAAGGAGAACTGATCAGTGCACTGGAAGAGATTGATAGACTAAGAATTAAGAACAGAAAGCAAAGACAATTTCTGATACAGTTCGAGAAAGAAAGTAAAGAACTTGATGAAGACCTTGTCCTACTAAAAGTGGAATTAGAAGAGGCAAAGAAAATTGAAGACATTCTGAAACGACAGTTATCAGAAAAGAAGGCAAGATGTGAAGCCTTAGAACAAGAAGTAGTGAAAACTAGGAAAGAGATGGGGAAGTTTCAAGCCTTGTATAATCAGAATCTATCAAGTATCAAAGCCTCAGAAGGATTAGCCACCATTATGAATCAACAAAGGAATCCAAAGCTGAAAACTGGTTTGGGTTATGAAGAGGGATCAAGTAGTGATAAGCCAAGAAACGAAGAACCCATCAAGTTTGTCAAATCTACAACCAATGACAACAACAAACGTACATAAACAAAGGAAGACAATCAGTTGCCCAGGACGAGTAAAGAAAAAGGTGCTAGGACTGAATCTGTAGAACAAATAAATAATGCGCTCCCTACTGAAAGACGCCATCAACATGGAAGAAATCGATTTGCTCAAAGAAGACAACCATTTTCCAGGTACAAAGAATTTTTCTATGGCTATTGTTTCTATTGTTCTAACTTTGGTCACAAAGCTGTAAATTGTTCCTTAAGACTTAGACGTGAGAAATTAAGGTTTCAAAGGAATAAATACTTGCCACAACAAAGAATGATACAACCAAGTAACAAACCTTCACAGATTGCAAATTGCCAAATTAAGTCTAGAGACATGCAACTAAGGAGGTCAAGAAATAATTAACAGTCAATGAGTAGACAACGCTGCAACAATAATTTTGACCTATTGAAGAATGAGATTGAATGCTACATCTATCATAACTATGGACATAAATCTATTGATTGTCGATTAAGGAACTATGAACCAGATTTGAATTCTTGTGCTGAAAATGTCAAGGTTTGGAAGAAGAAAGAAAGTGACAGGTGTGGATTAGTGTTGTTAGCTCAAAGAAAAATGAACCCTTGGTATATAGACAGTGGATGCTCCAAACATATGACGGGAGACAAAGGTAATTTTCTATCTCTAAGTGAAAGAAAATCAGGTAATGTAACCTTTGGAAATGATGCTCCAGGTAAAATAAAGGGTAAAGGTATGGTGACTTTAAGTAATGGAAAAGGAAAAGCCCAATATGTTCTACTTGTAGATTGGATGAAACATAATCTGCTCAGTGTAAGTCAAATGTGTGATAGAGGATGTGAAGTGGTGTTCACGTCCAAGGACTACAAATTAAAGTCTGTAAAATCAGGACAAGTGGTGGCCAAAGGCATAAGGACACAGATACTCAGACAGACTCAAATCAGCAAGCAACTTCAAATTCCTCCTCCAGAATCACTCAAAAGAATCATCCTGCAAGTCAGATAATTGGTGAAAAAGACAAAGGTGTACAAACTGGGAGAAAGATAAAAAAAAATACCGAGCAATCACATATATCTTTCATATCCATGCTGGAGCCCAAGAATTTTAATGAAGCTAGCAAAGATGACCATTGGATTAAAGAAATGAATGATGAACTTGATCAGATTGAGAAAAACAATACGTGGGAGATGGTTCATATACCTAAAGGTAAAAATATCATTGGTTCCAAATGGATCTTTAAGAATAAGTTGAATGAGAAGGGACAAGTTGTCAGGAAAAAAGAAAGATTGGTCTGTAAAGGATATGCTCATATATAAGGACTGGATTTTGATGAAACATTTGTGCCCGTAGCAAGATTAGAATCTATCAAAATGTTTCTTGCCTATGCTTGTCATAAAAGGTTTAAAGTCTATCAAATGGATGTCAAGTCATCTTTTCTAAATGGAGATTTAAGTGAAGAAGTCTATATGGAACAACTAGAGGGTTTCGAACTGTCTGATAACCCTGACTTAGTATGCAAGTTGAAGAAAGATTTATATGGGTTAAAACAAGCCACTCGAGCCTGGTATCATAGACTGGATATGTATCTCAAAGACAAAGGGTTCAAGAGAGGAACTATTGAAAACAATCTGTATATCAAAACAAAGGGTAATGATCTACTCATCGTATTGGTTTATGTAGATGACATCATCTTCGGATGTAATAAGGATTCATTGGTACAATGGTTTGCTTCTGCCATGAAGTCTGAGTTTGAAATGTCTATGATAGGTGAACTATCATTTTATCTTGGTCTACAAATTACTCAGAGATCTGAAGGGATGTTCATTTCTAAAGAAAAATATCTAAGAGAAATGTTGAAAAGGTTTCAAATGGAAGATTCTAAACCTATGGATACACCTATGGTTACTGGATGCAAATTAAGAAAGGATGATGACTCACCTAATGTTGATCAAAGTTCATATAGGTCAATGATAAGCAGCCTGCTGTACATCACAACATCTCGCCCATACATAATGCATGTTGTTGGAATGGTAGGAAGATACCAGTCTGCACCTAAACAAAGTCATTTGCAAGCTGTCAAATAGATATTCAGGTATTTGAAAGAAATAATGACTTATGGTCTATGGTATCCCAGAAATCAGAATTTTCAGTTAACTTCTTATTCAGGTGCAGATTGGGCAAACTGTGTTGATGAGAGAAAAAGCACCAGTGGAGGAGTATTCTTCCTAGGTGACTCATTAGTAGCATGGCTTAGTAAAAAGAAAGGTTCTATTTCTTTATCAACTACAGAGGTAGAGTACATTGTTGTTGCTACCTGTTGCACTTAGGTATTATGGATGATTCAAACACTTGCAGACTTGGAGGTAAAATACGCCGCACCGATCCTAATTCATTGTGATAACACTAGTGCCATCAGTGTGTCTAAGAATCCTGTATTCCACTCCAAGACCAAGCATATTCCCATAAAATACCATTTTCTGAGAGAGCAGGTCACCAATCAGGTTGTTCAGGTCCATTACATTCCAGCCACAGAACAAGTTGTAGACATATTTACTAAACCCTTAGCCAAGACACCATTTGAATATCTCTGACATAAGTTGGGTGTCCTCCCGTCTCACACCTAAGAGAGTCCATCCTATTAGGGGGATTTTTGTATTGATTGAATATCTGATACCTCCTAAAAATACTACAACATCTCAAGGGGAGCATGTTTTATTTGACATTGATGTCAAAGGGGGAGAAAAGGAGTGGTCCAGACGAGATGCTACAGTTGGAGGTCCAAACAGATTAGCGCAGTCATTCAGGGTTGCCACCAATACCAAAGGGGGAGATTGTTGGCATGTTTACAGGTAGGTGTGCTTGTCATTGATGGCAAGTTCAGAGTATGCAGCAATGGAAAAACAAGGACAGGTTCGGATACCAGGAGTTGGAGTAGTCAAGAGTCGAGACTCTCCATCACAGGAGTCCCAAAATCGCGAGATGAGAAACCCCAAAAACCCGAAACAGGCACATCGACTGGAGTTTCGGATACCGGGAGTTGGAGGAGTCAAGAGTCGAGACTCTCCAGCACAGGCGTCTCAAAATCGTGAAATGTGAAACCCTGAAAACCCAAAACAGGCACTTCGATCGGGATTTTGGATACCAGGAGTTAGAGATGTCAAGGACCCTCACAACAGGAGTTCTGAAGCGGCAAAATGTGAAACGAGGAAATATGTTGGTCCGACTCAATTTCAGAGTTTCAGATAACGGGATTTCGCAGACCGAGAGTTGGTGATGTCAAGGACCCTCACGAAAGGAGTCCCGAAGTGGTGAAAGGCGAAACACCGAAATATGTTGGTCTGACTCCATTTCGGAGTTTCAGATACCAGGATTTCACAAACTGAGAGTTGGTGATGTCAAGGACCCTCACAACAGGAGTCCTGAAGAGGTGAAATGCGAAACACTGAAATATGTTAGTCCGACTCCATTTCGGAGTTTCAGATACTAGGATTTCGCAGACCAGGAAATCAAAGAACAAAGGAACTTTAACCTTTGAAGTCGTGATATGAGAAATCACGAAATAATCCTAGCTGTCAGATCGAGGATTGATCTGGACTGTTGATCAGACATGACGAAGGCCCTTGAAGTATCGAAATCACAACAAGAACTGCACCGTTGGGTCCTAGGACATGTGGCGACAGATGCTCATTTCGCTGACTGGAAAGTTGAGGAACGAGGTTCCCTAACCTCTCGAACTCGCGATATGCGAAATCGCAAAAAGCCGAAATGAGAAATTGCAACATGGAGGATATATCAGAGATCACGACTTGGAGAGGCGAGATGCCTCGCAACAGGAATTCATGACATTCGAAATCACGAGATGTCGAAATATGAAATGCCGAAATGATCGAAGTGAGTCCCGCTAAGCTCCTTTTTCGAAGTTTTGGAGATCGCGACTTGGAGAGTCGAGATTCCTCACAATAGGATTGTCAAAATGCCGAAATGAGAAACACGTTTTGGCTCAGCCTATGGTCACAGTCATTGGTCACATCGGCGGAAGATGGAGGAAGGAGCTAGTGCAACAAAGCTCAATTTTGGAGTTTCGGGGATCAGTATGTGAAGTGTAAAGAAACCTTAACCACAGGAATACTGAAATACCGAAATGCGAAACGGAGAATTAAACGCAAGACCCTACGAACTCCATCCAATGGTGCAGGTGAACTTGAATATGATCGGAGGGCTACTGTTGCACTTCACAGTGTAACTACTAGAAACAACTGATGGTTTCTGCCAGAGGACTTGAAGAGGCCTCAACATGATCACCAGAGAAGATGAAGAGGCTTGAAGCATCTTCCAGTGATTGAAGACTATTCTTAGAGGCGATTGACAGATGGATGGGTGTTGAATCCTATAACTGCAACAGGGAGGATCAACTCGCCTTTGATAGAGAAGACGAAGAGTCTCAACTACGACAAAGGCTAAGGAATCTTAGCATAACACCCAGTGATAATGGACACATGGGTTTAACTGCCAGAGAAGCTGAAGAGTTGCCATGATGATCAGGCAGAGCACTCGACATGGAGAAAGCATGCAGAAGCATGGCGAGATAGCATGCACAAGGTGCATAGAGACTATAAGTATGCAGAACAAAGAAGATATGGGGGTTGATGTTGAGAATGATTGAGGTGTGTAGAATGAGGCAGACTGCAGTAGCTGAAATGAAAAGAAGAGGAATGGTGCATTGAAGGGACATGGCACATAGAGCACAAAAGGCATAAGAACATAAAGCGCAAGTATCTGTGCATGAAGGTAGTGAGGCAGACAAAGCAGGGCAGTGTAGCAGAACAGTGATGAGACTAGTAAGCCATTGATGAACATTATATCACTGTAATAAGTTTCAGTAGCAAATATTTATATGTTAGGGTGGAAGGGAGGTGCTAGGGAGGACTGTTGTCCTCAAAGGTTCAAGTGGGTGCTTGAACACAGGGAGTTGTAGCTTCCATTTGGTTGCATCCAGAGAAACCAGGGTGGGAGGGTGGTGCAAGGGAGAACTGTTGTTCTTTGTTATATAGGTTGGTGCCTGTGTGACTGGAAGTTGGTGCTTCCATATAGTTGGTGCTGGAACACTTAGGGAGTTGGTGCTTCCTTCTAGTCGGTGCTAGAGAAACCAGGGAGTTGGTGCTTCCTTATAGTTGGTGCTAGAGAATCCCGAGAGTTGGTGCTCTCAGCAAGTAGCAGCTTGCAAAACAGAGGTTGTAGGCTCATTATGAGTTGGTGCTCATATGTATGATAATGTAAAGAATGCAAAGATTACTTATCATATAGAGAAGAAGAGGTTTTTACCCTATATGGGTTTCCTCAAGAAATATCTGTCTCTATATATTTCATATGTGACAATGATGTTGAATGTTCCATTGCTTACTACTCTGCATTATTATGATTGTCATTAAAGTGCTCTGCAAA